>JZKD02S0353774.1:29630-58366 GCA_000966675.3 Picea glauca
TAAGTTATGATAGATTTTTCTACCTAAAAAAAAAAATTAAAAATTACATAAAATCAGTTTCATGAATTATTTGTAATTTTGAAGAAACATATAATGTCAAACTGATTAAATTTTCATCAAAAACTTTGGTTAACTATGGAAAAATTGCAAATATTGTAGATTATAACAATGAATACGTGATATCCCAAAAATTTTGACATGAAATCCCACGAGAATAAAACTATACATATATATTGAAGAAATAATAAACCTAGGCTTCCAAATACAGCTATGGCAATTTAAAGTAGAAGCGAAGGATTTCAAACTCACTTGTTATTTATTTGCTTGCAAACAATATAACAATTCCAAGAAAGAGAATTTGACATGTCGATTGAAATCAATCACACCATTACACATTATCGTTTTGCAAGCTTAAGGTAACAACAATTTACAATTTTTCTTTTTATAGATTGTGTCTACATCATCTACAATGCCATATGTTATTAGAGTTAAATGTATGACACAATATCAATATACCTTTAGAGTAGTGTAGAGAGCATCCCCGATGACCATAACCATGTAAACCAAGTAATATTTGACTAAGATATTTCATTTTCCTCTTTGTCTCATTCTTTTCATTCATTAAGCTAAGGTTTATCGAATATATTTATTTTCTTCCCTATTTTTTTGGAAGTATATTTTTTATTAGTCCATGCCATGGGACTATAGCAATGAGTTTTCTTTTTATGTGACATTAATTTGCTTTTTATCATAAATTTGTGTATGTAATGTAATGTTTAACATAGGAAAACAAATATATATTTTTGGATATGATAAAAATATTTGTGTTTCTCATTTTTAATTGGTTGATAGAATTGAAGTGTTATTGCTCCCTTCACGTTTTTCAATGTGTAGAATTAATTGCATTATCAATGAATTTCACCAATCACCACATCTAAATATAAAAAATTGTACTATGTATTTATTATTATGCATTATTTTATTTATATTATATTTATTATCTAATATATTATTTATACACCATTATGCATTATATTATTTATATATTATATTCTATTATTTTTTATTCATTATACATTTGGGGTCTCATACACCAATTTGGTGTGGCTTGGTCGTGACCTTAAAAATAGATTATTATTATTATTATGAATAACAAACCACCTTCAATTATTATCTTTTGAAAAATGTTTCAACCAAATTCTATAGAATAAAATTATTTTAACTTAAAAGTAGCCCAAAATTTATAGAAACTATATAAAATCCTCATAAATTTGAATATTTTTACAAAATTTTCTCCAAACAATTTATAGTTTGCATATTAAAAACTAGTAAGATTTGCCAAGATTTCTAAATTTTATGATAAATTTATATCTTTAAAATCATCCCTAATTTAGACTTCAATGTTAGCTCTATAATAGTCAAATTATAGAGATACTCTTGAAATGTTAGCTCTATAATGGTCTAAAATCATCCCTAATTTAGCTTTCCCATTGGCCCGCATTGCTCTGTCCCTCACCCAAGTGGTAAGGAGGTGGACCACTTAGTTGTCCTTATGGATTCACTGACCAACCAACGGATGCACCCATCTGATGAGATCATCTGGGTACAGGAAGACTTATTTGATAAAGTGGAAACACTTGCAGCCAGGAATCCGCCCTTTCCCGCCAAGACCTCCCTTTCAAATGAGATTCTTACTTCAACTTCAGATGCCCCGATCAGTGCTTTACCTACACCTGGAGTACCATCTACTCCGCTCTCTTCCTTACCTGTTCACCCCACTGTCCAAGTCAATCACAAAGCCACTCCCACTTTTCAAAGAGCTCCCCCAGGTCATAAGGTTTGGAAGGCCAAAAAAAAGATTTCCCGCCTTGTGCTGGGGGACGGAGTAGGTTTTGAAAATATTTGCAAAATGTCCACTTGCTCCCTGGTGGGCCGAATCTCCTACAAGAGCCTTTGCACCCAAAAGCTGGAGGACTGGATAAGCATGCACTGGGTGCCACTCTTAGGATACGCTCCTGAAACTCTCTATCTTAAGAGAGGCTGGCTCGGATTTCATTGCAGGACTCCAGAAGATGCTTCTCTTCTACTCTCATCATTTTGGGTCTATGATGGCAGCAGTCTCATGCTGAAGCGCTGGAGGCTGGCTTTTAACCCAGACACAGACCACTTCCAGCTTAGACATTTATGGGTTTTACTTCCGTGCCTCCCCCTTCACCTTTGGAACGAAGAGGCCCTCAGAGCGATTGGAGACTCTCGGGAAGTTTATATCTCTTGACACTAGTTTCTTGGACAGCCCCTCGAGGAAAGTGGGAAAAGTCCTGGTGGAGATGGACACATCTACAGGTTTGCCGGAAACCTTGGAGATCTCTTGGAGAGGACGAAAGCTTCATCAGCCCCTGCACTACCTCGGGATC
Source organism: Picea glauca (assembly GCA_000966675.3). Classification (NCBI taxonomy): domain Eukaryota; kingdom Viridiplantae; phylum Streptophyta; class Pinopsida; order Pinales; family Pinaceae; genus Picea; species Picea glauca. Next base: position 32,045 of record JZKD02S0353774.1, read on the forward strand.
CCCTTTCGCTGCAACATCTGTCAAGAAACGGGTCACCTTCGTCGCTCTTGTCCGGGTAAGCCCTCTCTTGACCACACTGAAGAAAGAGATCTTCTCCTCAACCCACCAGATTATATGGATCCTGACCCCTCCCTCGAATTTTTGGAGGTGCCTCCCTCACCATCCTCTCGCACAACTATAGGAAAAACGGATTCTCCTCTGGTCAAAGTTATCCAGAGCTACCCTTCCCTATACTCGACTCTTACTGAGGCAGAAAAAATCACTTTTCATAGTTTTCCTTGGCTCATTAATAGAGTTTCTGACCCGACTCCCTTCCGGGAAGATTCGCCACATCTATCTCCCGACAACCTTCCACAGACCTCGGCCGCCCCTCCACCGATCCCTTCATCGACCAGGCTGCCTATTTCTCCCCCCCCTGTTGTTGATCCAGATGCTCTACCCATGGAGCCCCCAGGCTTTGGACAGTCGGAAGATGTGGACCCAAATATTATAGAAGTGTTGGCCTCATCGACCACACCTACTTTCTTACAGGAAAAAGGTCCACAACTGGCTATTTATAGGGGCAAAGAACACATCCGCCCCAGGGTTGAGGCTGGAAGTTCATCCTCCCTAGGGCTGGTAAAAGTTGAAAAAGCTATAGCATGGGCGAGAGGCATTGGCACTGATCTCTCCCCGCTTCCGACGAGAAGCTCCAGGAAACAAAAGGAACTCCAGAACTCCGTTCAAAGTGCTCCAGAACTCTCGCTACAGGAAGGAAAGGCCCTTAGAGCAATGAAGGCCTTGGCACGTTCAAAATAATGATAGTGATCTCCCTGAATATTCGAGGGATCGGAGGCACTCTCAAGGATGCCTCCTTCAGAAGACTCCTGGAGCATACAAAGCCGGACATTATCTTCTTGCAAGAAACGCTTACTGATGCACAAAAATCCAGAGATTTTGTGTTTCATTTTCGTCCTACTTGGTATACTATGGCCGTTAGCTTCGTTGGTAACTCCGGTGGTTTACTGGTAACTTGGGAGCCAAGTATTTTTGACCTGAGCCCCACTTTGACTACTGGAGGCATCCTTTGTTTGGGACATTGCTTTGCTTCTTCTCGAGAAATTGCATTTCTGAATATTTACGGCCCCTGCACAGACCGAAAGAGATTCTGGTCGCATCTGGCAGACAACGGAATTCTCTCCATTCCATCACTCATTGTTGGTGGAGACCTCAATATCATCCTATCTGCCACAGAGAATTGGGGAGGCAGCTATGAGTCGGGGGCTATCGAAGATTTCTACAGGAATATTTTTGTTACTAACAAGCTGACTGATATTTTACCAGCTCAACTTGTCCCCACTTGGAGAAATGGCCGATCGGGACCGGATGCCATTGCCAGAAGGTTAGACAGATTTCTTGTTGCTGAAGAGTATTTGTCATCTACTGTTTTTCCAGATTCGAGGGTTGAACTCCCCTACTTCTCCGATCACGCTCCCATACTTTTACAACTAAGACCACCAGACCGTATATGCTCATCCCCTTTCAAATTCAATCATAATTGGATCTTGGAGACAGACTACAATCAATTGGTTACTACAGTTTGGAGTGATCCCTGTTTTAACACGGAAGAAAATGCTCAACGACGACTGGCATGGAAATTGAAAGTATTAAAGGACTACACCAGATCGTGGTTTCATACAAAGGAAAAAGAGGAACAAGCCCGACTTGTCATGCTGGAGAATGGGATTATACAAGCTATCAAAAAATCATCTATTTCTGCATTATCATCAGAGGAGGCAGCCGGACTGAAGTCGCTAGAGTCTAACAGGAATTCTATTCTTTGCTCACAAGAATACGCCTGGAGGATCCGAAGCAGAGCCACTTGGCTTAAATGTGGAGATTCCAACTCATAGTTTTTTCATAAGGTAGCGAGTTTCAACAGACTTAAAAAGAGTATATGGTCTATAAAAAATGCCGGGGAGGAGGTCATTCGTGGACAGGAGGCGATAAAGGCAGAAGCGGTCTGTTACTTTAAGAACCTTTACAGTGCACAGAACAGTCTCAACATACAGGAAAAGTGCTATACTGCCAGTCTATACCCCTTGGTTGTCTCTGAAGAGGAAGCTGTCTCCTTATACGCTCCAGTTACCTTGCCGGAGATAAAAAACATTCTACACAAATTCAAGAAAGACAGGAGCCCTGGGCCTGACGGCTGGACGTCAGAATTCTTCCTCCATTTCTTCGACCTAGTGGGAGAGGACTTACTCCAGATGGTAGAAGATTCACGCTTAAAAGGTAAGGTAATTGTGAGCCTCAACTCCACTTTTTTGGTCTTAATCCCGAAGCAACATCTCACACTTGCCTTCAGTGACTTCCAGCCAATTTCACTCTGCAATCTAGTATACAAGATTATTTCCAAAGTGATCTCTAATAGAATTAAGCCCTTTCTACAAAGGTGTATCTCAGCAGAGTAGCTGGGATTCTTAAAAGGCAGAAGAATACAAGATGCAATTGCTACCGCTCATGAGTGCATACATACCATCAAGCACAAAAATTTAAAAGCACTCGTCTTGAAGTTAGATATCCAAAAAGCTTTCGATAATATCGACTGGGAGTTTCTAAGATTAATTCTATTTTCTGTGGGCTTTGGAGAAAAGTTCAGTCAATGGATTCTTTCTTGTGTTACAAATGCCAACATTGCGGTATTAATCAATGGTGAGCCTTCCTGCTTCTTCAAGAGTGAAAGGGGCCTCCGTCAGGGGTGCCCACTATCCCCCTTTCTTTTTATCCTGATCATGGAAGGACTCAACCTCTTTCTTGCCAAAAGAGTCAATGATCACCATATCTCGGGCTTAAAGTTCTCCAATTGCATTAATATAGTTCATCTTATGTTTTGTGATGATGTGCTTATTATTTTGAAAGCTGACCAGGGGAAATGGCTAGTCTTAAAAGAAACACCACAGCTCTTCTGTCAAGCCTCGAGTCTGTCCCTAAATTTCACTAAATCCTCAGTTCACTATTGGGCCATTACAGATGCAGAATTACAGCACCTAAAGGGAACCATACCCCTATCTTTCTATAATCTAAGTGAAGGTTTCTCCTATCTTGGTTTCCATCTCAAACTGGGATCTTCTACACCTTGCGACTGGAAGTGGCTTGTGGCACTTTTTGAAAAAAAAATAAGCTTCTGGTGCAATAAATGGTTCTCGATTGGGGGCCGCTATATCCTGGTCAAGTCGGTTTTGGAAGGCCTAGCCGTCTACTGGATGTCACTGGAGCATTTACCTGCAAAGATTATCTCGATCCTTCGGAGGCTCACTTTCAATTTCTTATGGAACGACCAGGCTTGCAAGCGTCGATTTCACCTTTGCAGTTGGAAAGAGCTGTCCAAGCCTCGGAAGACAGGGGGTTGGGGGCTAAAGCTTCTCTCCACCTTCAATCAAGCTCTCCTGGCCAACTCTTTCTGGAGAGCACTCACCCACAATAACATTTGGAGCCAACTTATCAAAGCAAAGTATTTGGGATCCCTATCCCTCCATGACTGGATCAAAAAGCCGACTCTCAAACAACATTGGTTTTCTCCTCTATGGAAAGGAATGGTCGCGTCCTCCCAGGTAATTCTCCACTGGTTACGGTGGAAACCTGTTAAGGGGACGGACATTCACATTGGGCGGGATATGATTCTTGGTCTGGGTGACCATTCGATCCTCTCCCCTATGCTGTGCGCGCGGCTTGAGGCACAGAATTGCACTTACTTGGCCCAAGTTAAATTTCCGACCGGTGACTTAACCCTCCTGGATGACTAGTTGGACAGTGGATCCCTGTCCCTTGATGGTTCGCTGGCCATTGAATGGAGCTGTTACACATCAGCCCTCAAAGGTGTCGGGATCTCGCTCACCGATAATCCTGATCTCTTGCTGTGGGCCGGGGGTGATGCCACGGGCTCCATCACTGTTAAAAATCTTTATGACGCCATCCTTCATTAGATGAGGCTGGAGGTAGACCACTCATGGATTCGTCACATTTGGAAATGGCAAGTCCCGCTTAAACTAAAGCTCTTTACCTGGCTGGCGGGTAGAGGGAAAATTCTTACCTGGGAGGCTCTCAGACATAGAGGTTGGGAAGGACCTGGCATGTGCCCACTCTGTAAACACGCTACTGAAGATGTGCATCATCTCATGGTTCTTTGTGATTTTACGAAGGAGGTTTGGCTCCATTTGATCAAGTCCCTCTCTCTATCTGTAGTCTGGGGAGGTCACACGATCATGGCCTGCTTTGCTGACTGGAACTCACAAAAGTCAGCCCCCCCCGAGCTTAGCTGTTCACATTTGCTGGCAGATATGGAAAGAGAGGAATTTTGCGATCTTTGAAGATCATCCTCCTTCCATACAGGGGGTATTACACAGAGTTTGGGCCTCTTTTCATTGGCAACCCCCCTCAAACAAGGATTTTGCTCCAAAGACTTGTGAGATCTCATTAACAGATGGATACACACTGGCGTGCTTCGATGGAGCTGCTGCATCCACTGGCCTACGCTGCGAGGCAGGTGGAATTTTCAAAACTCATCCAAAGAGAACTACAAATTGGTTCTTAAACTGTGGGGAGGGCACGAATACTAAAGCAGAGCTTTTGGGATTGTGGACATCCCTAGCCCTCGCCTCTCTATGGTCGCTCGATCACCTTCTAGTCCTTGGTGACTCGCGAATCATTATAGATTGGATCAACAATAAGTGTAAGCTCCACTCGGTCCATATAGAAGGCTGGATGGATAAAACGCAGCTGCTCTCAAAGCATTTCATGGATGTTAAGTTCCGGCATTTCTCCAGAACGCACAACAAGGAGGCGGATGCACTATCTAAAAGAGCCCTCAGCGGTGAGGTGGGGAGACTAGCAATTTTCCATTGTGAGAATGGACTAGAAAGTCCCATGACCTATATAAATCTGTTCGAATGAGGTGGGCGAGAGCTCTGAACTTGCATTGCTTTTTCTCATTATGCAGCCTGCTCCTTCTGTGGGTTGTTTAAGCTATTGAATCTCCCCTTCAAACTGTACATTCTCCACTGTCGGATCAGTGGAAACACTCATTACAACGATGGGAATATCACTCTATTTTGATTGGGGTGGGCGAGCGCCCTGAACTGCATCATTTTATAGTTCATTTTGCCTGTTCCTTTCATGGGTTGTTTAAGCATTCGATTCTCCCCTACCGGATGTTCAATCTACACTGTCTGATCGGCGGAAGCAAGTCCATTACATCGTGGGAATTTTCCCTTTGTCGATCTGTTATCGATTGCTTGGCGAAATTGCAGGGCCCATTTTCCCCTGATTATCAGCTCGACGAAGCTTGCTTTGTAAATGATTTATATTTTTAATATAATATCGAGTAATTTTTTATGGGAAAAAAGGTTGCATAGACTTCTATGAATTATTGGCATCATTCGATCCAATAATCTTCTACCTCCAATAATTGGCATAATATCGTGACAAAGCATTAACCGCCGTATAGAGTGGTGTATACGTCGTTGAATGAAACAATTCAGATGCAATAATGCATACACCATACCGCGTGACATTTATGTCACGGGGTCGTTATTGATCGCTATCATTGACTCCTTTACCACGCCAATGGACGTCCACGTAAAGTCCCATCAGAAGATAGATCTCATATTGCAAATTTCTTTTCTGTTAATATCGACAATATTAATTTATTTTCTGTTAATATCGAAAATATTAATATTAATAATGCATACAACATCCCGCGTGACATTTATGTCGCGGGGTCGTTATTGATCGCCATCATTGACTCCTTTACCACGTAAAGTCCCATCCGAAGATAGATCTCATATTGCAAATTTCTTTTCTGTTAATATCGACAATATTAATTTTAATCAACTTCATTATAAGTAATTTAACCTTTTGCGAGTTTCCTTCGTGACGACCGGGGACTTTAACCAGAGAAACGTGGTCAGGAGTATCTCTATAATTTTAGACCATTTCAGCGTCTTCGAGCTCATAGTCGGTGCCAGGTGGTATTACAGATAATAATCGACGGTGGTATTCGCGTACAGAGGTGTTTGACGGTGCAAGTTTCCTAAATCTGACTAAAGTATTGAAGGCAATATAAATGCTCAGCGGATACCGCATAGCAATCCACARSGTCTAACAGGCTCCGAGCAAGACACTATTCGATTGAAACAACGGCAGCAGCCACAGCAGATTGTGAACATGGCTTGCATTGTAGSAGGGAATTCTYCCTCGGTMTTTGGCTCCTGYCGATCCTCCTTTGACGGCAAGTGCTCTTCACCTCTGTTCAAGAGGAAACGCCCGCAGAGGCTCGATGTTCCGCTCCAGTCGCCGGACCTGAATGCGTCGTGTGTGGCCGTGGAGCAGCCAATGGAGGATAACAACTGAACTAGACAGCAGAAAAATTGAAATAACATCTGACTGTGAGTTTTTAATTCTGGCATCAGATGGGTTGTGGGATAAAGTTAGTAATCAAGAAGCAGTCGATATCGCGAGGCCTTTCTGTGTCCAGAAGCAACCTAATTTGACACCATTTGGAGGAGGCCCTATCGCTGCTTGTAAGAAGCTTGTAGAGGTAGCAGTAACCAGAAAATCTCAAGATGATGTGAGTGTAATGATAGTACAACTCCGACATTTTTGCATGAATGAGAACTTGACAGTAAGGTGAGGGAGGAGTAGATGGCTGTCAGTCCGATGTTAGAGGACTGACAGCCATCTAACCCAACTTGGTGTTGGATTTCAAAAGCACGACACCCGATATTCTTGATGTGGGAAAGGGGTCCGAGTCTTGGCCGCCAATATCCAGCCTGCTAAGCAGCATTCACTGATGCGTGCAGTCTGTGGAGTGTTTTTAATTCACTGGTCTCTGCGGCATAGCAAGTTGGATATTACAGGTTTTTTTTAGCAATTCAGACCTGCTGGTTTTTAATTCACCTATTTATGCTGCTTAGCAGGCTGGATATTGCCAATCTTTTTGGTTAAAGGGAACATAGACATCCGCTTTTATATAGTACCCCAGATAGAATGATTATTTTTCACAATTATTCTTTCATTCAATTTTAATCATGCTTAAATTTTTGAGAGAAGTGTCATCAGAGTTGACAGTGCATTATTATCTATATCTAATCTTATATATAGATAGTAGTAGTCTAAACTTTCTATCTTTTGGATATTTTCTGGTTGATTTTGTCTGAAATCCCATGATGAATGGTTGGATCTGCAGATTTGAGTGACTAAGTTTGTATAATTGAGTGTCTCAATTTTCAGCAGGCTGAATCCATTTATACATTCAAAAATGCAATTTAAATAACAGTAAATAGTGATTGTATCCAAATTTACTTAACAGGATTCCTGCCAAAAAACCCAAAAAGTAGAAAGTTTAGCCTACACCTCTTATATATATTTATTATAATAATAATTCTCTTTTAGAACCCTTAAACTTGAAGCTAGGATTACAAATTAAACTTCACATTTAAAAATTTAATTGATTCATAACATTGTTATGTGAATTTAAATTTAATATTTAAAATATTTTCTTCAATGTAATGAATACAAAATATGTTGATAAACAAAGTTAATTGGTAGAATGAAATTGACTATTTGTAAATGTGATATTGCTTTTAAAAATGTTTTCCTTAATCCTTTTTTATGTTAATACAATTTTTTTTTAAATTCAATTGTTAATTAAAATAGTCATAAAACCTCCCTTATCATATTTAATTATGTTCTATGTTGCTTCTATGTTCCCGTTCAATTCTACTCGAGTTCACTTGATATTTTGATGTGTTCATTGAGTAAAAGTTCCAAAGAAGGGCGGATTCAATCACAAAGGATTAATATTATAGAATTCAATCACTTTTATTAGCCCTTGCTAGCAGGTGAAGGTTTACATTAATATTATAGAATTCAATCACTTTTGAACTCCAACTTGGTGTTGGAGTTCAAAAGCACGACACCCGATATTCTTGATGTGGGAAAGGGGTCCGAGTCTTGGCCGCCAATATCCAGCCTGCTAAGCAGCATTTACTGATGCGTGCAGTCTGTGGAGTGTTTTTAATCCATTTGTCTCTGCGGCATAGCAAGTTGGATATTGCAGGTTTTTTTTTTTTAGCAATTCAGATCTGCTGGTTTTTAATCCACCTATTTATGCTGCTTAGCAGGCTGGATATTGCCAATCTTTTTGGTTAAAGGGAACATAGACATCCGCTTTTATATAGTATCGCAGATAGAATGATTATTTTTCACAATTATTCTTTCATTCAATTTTAACGATCATGCTTAAATTTTTGAGAGAAGTGTCATCAGAGTTGACAGTGCATTATTATGTATATCTAATTTTATATATAGATAGCAGTAGTCTAAACTTTTTATCTTTTGGATATTTTCTGGTAATTTTTTTAGTTTGATTTTGTCTGAAATTCTGTGATGAATGGTTGGATCTGCAGATTTGAGTGACTAAGTTTGTATAATTTGAGTGTTTCAATTTTCCGCAGGCTGAATCCATTTATACATTCAAAAATGCAATTTAAATAACAGTAAATAGCTATTGTATCCAAATTTACTTGACAGAATTCCTGCCAAAAAAACCCAAAAGATAGAAAGTTTAGCCTACACCTCTTATATATATTTATTATAATAATAACTCTCTTTTAAAACCCTTAAACTTGAAGCTAGGATTACAAATTAAACTTCACATTTAAAAATTTAATTGATTCATAACATTTATGTGAATTTAAATTTAATATTTAAAATGTTTTTTCCAATGTAATGAATACAAAATATGTTGATAAACAAAGTTAATTGGTAGAATGAAATTGACTATTTGTAAATGTGATATTGCTTTTAAAAATGTTTTCCTTAATCCATTTTTTTTTTATATTAATACAATATTTTTTTTAAATTCATTTGTTAATTAAAATAGTCATAAAACCTCCCTTATCATATTTAAGTTCTATGTTCCCGTTCAAGTCTACTCAAGTTCACTTGATATTTTGTTGTGTTCATTGAGTAAAAGTTCCAAAGGAGGGCGGATTCAATCACTAAGGATTAATATTATAGAATTCAATCACTTTTATTAGCCCTTGCTAGCAGGTGAAGGTTTACATATTATTGGATGTTAAGTTTGACGTTTTTATTTCCAATGTGGATGCAATATAGTTGATACTATCGTCTACATTAAATCCATTTCCAGTTATCTTTTTAAGTATATGTTATCAAGAAAATTACGACACTTCTCCATTAAATCCATTTCCTAGTGTTGTTATCTTTTTAAGTATATGTTATCAAGAAAATTGCGATACTTATTCTGTGTGTCCAATAATTAAATTCACTATGACTGACCATTCATGAATTGTTTTGATATATAAAAATTGTAAATGTATGTGTCGTAAGAGCTACGACAAGCTTGAGCTAAAAGGCATGTAACGACAAGGTGGTGAGATGCTTTGTGGATTTGGCTACCATTCTTCATTGTTGACTCTACGATCATGCCACTGGAAACACTTGCCCTATTTATTCATTCAACCTCTAAGCTATTATGTTTCTAGAATGAAGCATTGTTAGTATGCTAGACAAGAGAACAAAATAAGCATGTGGATGAAAAAACTTAGATGGTTCATTCCATCTAATCCTTTCAGTTCTAATATGAAGCTTTAGATGTGTAAGTAAAAACATATCTCTATTTTTCTAGTTTTTGAAAGGTGAATATGGGTTAGTGATGAATGAATTTTGGAGTATTGTTTTTTATATGTGGAGTGTTTGATAGCAATGAATTTTATAGAGAGATCACATTTACTATATGATTTGCATAAGCCTAGACCTTGTGAGAATTAAGTTTTCTATTAAACTATGCTATGAATTGTTTGGGTTATGCGTTGCTTTAAATACCAAGTAAAACTATTCATATGTAAAACACAATTGGTCTAACTTTGTTTCTTGTTTTTGTATACAAGAGGCTGGACAAAAAATCTTTAAATGGTATGATTCCATCCTGCATTAGTGAGTTTCAATATCTCTTTGAACTATAAGATTCTTCATACATCTAGGCTCTGAGCTTTATAATTGAATTCTTTAATCATTAAATACTAACATGTAGTTCCTCATGCAATATTTTCATGTTAAATCCAAACCCACCCCATTAGCTTGGTGGGAATCTTTCAAAAGAAGGCCAAGTGACCTAACTAGACCCCCATACTCAATGAATGAATTAGTGGGCAACACATATGCCTACTAAGAAACAATTACAAACCCCATATGTCCAACATCCAAATTGCATCACTAAACAACTGAAAGGAAGCCAAAATCCAAGGATATGGAAAAGCATATGTATTTACCTAAGAACTCTTTGCATTTGACTTTAGTGAATTTGCATTGGCTCAATTGTTGACGACTACCGTTGAAACTGCCATGTCCTACTTTACTAGTTCCATTTTGGTCATATGTCATGTGAGTAACTGATGTGTAAACGAGGAATTTATAGCCCACTCACTTCACCAACACATATCCTTTGTGGAATTTGAAATTTGATTTATGTTCTCAGTATTATGCAGAGGCCTCTATCTTTAAGGGCTTACGAGGATTTTGTTTTCGGTGTAGCCTTCGAGAACCCATATTGGAAAACTTGAGCAAAGGATGGATTTTTTGACATTCTTTTAGAGTTTCAGAGAAGTAAATCGTTGAGGTTCTTTTAGAGTTGCAATGTTGTGCATGAAATCCAAGTTGTTACAATATTGTCAATATCCTCTATTCTTTAGAATGGTTGCAATCTTATGGTCTCTAATTCTCAAAATATGCTACTCTATGTTGAGAACCACTTGAGATACTGCAATGACTAATACCAACATTGTTGCAATGTACTTAACCCCAAAACATTAGAGAAATCACATAAAATGTAGTGCAAAACCAAAGAACACCAAATCAAATAAATAAACCCTAAGAAATATCTATTGATAATAAAAAATAGAGAGCAATGTTTACTTGCCTCTTCAATGGAGCAACCTCCTATATCAAAGCTCAAAATACAATAAATATTCTTGACAAAACATTAGATAACCTTCTACTCAATATATAGCTATCAAAAGAGAATCTTAACTACCCGTGGGTCCACTTATAATTAGGGCCTACTAACTAATTTAGGTATTATTAATAAAGAATGTTAGTTGTGGAGCCTGATTATCTTCATAATTCATATGCAGGTCAAAGAAATTGTAGGATGTACATATCAAGTATTGCAATTTCGTAGTCATTCTGAACCGTTCATTATAAGGTTGCAGATTTGACGGTAGAAGTTATGTTAGTTTTTTTTTTTTCCCAAAAAGACAACCCTCTTTTATGTATGAGGGAATTGTATTGTGGTTATAGACGAATGTGAATATTGTATTCTGAGAGAGGAGACAGTGAGAGAAAGAAGAGGAAGTTATAAAATATGTGTTGTAGGTTGTATCCCTTCATTTGTTGGATAATAATAAAGGAAGGACCTAACAATTTCTCTGGTGGGCATATCCCACATTGGGTGAACCACATATATATGTGTCTATATTGTATTGTGTATCCTTTTTGTTTTATTTCCGCATTTATTTTATTTTATTACGCTACAATCCTATTTTTATAACAACTGGTATCAAAGCCAAAGGTAACTCACATGAAAAGAGGGTTCCTAGTTTGAGTGGGAGCAATGGAAGAAGATGAAAAGTTTAGGGTCGAAAAATTTAACGGCCAAAACTACCAGCTATGGAAGATGAAACTGAAAGATTATTTATATCAGAAGGATCTATTCCTACCATTAGGTGGAATAGAAAAAAAATTAATGGCCACGAAGGATGAAGAATGAGAGGTTCTTGACAGAAAGGCACTATAAATGATATGGTTGTGCCTAGCAACATCGGTGGCTCTCAATATTTCGAAAGAAAAAAAAAATGAAGGGTTCGATGAAGGCATTGACTAGACTATATGAAAAACCATCAACCTCCAACAAGGTATTTCTAATCAATCGATTATTTAATATGAAGATGTCAGAAGGTGGGTCTATTACAGATCATTTAAATGAATTTAATACGGTTACTAATCAGCTAAGTTTTGTAAAAGTGAACTTTGATGATGAGGTTAGGGCTCTTATAATCTTGTGCTCATTGCCAGAAAGTTGGAATGGCTTAGTCATAATTGTAAGTAACTCTGTCTCGGATTCAAACAATTTGAAATTTGATGGTGTTATCGGTGTTATCCTTATCGAAGAAATGCAACGAAAAAGCACCGGGGAGACATAAGGTAATACGTTGACCGTGGAGAATGTGGGAAGAAAAAAGGAAATAGGGAAGAGTCTAGGGAACCGTGGGAATTCTAAGAAGGGCGGATCCAAATCCAGACTGGGAAAGATAGGGTGTAGGAATTTCGGGAAGAAAGGGCGTCTAAAGAAAGATTGCAGAGCTCCAAAGAAACAAAGAGATGGACAACATGAGAAAAATAAGGAAGCAAATGTAACAGGTGATGTGTTACAAGATGCTTTGATTCTTTCTTTAGATAATACTACCAAGTCTTGGGTAGTAGATTAATGGGATTCATTTCATGTCACACCCCATAGGAAATATTTTCAAAATTGTGTTCAAGGTGAGTTTGGACAAGTTTATTTGGGTGATGATGAACCATGTCAAATTGTTGAAATGGGTAAGGTAAAAATAAAGCAAAAGAATGGAAACCAATGGTTACCGAAAGAGGTGAGAAATATACAAGATCTAAGAAGAATTCTAATTTCAAAAGGTCTGTTGACAAGTGAATGATGCATATCTATATTTAGAGATAAGGTGTGGAAGGTCACTAAAGGATCATTGGTAATGGAAAACAAAGAGAAGGTAGGTACATTGTATGTATGTATTGTTAATGCCAACTCTTCTACCTCTTTAGATTCTACAAGAGTGGATACAACATTGTGGCATCATAGTCTTGGACACATGAGTGAGAAGGGGATGTAGATACTTCACAAAAATAGTTTGTTGCCAAATCTTAAACAAGTTGATTTGGATTTAAATGAGCATTGTGTTTATGGAAAACAAAAGAGATTCATATTTCTCATAGTCAGAAAAGAAAAGAAGAGTGAAAAGTTGGAGCTTGTGCAAACAAATGTATGGGGACCAGCTCATGTATCATCCCTTGATGACTCTCATTATTATGTTACTTTTATTGATGATGCAACTAGACAAACTTGGGTTTATTGCATTCAACAAAAATATGACGTTTTTTTATACTTTTAAGAAATGGAAATCTTTGGTTGAGAATGAGACATGAAAGAGGTTGAAGTGTCTCAGATCATATAATGGTGGTGAATACTGCAACAAGGAGTTTGATCATTACTGTTCATACCATGGGATTCATAGAGAAAAAATAGTTCCATGAACACCATAAGGGAATGGTGTGTCAGAAAGGATGAACAAGACAATCAAGGAACGCGCAAGGAGTATGAGATTTCATGTTGGGTTGCCCTTACAGTTCTGGGTAGATGTTTTAGATATTTTTGTTTACTTAATAAACAGAGGAACTTTAAGCTCTTTGGATGGTGGCATTCCAAAGGAGGCATAGACAGGTAAAAAGGTAAACTATTCATTTATGAAGACTTTCGGTTGTAAAGTATTTGTCCATATTGATAAAAAAAATATAGAACAAAGATTGAAGAAAAATCCAAGAAGTGTACGTTTATTAGATACGATTTTAATGATATTGGTTATTGCTTATGGGATTATGAAAACAAAAAAAATCATTAGGAGTGGAGATGTCATATTCAATGACAAGTTCATGTACAAAGATCAGTTGCAGGGAAAGAAACAAGAAAAAGAAAAACCAAAATACACAGTGCTTGATGAGATCACTGAAAAAGATACTCCAAAGGTACCAGAAAATCAACATGTACAAGAACAGGAACATCAGGTACCTCAAACTCCTGCAAGTGTTGTTAGAAGATCTATCGAGTTAAGTAGACCCCTGAATGATACCTTCCTTCATTGTATTATTTATTGTTGACTGATTCTGGTGAACCAGAAAGTTACGAAGAGGCAATGTAGGTAGACAGTAAAAAGAAGTGGGAGCAAGGCATGAAAGAGGAAATAGATTCCTTGGTAAATAACCAGACTTGGGACTTACTTCAATTTCCTGCAGGAAACAGAGCATTGCAGAATAAATGGGTTTACAGGTTGAAGGAAGAAGATGGAGGTAAAAAATGGTACAAGGGCAGACTTGTTGTAAAGGAGTTTGCACAGAAGAAAGGTATAGATTTTGATGAAATATTTTCTCATGTTGTAAAAATGACTTCGATTATGACCACTTTAAGTCTTGTGGCAGTGGAAGATTTGCATCTTGAATAGTTAGATGTAAAAATGAATTTTCTCCATGGGGATTTGGATGAAGAGATTTATATGCAACAACCACAGGGGTATGAGATCAAAGGGAAAGAGAATTTGGTATGCAGGTTGAATAAGATCTTGTATGGCCTGAAGAAATCTCCAAGTAAGTGGTATTTCAAGTTTGACAGGTTTATGACAAAACAAGGTTATAGTAGATGTCATTCTGATCACTATGTTTTTTTTAAAAGGCTAGAAAATGGAAGTTATTTTATCTTGCTATTGTATGTAGATGACATGCTTGTTACAGGGTCTAACATGCAGGATATAAATCTGCATAAGAATAAATTAGTTAATTCATTTGCGATGAAGGATTTAGTTGTTGCAAAGAAAACTCTTGGAATGAGAATAACAAGAGACGGGAAAAATCACAAATTGACATTGTCTCAGGGTTAGTACATAGAGAATGTGTTAGAGAGGTTTAGAATGAAGAATGAAAAACCAGTTAGTACACCTTTGTCCATTCATTTCAAATTAACCAAGTAAATGTGTCCCAAGACACAAGAGCAAATAGAATACATGTCCATGGTCCCTTATTCATCAATAGTTGGTAGCTTGATGTATGTGATGGTGTGCACAAGACCAGACATTTCACATGCAGTGGGAGTTCTGAGTAGGTATATGAACAATCCAGGTAAAGAACATTGGGAGGAAGTAAAGTGGATTCTCATGTATTTGAGAGGTACTAGTACTCATGCATTATGTTTTGGAGGTTCAGACACTATTCTACAAGGATATGTTTCTTTAGATATGGTTGGTGATAAATACGATAAAGATAGCACGAGGAGCACCACAGAGTATGTTTTTACTATAGGTGGAACAACAGTAAGTTGGATTTCGAAACTATAAAGATATGTTTCAATTTCAACAATGGAAGCAAAGTATGTTGTTGCTACAGAGGCTAGTAAAGAGATGATTTGCTTACAGAGGTTTGTGGAGGAATTGGGAAAGCAACATGAGAATAGTAGGTTGTACTGTGACAACCAGAGTGCCATTCATATTGCAAAGAACTTAGCCTTCCATTATCAAACTAAGCATATACATCTCAGGTACCATTTCATACGGTCCATTTTGGAAGATGGAAAATTGAAGTTACAAAAGATGCATACTAGCCAGAACCTTGCAGACATGCTAACAAAGGTAGTAACCAAGGACAAATTGAGTTCATGCTCGGTTTTTGTTGTTCTTCAAGCATGAAGGTGAAGATGAGAAATTTTCCAAGTCCAAGGTGGATCATAGTCCAACAAGTACAACATCAGTGGAGTTGTTGTGATCAGTCTTTAAGTGGGAGATTGTTATTTGTAGAGCCTAATTATCTTCCTAATTCATATGCAGGTCAAAGAAACTATAGGATACCTGATTCAAATATTGTAATTTTGTAGTTAATTTGATGGTAGAATTTATGTTAGGGGTTTTTTCCCTACAAGACAACCTTATTTTATATATGAGGGAATTGTATTGTGGTTGTAGATGAATGTGAATATTGTATCCTTGGAGAGAATATTGTGAGAGAAAGAAGAGGAAGTTATAGTGGATGTGTTGTAGGTTGTATCCCTTCGTTTGCTGGATAATAATAAAGGAAGGACCTGCCAATTTCTCTGGTGGACGTAACCCGCATTGACTGAACCATGTATGTTTGTGTCTCAATTATATTGTGTATCTTCTGTGTTTTATTTCCACATTTTATTGCTCTACAATCCTGTTTTTCTAACAAAGAGGACCATTTTTACAATCAGTGATTATTAACCAACTATTTAGTGGACCTTATTCAAGGAAGGTGGCCTCATACATCAATAAAGTATCTTGAGTAAGTGGGTTAGGCTGGGAATGTAACATCCCCACTATAATCCCCAATTTACTTGATGCTAATGTAGATATGATGTGTGGCTATGCCCAAAACGATGTAATATGTGAATTTTATTTCAATGTTTTAATAATAAAATGTGATGCCAGCTGCTAAGGGGACATGGACAAGAGATGGGGGCTGAATTAATCCACAAAAGAGGGTATTTTTTAGGTTAATGGCCAAGGGAGGTCAAAGGGGTGAATTACTCATGTATATTAATTGAACCCATTTTTAAAAAAAATGTTATTTGTATATGAACCTTCCCATTTTTGATTGAGTGTTCCCAAAGTCAATCATTAAATACATGTAAGAGGGTGGGTGTGAGTGGTGACATCCCAAAGTTATTGGACACATGGGGGTTGAGTAAAATCAGCTTGGGGTAGAGTGTGAGTAGAAAAAGACAAGCCAAAGGGAGGAAAATTGTATGGGTTGGGACAACAGTTTTACACATTGAGTTTTGGTGCATGAGGAGAAAGTGGAGAGAAAGAAACATAACTGGAAGCTGGTGAAACCATGGAGGGTGGATTCTAGAGAAATTTGGAGTGTATTGGAGCACAATTGGAGCTTGAAATTGAAGAGCCAGGTTGTCAGGCCTGAAGAGTGAACTCTGGTGTGAGTTGCACTACATCAACAATTTTTTGTTGTTGGTTTGTTGATAGTTTTCCTAGCAACAAGCTCCCTTGAGTTCCTAGATGATAGATTCTCGGTTACCTATGCCAGAGAGAGACTGATAAATGAATGGGATGCCCAATGGACTAAGGTCAATGAAGGGGTACATTCCTTAGTTTGGACAGGTCAAGAGGAAGAGAGTTGGTGAAAAATAGGGATAGTTGTAGGATAATATCAGTTGGGTTGTGAGTTTTATGAGTTGTGAGTGGATTGTGAGAGACCACCATATTTTGTGAATTGCTAGCCTCAACTCGTGGGTAAATGGTTGTTGATATTTGGAACAGTCAATCTATGGTTGGGTGGACCGTCAATCCCAAGCAGATGTTTGCACAACTCTTGTTTAAAAATAAGTGTTTTATCTTGTTGTCATGATATTTACATGTGTTATTATTGTGCATACACTCTTTGTAAATGAGAATGATTTATATGTTGTTGTGTGAATGATTAAGTTCCATTCATGTCAATTTGGTATACTTTAGATGCATTTGTTTTATGATTATAGACAATAGCTAAACACATTTTAAATTCATAGTTGTAATCTACAAGAAATTGGCTAACGGTAAAATAATTAATTTATTTGGCTGTAAATTTCGTTTTTATGTTTATTCGGCACTGTAATGTCCCTTGGTTGGGCTGGGGAACATTACATTATGGTATCATAGCTTCTAGTTCAAACACCGGGCTTGTATGGGCTCGAATTAGAGAAAATTAGTAATATTCGTTGTTGCAGATTTTGTCTGTGACCAATTTGGGGAAAAGCAACGAATTTAGAGAGAAATCCCCAAATCCATGGGCAAAATATGAGTTTGAATGACTCTCGACAGTTTAAGAAGTTTAATGGAGTAGAGAGGTGAAGTTGCAGATCGAAATTCGACCTGGAATACTCGAAATTCGAGTTTTAATGGCCACTTGTAGAGTTACAGGCAATTTGGTGGACCAACGACCTGAGATCTCTTTTGAACTCGAGATCGATGACTAGGATTCATCATGATAAATTTAAAAATTCCTAAGGATTAGGCCATTTAAAAAGGTTGATGAGATCAATGACCAGAATTAAATTGGGGGTTCATGAAATAGAAGGGATTGATGGTCCAGATCAATTAGAAAAATGTCGAAATTTTTCTAAGTGTTAAAGTTCACCAATAGGAATCCTTAACGGGTGATGGTCGGGTCGACCGAAATGATGACGAGTTCGGTTCATCCATAAGACATCCCTGATCATCGTTGGCCGACGGTCGAGGATTGGAAAAATCGACCGAAGTGTTTTCAATCGTCGATGGCCAATGAGTTGGTGGTCGGGTGTCGGCTGATTCAGAGAAGTGTCCCAAATAAGCAACAAAATTTGTCGATGGGACGGTGGTCAGAGGTCAGTTGAATTCGATGAAGTATTTCGAATTGGGCAAGATAAGTCATCAATGATCGACATGTCGATGGTTGGTGTTGGCCCTTGACCAAGTTTTGAGGAAACATTGGTCTTTTTTACCACTTTTGGGACTTTGACAGGCTGGTCGAAGACGGAGCACCAAGGCGAAGTGGAGATCACGGAATCTCACTCATTTTGCAGGCTTGTGGACCCAACAAAGGGTTTTAGGGTTTATGTAACGGGTTATGGGATGTCATCCCATGGGTTTACCCATGCTTAGGCCTCTTTTTAAATGTATAAATAAGTAGCTAAGCGATGTAAGAAAGAGAGAAGTTTTTGGCTATGTGCACAAGTGATGTAAACTGGATAGTTGGCTATGTGCACCATATGTTGTAAGAGTTACTGATTGGCTTAGTGCATGACTAGTTGGCTATGTGCAAGAAAGTGTCGTTATTGTTGGCTTTGTGCAGGAATGTGTTAAAGACTTGTAGAGATAAGTTCAAGTGATTGTAAGAGGCTTTGTGCAAATAGACTATGTATGAGAGGCTCTGTTCTTGACAGAGGAGGAGTTGGCTTTGTACCTTGACCGACTGTTGGGAAGGTGGATCGGGTGCTTAGTGCACAAATCACTTGTCTAGTTGTGAAGCTTGGCTCTGTGGCTTTGTGCATAGGAGAAAATGAATGTAAGAAGATTAAATACTAATAAAGAAGAAGAGAAGAAGTTGGTGGACGTATCCCTACACTGGGGTGAACCACATATATCATGTGTTTGATGTGCTTTGTGCGATGTTGTTGATGTTGTTTATGTTTTTTACCTATTAGTGTGTTGATCTTTATAAATGTTAGATACATATATGGATGCTTAGTGCTCTATTGATGGAAAATGAATGCTAGATATGACCTAATGCTTAGTGCTGAGTGAATGGAAGCACTTGATCTTGTTATTACTGCGCAAATCTGTATTTAGGGTTTATTCTACGATGTGAATGAGACTGATAAACTAACGCATATTGTTGTTTGAGTGTTCTGAAGAGTGTTATAATCATATATCTATGTCTTGGCTTGGTTTTAGACACTTGTGTCCTACAACCCCCCTACCTCTACCTCGGGTGAGACTTCATCTGCTTCGCAGGTGTTATCGAAAGGGTCGGTAGTTAGGGTTTTGTTGGTGCATTTTTTAAGTGTTGAACCCTGGGTCTGCCCTTGTGCCAACAAATGGTTCCGTTTTCGAGACATGAAACTATGATTTTTGGGAACTAAAGTAAAGAAAAGAGAAAGCTTTGTGCGTAGATATGTTGTTGTAGTGCGCAGTATTCTACTTGATTTTTGAAGCCCTATGCTAAGAAAGGAACCGGATCTGAAAGAAAAGAGGCAATATCTTAAAGCTTTGTGCTATGATAAAAGTAAGATAAGTGTACATTTTTGCTTTGAAAGTATGAATCTAGGTATGTTTGATAGATTTTGTCCTAGTCTGAAAACTAGGGCTCAGTTAGAAGAAAAATTTGATCTGAATAAATTTGATAGAGATAAAGAAAGATATGTTATCCCTATGCATAGAAAGAATTTTTGGACTAATAAGTGGATACAGGAACCTAGAAAGAATTTTTGCAGATTGCAGGTACATCACTATGATTCTAGTGCGTAGTACAAGAGAGGTTGGGGATCATTTAAAAGAAAGAGAGGATTGACACTGCATTATAATTACAGAAGACCAGGACATATTGCTATGGAATGCCCTTGTACAGGTCCTGATTTTCTTTGTTGTAAAGCCATTGGTCATGAGATTGAGGATTGTTCAAGAATGATTTCTAAAGTTGAAAAGATGAACATGAGACAAGAAAACTATGAAGAAGGTCAAGAATCTAAGGATCTGTTAGAGAACCAGAAAGAGAAAGATTCAAAGAAATATCAGACTATGTTAGTACAATTAAAATAAGAAATGTATGACCACAAGGATGTCAGTGTGTCAGAGATCTTGAAATAAAAACAATGCATAGTTACAAGAATAAAAGACTTCGACATAGACCGTGTATTGGATGAAGAAACACATGTGAATATTATGCCAAAAAGCACTTGGAAAATTTTGGGAAGGCCTGCTATGGTACCTTCATTAGGAATGATAGGCTTGTTTAAAGGAGATATGATTACCCTATGTGGAAGTGTTACTAATGTACCTATTATTATCCATGGAACATCGATTGAAGAGGACTTTGAATTTATTAGATTTGTTGAGAACAACGCCCCTTTTCCACTTTTATTAGGAAAGACTTGGATTGAGAAGAATCATATCAAAAGGAAAATAAAGGAGGAAGCTACATAACAGAAAAAGAAAGACCTAAGGGACTTCATATCCAGAAAAATAGCGCGACTAATAGAAGAACAAGAAGATAAGTCGAAGCAACAGAACGCAAGAGAATTAGCTGTTGAAGTTGAAAGAATGCAGGAAGACTTGAATAACTTGCCCATGCAAGAAAGAAGTGTAGCCACCCTGGAAATAGTAAGAGAAGGGGAATTAACCTCAGAATCTGTAAGAGCACATCAGCAGTGCGAAGTTCTTTCAATAGGAGAGAATAAGAATACAAATGGGAAGAGGATTCCAAAAATTGTAAGAGAAGTTCAAATCACGGGAAACAAGGCCAGGAAGCTCAATAGGAAGAAAGCTAAGCTGCAGGAAGCTACATAAAACAGAAGGAAGACTTCACAGAAGGCATATCTATAGAATTTGAACCTCATCGGAATAGTAGAACCACGCAGAATTGGACTTCACCACGTTGAAGCTATATGACCGTTGGAGGTGCCTGGACCATTCGAATAACGCTCTAGAACGGCTAGAAACGTAGTTATTGACGAAAAGACCGTTGGGGCCATGCCATAATGGATGGATTTGCATCGATGGATGCATTCCTGCCCATTGAAGAAATCTATTACGATGCTTGCCTATTTAACACGTTGGACGCTGCATCAGGACCAATTTTTTCTACCTGTGATTATCCGAGCTAATTGAGAATCCATTGTTTCGCATTGTGCTTTCTAGACCTCACCATATGTTTGATTACCTCGCTTGTTTGTTTGCCCACTCGATCTCTTTGGTTGCAAGTGTGAATGTCGGATGAACATAGTGCATTAGAAAAGTCTGTGGAGGAGATTCTCGTGGAACTCATGGATGAAAGAGCTATGTCAATCAGAATATAGGCGTCATTGACTGCAGGACTACAAGCATCCCCGTCGACTAGACATTGTTCTAGTCGGTCTACAACTGAGAAGCAAAGCAAGCACCGCGATGATTTAGATAACGTGAAGCAGATCCCGTCGATATTACCTGAATACATACCACCTTTGGATGGCGCAATTAACCATGACAGTATCCCACATGACTTTGAGTATGTGTTGATCACTGCATACATCCCGAAGGGGATACACATTGTTGGAGCCTAGTTAGAACATATTCCAACTCTGAAGAACAATGACTTTAGCCTTGAAGATAGGAAGAACTACATGATGCTTATGCCACATAGGTATCTGATGAAGACGACGGGGAAGAAGTTGTGCATAGTCTCCCAGCCATGGATTAAGGAGCTCACGTAATCAATGATCCTGAATGTGATGAAGATCCCTCACTTTGGCTGACATCAGGAGGTTAATGCCTATGTTAAACTCCTCCTGTCATGCTATCATGAAGGATATCTATGGCTCGACAGGCACATCACTATGGATCTGGCATTGATCCAGCTCATCACAGGACTGAGCATGCAAGGACTGGAACCTCACCAGTTCTATCCAGGGAAGACTTCAGATCATGTCGGCCGATTCGGAAAAGTGTTTGGTCATTCAAGAGACTCGATCGATGGCCAATAGGGGAAAGAGGATGATGATGTCATCATCCACATGTCATGCCACATCATCATCCATGTTTCATGCCACATCACCCAAGTTGACACCTCAGGAAGGCATTTCATTCCACGTCAACATCCACATGTCATGCCACATCAGCAGTCACCACGTCATCCAACATAAGTGGTCGAAGGTCGATGGTCAAATCGTTCAATTTGGGAAAGTGTATTCGAAAATCATCGGGGATCATTGATTGTCTATGGGCCGATGGTCAGGCATAGATTGATTTTGTTGATATTTCCATTCACCAACAAAGTTTGTCGATGACCGACGACTAGGTCTGCTGAGTTGGAGTTGTGTGCAAGTTGGTCGTCGGGGAGTTATGTTGATGGTCGACGGTCGGATCAACAGTTTGGGGAAGTATTGTGATGCCAAATGAGAACATGGGTTGTTGATGGACGATAGAGAGTATATCAATGGTCCAAATTTCTTCTAAATTGAGATCGATGGTGCAGATTGCACGTAGGCAGAATTGTTCCACAGTTTCAAAAAAAAGAAGTCTAGAGCCATTCTCTTATTTTTTCCATAACTAGATAAAATTAAAACATATTGGGATGAAACTTATGGATTTTTTCCATAGAGAGGAGGCGTACAAAATCACTAGAGAGGGCCCTTGTCCAATTCTACTTGGATTTGTTAGAAATTGCAAAATAGTGGTTTTTAAAGATATGGGTCTAAATCATTGGCAAAAGTCCAGATTAAGTCGAAACTCTTGGAGAGATTCCAAAAAGTAGACATATAAATAACCCATGAAGGAACTGGATAAATCGTATGGGGATTGGAATGAAGACACTAAAATAGAACAAAATCCACTATTTCGGGCCACTTTTTGGGGATTTTTGAGATTTCCAAAGAAGAAAAGTGACCTTAAGATTAAAAAAGTGGAAAATTTTATTTAGTCGACTTTTTTTATACTCATAAATAAATAAAAACTTTGGCTTTGTGAAAATTTTCCAAAAGTGTATAGATTGAGAGATAGCTAGTTCTACTAAAAATTCTAAGTCTGGAAAAAAGAGTGAAAACTGACAAAGTTGAAGATTCCAGATTGTTGTAGATTTTGACTAGAACATCAAATTGAAATTATGAGAGTTTTATGAATTATATTTTGTTAGTATTATCTATTCCTCATACAAAAGTTTCTCCAATTCAGCTCAGGGATCAGTTTGGGGCACAAGTACAACCATTGGAAACCTATTTCAGAGAGGAATATATATAGGGAATCATATTGTGAATTGATGCAATGTGTCCTTCGTAAATTTAAAAGGAAACAACATGTACTCTAATTAATGAAATGTTTATAATACAAATGTTCTAACAATGATTATTACATGCACATTGCTTGCATAATTAGAGGTATATATATAAATTTTAAGTTCTTATATGAGTACTGGAGTTATGGAAGATGATCAAGGATCTTACATCCGTGAGGAAGAGATTAGAAGTCTGCATGTCAGAATGGCGAATGCTGAGACAGAGTCAAATGGAAGAATATATAGGCAAGAACTTGTCATTATGAGAAGTCTACATAGGGAAGTGCAGAGCTACAGAGATGATAATGAAAGGATTATGAAGGCTCAAGAAGAGACACTTCAGAGCTTAAACATGTTGCATAAGAAAGTTAACAAATATTATGGCACCAAGCAAGAATCTAGTGCTATACAAGTATCAACATAAAGATCCCATAGAAAAAGGGATGATTATGGAAATGATAGGAATTCAAGAAGCATGACCAAGTGCCATCAGTCTCCAAGGCAGTCCACTAGAATAAATTGTGCAAACTCAGGGCCAGGGAGCAACCTAAGTGTGTCTCTTGTTTAGAGGCAAAGAATAAGGCCCAAGGCATACATATTGCAAGGTGAAATCAGAAACATCAAGCCACCTAATTTCAATGGTGAACACCATAAGGGTGAAGAGGTCGAGGCTTAGCTGTTGGAAAAGAAGAAATATCTACAATTGCATGATTACCCCTCTTGGGTAGAAGCTATAATTTCCACCTACCACTTGCAAGGAAAGACAAACATGTGGTGGGATCAACTTAATAAATCCAAGAAGCTCGATGAGAAAAGGATCTCATGGAGACGGTTCAAAGGATATTTTCGAGAGAAATGTTTTTCTAAGAATTACTATGAGAGAAAGATGAAATAGTTCTTTGAACACGTGTTTGGAACCATGACAATGGAGGAATATGAGAAGTGGTTCTTTGAATTGTTGAAGTATGTTGACTTCATCAAGGATGAGAAGGTAAAAATACAAAGGTTTCTAAGTGGGTTATCGTCCTTCTATAGTGATAAAATTCAATATGATAACCCCAAGACCTTCAGGGAAACCATAAGCAGAGCAAGACACTTTTATGAGCAAAGCAAAGGAAGGTCGATTTTCCAAAAGTCTTGGAATGATAAGATGAAAGGGATAAAATATCAAAGGCATAAAGGTTTTAAGCCACCATCTTTAATAAATAACTCCCAAGCAAATCAGGAAGTCCAGGAAGCCCAAAAGGAGAAAAAGAATGAATATTCATTTGAGAAAAGGCCAAGGAAACAACTTGTTCAATGTTGGGAATGTGAGGGAAATCAGTTATATAGGGACTTCCCTCACAAAGGAGAAAGAATGAGGAATTTCCACAACATTCAGGAGGCTGAAACAATGAAAGACATGGGAGGAAGCATGCCAAGGATTTATGCAGCCTTGGACAACAAACATACAAAGTATCAATCCCCCATGATCAAAGTGGAAGGTAAGATTGACAACCAACCCATAGCAATTTTGATTGATTGGGTTCATATGACTGTCTAATTGGCATGGATTGGTTGGAAAAATATCATGTTGTCATAGACTATTACAACAAGACAATCACATGTCTTGATGAGGAAGGGAAGAAAGGAAAGATTTAAGGCATTCCAAGAGCTATGGATGTTAGAGAGATTTCAGCTATGTAGTTGAAGAAGAGATTCATGAAGGGATGTTATATTTTCATAGCCCATATGGAGGAGGAAACTAAAGACAAAGCGGCAAGCATTGAAGACCATCCAGTCTTGAGGGATTTTGAAGATATTTTAAAATAAATTATGGGATTGTCACCAAAGAGAGACATTGATTTCTCTATTGATTTGGTTCTAGGAGTTGCCCCAGTGTCACCAAATCAATGGGCACACCAAATTCAAATCACCATTATTTGAAAATATAAGAGACATTACAACAAGGTAATTTTTACTAGAAATTTAATTATTATGAGCTAAAAGAGAATGGAATTCTCATGTACAAAGGTAAGGTGTATGTGTTGAATTCCAGTGAGCCGAAAAATGCAATTTGAAGGATATTCGTAATGTGCCATATGTCGAGCACCCAGGATATCAGAAGACAATTGTAGTTGTGAGAAGCCAATAATTTTGGCCGGTAATGAAGAAGAAGTGGCTAATTACATAGTCAGATGTCTAGAATGTCAAAAAGTGAAGACATATCATGGACATCCAAAAACAATTCTACAACCATTTCCCATTCTGGAATGGAAGTGGGAAGCAATTACAATTGATTTTATTACTAAGTTGCCTTGTCACATACCCACTCCGCAAATCAAACTTTTTCGTTGATTTCTCAACAATCAGAATCCCCAAAGTCCTACGGGGCTTAGCGCATGCTAGATCTTTCCTTTTTCCACCTCCATATGATTGTAGTTCACGACTATGGGCCGAATCAACATGACATCTTTTCGCACTTCACGACTCAGTGCTACCGGAACGTCGAGTCGCTCGACTCTGCAAACCCTGAAGCTTGAAACAGCGAAACGTTGAACCTCGATGGGGCTAGCGAGGGGCAAGTTTCTCTCTTGGGGTCTTGTCTACGTGACCCTATATGGTGTCCACACGCTTAAGCCAACCAAGAGCTTATCGGATTTTCGTGATTCGGGGAATCGCGATACACGACTTCTACATTTCCCCATTCAAATCCCCGAAACTTCCGAGGTCTCCAAAGTTTCCCTCCAAAGGAAGATCGACGACCGTAAGCCTCCCTTGATCCAACGGTATGGATCCTTTTGGGGTTTCGGTACTCGGGAGTTCGAAATGCAACGACTCCAAGAGTCTTCGTCATTCAAATCTCCGAATTCTGATATGGAAAGTCATGTAAGAGATCGACGGCTCTTAGGAGCATGGATCCAACGATCCATGGAATTT
>JZKD02S0353774.1:75168-126802 GCA_000966675.3 Picea glauca
CTTGATTTCATCAATTAACTTCTCTGCATTTCATGTAATTATTAAATCATCAACATATAATGAAATCAATACTATATACCCCTGTTCATCAAATTTGGTATACAGATTTGGATCATTTTTGCTCCTCATAAAACCCTGTGGAAGAAAGAAAGAGCCTATATTTTCATACCATGACCTAGGTGCCTGTTTTAGTCCATACAATGCTTTCTTTAACTTACACACTAAGTGTTCTTGCCCCTTTTCAACAAACCCTTCAGGTTGAGTAAGGTAAACCTCTTCNTTTAACTCACCATTCAAAAATGCAGATTTAACATCTAACTGATGCAGCTTCCAATGGTACTTTGTAGCTAAAACAATTAACATTCTGATAGTATTCAATTTAGCTACTGGTGCAAATGTTTCAGCATAATCAATACCTTCTGTTTGTAAATACCCCTTTGCCACCACTCTAGCCTTATACTTATCTATACTACCATCTAATTTAAACTTGGGTTTGTATATCCATTTGCATCCAATGGGATTCTTATGTTTAGGCAATTCAGTCAATTCCCAAGTATTATTTTTCATTATAGATTCATATTCTTCCTCCATTGCATTTCACCATTCATCATGTTCATTAGCTTCATCAAAGCTCATGGGTTCTATGACATTTGAAATGTTACTCATTATGGCATAGTCTTTATACCTCTCAGGAAGTCGAATATGTCTTGAAGATCTTCTCAACTGATTATCTTCCTCCCCACTTTGTGAAGATCTGTCTTCACCTCTAGGTGAAATGTGACTGCTTGAATTGTCCATATCATAGAGTCCTTCTTCTTGTTGTTGTTGTTGTCGCTGCGGGAATGGTTGTTGATGTGTGGGTTGCTGCTGCTGCTACTACTCTTCTTTAACTCCTTCATAAAGAAGTCTCTGCCATTCCTCATGACTGTTGTCGTCATGATTTTATGTTTCCTACTCATGGAAAAGTACATCTCTACTTGCAAATACTTTGTGAGTAGCAGGATCAAACAATTTGTATGTTTTAAATTCAGAACAGTACCCAATGAAAATACATTTAATGGCTTTAGCATCCAATTTCCTCCTATTCTCCTTTGGAATATGTGCAAAAGCCTTACACCCAAATACTTTCAAATTATGATCTGCGGGTTTGGAACCATACAAGGCCTCGAAAGGAGTAACATTATCAAGACACCTCGTTGGACTTCTATTCTTTAAATAAACTGTAGTATTTATTTCTTCAACCCAAAATGCATTTGAGAGATTCTTACCTTTCATCATACTGTGTGCACACTCTACCAGATTTTTGTTTTTCCTTTCAGCGATTCCGTTTTTCTATGGAGTGTGAGGTACTGTAAACTGCTATACTATTCCATTATCTTTGCAATATTTGTTGAAGCCCCTTGATTTATACTCTCCCCCTTGATCTGAACGGAGGATTTTGATGGATTTTCCCGTCTGCTTTTCCACCATGGTTCTGAATTCCTTAAAGTACTTGAAAACATCACTTTTTCATCTAAGGAAGTAAACCCATGTGTATCTCGTGCAATCATCAATAAATAACAGAAAGTAAAATGCACCTCCTAAAGACCTAGTCTGCATAGGCCCACAAACATCAGTATGCACAAGATCTAACGCATATCTCTTTTTCTTATTAAGATTACAAGGGAATTCATCTCTGTGCATCTTTCCTAATGCACATCCATCACAAGCAACCTTTTCATTCTTTAACATGGGAAGTCCTTCAACCATATTATTTTTCTATAATAGCAATAAATCAAGATGATTGATGTGTCCATACCTTTGATGCCAAAGAATCTCTGTTGGCATAGTTGCAGAAGTCAGTGCATGGTGTGCTTTGCTGGTAACATCAAGTTTGTATGGGCCTCCTGTTCTGACTCCCGTTGCAACAGTTTAGAAGTGGTCTAGCAGATCCTTCACTATGCAACAATTCTTGAATAATTCAACCTTCAAGTTTTGATCTGTAATGGTGGACACAGAGATCAAATTTTTCTTTATTCCCAGCACATACATCGCATTGCGAATGTGACGAACAATACCATTCGGCAATGCCACGGGAATGTCTCCATATCCCTTAATCTGATGAGCGCGATCATCTCCAAGATATAAGCTAGCACCATTCTGTGTTTCTTTAAAATTAGCATACCAATTTTTATTACAAGCCATATGTATTGATGCTCCATAATCCACAAACCAGGCATCAGAATCATCCGTTTCAATAGATAAAGTAGCGTTAGACACAAACAACCTAAGATCTCATGAGTCAAAATTCGGGGGTTCATCAATATCATCACTAGCAATAAATAACCTGAGATCTTGATTTGAAGATTTTTCTGCATAATGACCTGAATGTGTTCTAGGTTTATTCCTAGCCTCATCACTTTTCTTCTTATGACAGTCTTTAACCATATGTCTAGGTCGACCACAATAAAAACAACCCTTTGACTCATTCCTATCATATTGCATACCTTGATTTGGAGATTGTATTCTCTGCGATGAACTGCCTCTCTTCCACGAACCGCCTCTCTGCCATGAACTGCCTCCTCTGCCTCTTACTTCTGATCCCCCTCTCGCATATCTATTATTTGACCATAGTGCCAAATATTTACTTTGAGGCTTCAGATTCCCACGCCCCTCTTCCTCTTGCAGCAAAATACCTTTCAATTCTTCAAACGTAGGAGGTTTCTCCCTTGCTGCGAGACCTGTTATGAACATATGATAATCTTCTAGCATAGCATTTAAGGTAATAGTCACTAGATCAGTGTTGGAAGCAGTTTCCCCTATATTTACTAGCTTGTCTTTCACCTCTTTAATATGACCCAAAAATGAACTAACAGATTCATTTCCATCCATCTTAATGCCTAGCAATTTAGTTTTCAGAAACAAAATGTGATTTGTGTTGCTAGTTTCATACAATGCTTTAAGAGCTATCCATGGTGCAACAGAAGTTGTAGCATCTCTAATATGTGGAATTATGCTATCTTTAACTAACAAGCGCAACAATACCTTTTCTTTGTTTTCGTGCTTCTCCCAATCTTGGATCTGTGCTGCTGTCGCACCTGCAGCCACATTAGGTTTCAGTTCAGTTCCCTCCGCAATGTTCCAGATACCATAGCCTTCCATGAGCGTCTGCATCTTGAATTTCCAGGTAATGAAATTCGAGCCATCTAACTTGTTGGCTTCGTTGAGGTAGGTCTCTACCAGAGGATTCACCATCTCTACTAATGGATCTTTGTATCACCAAGAATATCAAACTTTGGTCAAGTGTTGAGCAGTCCGTCGCTCTGCCTTCAAATCCACTGATCCAAATCTACCTCTGTTCTCAGCTTAAATCATGCATGCATCCACTTTTAAATCATAACACCACCTCACATGCATATATCAACCTTTAAATCAAGCATGCACCTTAATATCCAAAATATCCTCCTTTTTTTAAACTTTAATATCCCACATTAAGTTTAAACTTCACACATGCATCCACTTTTAATACACATGCATAAACTTATAACTCCCTCTTCACCTTTTTATATAAAAGACATCCACTTTAAATAATAAAAACTCCACCTTTATGAAAGTATCATAAAGTTCCTTTAATAAACTTTATAAATCCACCTCACTATTAAAAAAAATGATTAAATAGTGGCACCAATTTTAAATGCTCCACATGCAAATCTTCACTATTTAATAACTCCACTTGAAAATGTGAGTCGTATGCAAACTAAACCTTCACTATTTAATAAATAAACTCATGCATTAACTCTTCATGCAAATACTCACGCACATGCTTTCAACGCTCCATTCAAACTCCACGCATGCGTTCAAAATCCACTTTTTCAAACTCACGATCTATTTGATACGCAGAAAAACTCACGAATTTGCTCACTCTTCCACGCGATTTCAACCTCCACGAGCTCACGCGGCACAACAGTCTTCACGCAACCCACATGACTCTTCTTATCTAGCATGCGAACCAACAAATATTTCTGCACCTCACTCTCGTGGCTCTGATATCAAGATAAAATATGAGAAACAAATGCACGGTGAGGCTATGCTCACTTATGTATAGTCAATGAAGACGGATTACATCCTGATATAGAAAAAAACTCGACCGAGTCGGTTACATGCAAACCAAAGACAACTAGACTCTTAACTAAGAACTATCTCTTAACACGCCTACAACTGACTCTCACAACTGAAGCTTATAACCAGTGCTTACAACTAGCGCTTACAATTGGTGCTTTCTCCATTATTTCCAAGTGCTTCTATGTTCCCGTTCAAGTCTACTCAAGTTCACTTGATATTTTGATGTGTTCATTGAGTAAAATTTCCCAAGGAGGGCAGATTCAATTCATTGAGTCTACTATCGTCTACATTAAATCCATTTCCAGTTATCTTTTTAAGTATATGTTATCAAGAAAATTACGACACTTCTCCATTAAATCCATTTCCTAGTGTTGTTATCTTTTTAAGTATATGCTATCAAGAAAATTGCGATACTTCTCTTGTGTGTCCAATAATTAAATTCACTATCAGTGACCATTCATGAATTGTTTTGATATATAAAAATTGTAAATGTATGTGTCGTAAGACCTACGACAAGCTTGAGCTAAAAGGCATGTAACGAAAAGGTGGTGAGATGCTTTATGGATTTGGCTACCATTATCCATTGTTGAATCTATGATCATGCCACTGGAAACACTTGCCCTATTTATTCATTCAACCTCTAAGCTATTATGTTTCTAGAATGGTCCTATTGTTACATGAGTGCAAGAATAAATCAATGAATCATAGTTAGTATGCTAGACAAGAGAACAAAAGAAGCATGTGCATGAACAAACTTAGATGGTCCATTCCATCTAATCCTTCCAGCTCTAATATGAAGATTTAGATGTGTAAGTAAAAACATATCCCTATTTTTCTAGTTTTTGAAAGGTGAATATGGGTTAGTGATCAATGAATTTTGGAGTATTGTTTTTTATATGTGGAGTGTTTGATAGCAATTTTGGAGTATTGTTTTTTATATGTGGAGTGTTTGATAGCAATGAATTTTATGGAGAGATCACATTTACTATATGATTTGCACAAGCCTTAGAGACCTTGTGATAATTAAGTTTTCTATTAAACTATGCTATGAATTGTTGGGGTTATGCGTTGCTTTAAATACCAAGTAAAACTATTCATATGTAAAACACAATTGGTCTAACTTTGTTTCTTGTTTTTGTATACAAGAGGCTAAACAAAAAATCTTTAAATGGTACGATTCCATCCTACATTAGTGAGTTTCAATATCTCTATGAACTATAAGAGTCTTCATACATCTAGGCTCTGAGCTTTAGAATTGAATTCTTTAATCATTAAATACTAACATGTAGTTCCTTGTGCAATATTTTCATGTTAAATCCAAACCCACCCCATTAGCTTGGTGGGAATATTTCAAAAGAAGGCCAAGTGACCTAACTAGACCCCCATACTCAGTGAATGGATTAGTGGGCAACACATATGACTACTAAGAAACAATTACAAACCCCATATTTCCAACATCCAAATTGAATCACTAAATAGTTGAAAGGAAGCCAAAATCCAAGGATATGGAAAAGCATATGTATTTACCTAAGAACTCTTTGCATTTGACTTTAGTGAATTTGCATTGGCTCAATTGTTGACGACTACCGTTGAAACTACCATGTCCTACTTTACTAGTTCCATTTTGGTCATATGTTAGGATAATATTTTCAAAATCATTATCTACTTCTTGAAAGTAATTCTGAATAATTTCTATCTTGGAAATCAATTTCTACTGTTCAATTTCTATTTTCGAATGCACTTCCAGTGACTGGGCCTGGAAAGCTTTTAAGTCTATAATCCGATCTTCCATTAATATTAATCTAGCCTGCAACTGTTCTGCGTGCTCCTTTTGTTGAGTAATATGTAGCTGATTTGTTTGTATTTCCTGGCTCATTTCGTCCAAACTTGTTTTGAGCGATAGAACCTCTAACCTTTCAGCAACCCTTGTTTGCTCCAAACTTTTACTCGTTTCATCTCTAATGCTTTCCTCAACATTCTTTAATTGCTCTCGCAATTGTGCTATGATTTCATCACTCTTCTTTATCCCTGTTATGATTTCTCCCACGGTAAAAAATTTTGTTGTTGCCATGGCTCCCATGGAACCTGCTACCTCTGTAGCAAAATCTTCTTCCTCCAAATTTTGTCCGTCTATCAGGACTTTATTTTTTTTTAACCATGTTCCCCTCCCTCTTATGCATCTCCTGTTTCAGGATGACCTTCCTTTTTCTACTAAAAAAATAATCAGAAGGAGGAATCTCATCTATGGGAACGGAGGTAAGGTCATCAACAAAAAGAGCTCCCGTCTTTGGCAGTCCAAAAGTGGACTGTAAGGGAGTTAAGGAGGCTATGGGACTCCCTAGCTTAGTAGATCCTTTCCCTCCTGCCACCTTAGGCGTGTTGACATCAACCTTTGGTGATGAAGTGGGGGCAGGCTTACCGGACTTGGGAGGTCTCCCTGACCTTTTTTGTGCTTTGGTCTTTTTGCTTGGTGGAGGCCTTTCCGCATCCTGTAGGGCCTTTTCGGGATTTCCCTTCTTTTGTGCTTCCTGATCGAAACCTGGTGGAATGCTTTCTTGCTCGAAACCTGGTGGAATTCTTTCTTGCTCTTGCTGGAGGGTAGCTTCTTCCCCTTGAAGTACTTTGGGTAGACCACTCCGTCAATGTTTTTGAAAGGTCCGAAAGCTGACTTGCAAGTCGGATGACAATGTCTGTACTCTTTCCAACACTTCTTTATAAGATTTGGTCCCTTTGAACACATCGTCCCAAGGGGACTCCTCATGTTCATAGGATTTCATATTACAGTGTATCAAGTGTTTATTCACTAATTGATAAGGTTCATGCCTCTTGTACTCAATATTTACTAGTTTAATTTCTTCGAGTGCTTCTGCTTCCACCCTAGAATGTCCCAAATTTAGTAATGAAAATTTCTCGATGTGCACAGGGAATATGGGCCAGGACTTCTTTTGAGATGCCTTTAGCTCTATGCCAATACGGCCTTTTATTAGTTGGTGTGCCACTTCCCTACACACTAGTCTATCCGGAAGAAATTTTGGAAGCGCATGAGGGGGAATTGAGCACCCATAAATCCTGATGTAGGAGAAGCTTTCTTCAATGAACCAGTCTGCTATTTTCTTGAGGTTATTTGAAACTGCTTTAGAAATGTGAGGAGGGTCATAGCCGAAAAATTTTTTATGCATGGGTATCACCACGAAATGGCAAATTTTGTAAAACAAATTTTTTTCATTTTCTTCCCACAGCTCAGAGTGATATTCGTGAATGGGTTCAGGGCAGGTTATGTTCCAACTCCAATTCATCAGGGGAAATGGAGTCATAAAACAAATTGCACCCATGAGGTACGCTGACATGTAGAAGGCCACTGGTTGACCTCGGGCTCTTGCAGCTCTGTAATCCGAAATCTCTTTTGATAAATTATTAGAGAAAATCTTGTCCCAGTTGAAATTATACCCTTTTCATGCTTCTTCTAGAAAGGGAACCCATTTTGTGGGGAAATGTCAGGGATTCTTTTTGCTGAAAAGTCTGCACAGTATCACGGCTACATAAACCATGTACTCATTCAAAGAGGCTGTGGAATAAATTCTGTGGGTATTGGCCCTAAATTTTGATGGACATCTCCACCAACCTTTGATTAAATCGAGGTAAGTTTGGTCTGCCTCAGTGCATTCCTTTCTCTGGAATTCAGCTATAAATTCGGCATTGTAAATGAAATTAGGATTCGGTGAGAGTTTGTACATAACCTGGATATGTTCAGGTCTGAATGAGCCGATAATGGCTCCTTGATCATTTAAAATGTTTCTCGTCGGAATATCATCTTTGTCCAAAGCCCAACTGACCATGTCGTTGTATGGCATGAGCCATGGGCATGTTGTAATTTTGTGAAGCTCTCATTCTGCTATGTCTCGAAGGTGATTCTCAGAATCGCTAGGGGAATTTTTCATCTCGCAGTCCATATTTTCATAAATCTGTCTCCATGATTTAATTGAGTCGATAGCATGTGGTGTGGTGTCTGATATGACATCTCCCTCTAGGCTGGAAGTCTCAGCTGTATATTCACTCTTCTTGGGTCCCTTCTTTGGTGCCATGACTCTGTATTGGAAAGAAAACCTGTCACAGAAGGGAGGTGTGAAAACTCAGTTGTATTATCCTATATCTGATAGAAAAAGCGAGAACTAGTTTCAAAACACAGACCTCTAGTTTTCTTTTAACTCATTTTATGGTGAAAGTACTGATGCAATTGTCAAGAATTTAATACCTTTAATGCGGAGAATATCTCTGAGATGCGCATTTGTGTCGCAAAAATCACAATCTATCCGTTATTAATGTGGTCATATTTCGACAATTCTAAAATCAACATTCAAAAAACTTCTTTTGACGGAGGCCGAAAAGAAAGTACTTAAGAAGTTTAATTACCATTTAATGTATTTTCAAAATGAAGTTAGTTCTCATTAAAATTTGGTATTGTATCACGACTTCGCACCTCGGGGTTTCGGAGATCCTTCGGTATCGAGTCGGGACTTCGCATTTTGGGTTTTTGGGGATCGTGGTTACATGAGGTATGTCACCACTAAACCCCGAATCCCGAAATCGTGATGAGATTAGATTTAAGCCTTAACTTCCGTATTGAGTCGGGACTTCACATTTTGGGGTTTCGGGGATCACGGCTACATGAGGTATGTCACCACTAAACCTCAAATCTCGAAATCGTGGTGAGATTAGAGTTAAGCCTTAACTTCCGTATTGAGTCGGGACTTTGCATTTCGGGGTTTCGGGGATCGCAGCTACATGAGGTATGTCACCACTAAAGCTCGAATCCCGAAATCGCAGTGAGATTAGTTTTAAATTAATTAATTAGGATTAAGACTCACTTTCACTTCTTTCAGGAAATCAAGAATCGGGATTTTTTGATTCAAGATGTATTGAAGAGATATTGTTCTGAGTAAACCCCGAATACCAAAAGGTTAAAAAGATGGTTCATTAACTCCTTTAGGGTTTTAAATTATAGTGATTTAAACTACTTAACAGAACGTGCGTCTAGACTTTAATAACATTTGAGCTTCTTGTCTTTAGTTATAACGAATAAATAAAAAAAATTCGGGATTTCGGTATCGGTCTTTTGGACTGATAGTGAGGATTATACCTTATGAAAAACTGAATCTCAAAAGAGAAAAAATTTAGGTTTAAAGGTGAAAATTTTCAAACCTAGCTTCAACATAGGCTCCAATTGGGGACCTCATCTCCTTGCAGGACGAGGAGAATGGAAAGACTTAGTGCCTTTTATTGGATAAATGGGGTCAGTCATTTCGGTCTATGAGACATAGTTGCGAAAACTACTAAGGGGATAAAGATCCCAACCTTAACTTTGAAATTTTTTCCAAACCAAAGCTTTCGACAATTTCAAGATAGGATCACTTGGATTTCCCTTTCTAAAACTGACCTCAGACTTGTGCAAGATAATCAAAACAAGATTAGTGGTTCTACCACTCTTTATTTTATTTGATCATATTCACATCGAGAGACTCTTAGAGTATAATCTGGAATTCCATAATCTAAGAGTGTAATCTGGCCAAGAGAAGAAAAATACCAGAGCCTTTTGCAAATTGTGTATGACAACCTTGTTTGTTATGGAGACATTGCTTGACTGCGAGCGGGCCTGTTCAGTACCTTGGTGAAGTTATCGGATTTTCCACATTGAATTTCCTTTCACCACTTCATTAATTTTAGCATTTAAATGCTGAGATGAGGGCAATCATATAATGAATTTCCTTTCATCATCTATTTAAATCAGATGGGGGTAATCAATAACAAATTTCCTTTCACCACCTCTTTATGTTAGATGGGGGCAATCGATAACGGATTTCCTTTCACCATCTGTTTCTATACATATTTGTTATGAAGTGGGGGCAATCAATAACTATGTAACATACTCAGGATTTTTTTTTTTTTTGTCAAAGGTATGTCAACTTATTAAAAAGCTTTAGATTGATCTACTTTTGGCCCTCAGACACTCTAACTTTATGGAGAATCTCAGGGAAAATTTATTAACCCTTTTTTTTATTTTTTTATTTGGGACTTCACTTGAGCGAAAACGATCTTTTTATTTCTAGTAGAAAAACTAAAAAGGTTAAGATTAGCCCAGACATACTTCTGGTTCAGCCAAGGCTTAGGAAAAACAGAGGATTTTTCCTATCTTTGCTTCAAAAGTTAGTTTGAACTTTTTCGAAATTAAGATGAGACTTAAAGGGAGAAAAAAAAAAAAGCTTTGGTGAGGAGTAAGCTTGATAGTGATCGAAGTGGAAAGGTGAGAAAACCTCGAAACTTGGGAGTGCTAATGAGTATTAATCATTTATTTATATAAAATTTTATTATTATTATTATTATTATTTTATATATAAAAAATCAGCAACTTGTTCACTTGTACCTCTTAGGATATTTTTAATTCATGTTCTCCGGTCAGAGTTTCATACCTTAAAATTTCATCATACTTACAGCCAGAAGATTGTTTCCTCATTACCTTTTGGGCAAGTATTTATCAGGGTTATCGATGCAGATTACCCATGTAGTATAATTGGTCTCTTGAGTCCTGACGCTTTTCCTGCGAACAACTGATAACTATCAGACACACTCATATTAACTCTGAGAACTTCTAGATTTGAACTGCTTTGTATTTGCATCCTCTGAAAAATCTTAAATAATTTTATTTTTTATTTGTTTATTTATTTTTAACGAAAGCAATGTTACTATAAAGAAAATGTGAAAACAAACCGGTCTATACAATGAAAGTTCGAAAACATATTACTGCATGTAGTGTTTAAGATATCGCTCATTTACAAGGGCGCTTAGAATATCTCCATTTAGATTTTCTAATGAAAAAACATTTTCTCCTTTTGAGGTTGAGACTCTGTAAGGGCCAGACCAGACCGAGTTGAATTTGTCGTGTTTGCCAGCATCTTCTCTTCTGGCTTCCCATTTTAATACCATATCTCCAAGGAGGAAATCTCTATCCTTAGCCTTCTGATCAAACAAAGCCTTCATCTTATCTTGATATCTATGCAACTTTTCGTTAACCTCAATCCTATTTTGCTGAACTTCGACCAACTGGT
This sequence comes from Picea glauca, assembly GCA_000966675.3. Lineage (NCBI taxonomy): Eukaryota > Viridiplantae > Streptophyta > Pinopsida > Pinales > Pinaceae > Picea > Picea glauca. The sequence continues at coordinate 86,370 of JZKD02S0353774.1, forward strand.
TTGCTCTTCTATTAATTTCGTTAGGTTCTTCGTTCAAATCTTGCCAAATTTTCATTACTGGCAGAGAAAGATTGATCGATAAGATAACATCAGTGCCATATACTATCTGAAAAGGGGAAATTCCGATTTCCCTTTTGGTACTTATCCTGTTAGCCCATAGAGTGTATTTCAAATGAATATGCCACGTCTTCTTGTTGTCAGTCAATATTTTTTTGATCATAGTTGTCAGACTTTTGTTAGATGATTCAACTAAACCATTGCCCCGCGGATGATAAGCTATGGAGTGTCCTAATATGATGTTGAATTTTTCACAAAATCTTACCATAGCCATCGATTTGAATGCTTGTGCATTGTCGGTGACTATTTTTTGGGGACAACCGAATCTGGATAAAATGTTTTCTTCCAAAAAGTTGATTACAACTGTGTCAGTCGCGTTTCTTGTGGGAATAACTTCCACCCACTTGGTAAAATAGTCCGTTGTGGTTAGAATCCACCTGTGCTGAGCGCTGGAATGTGGGTGAATCTCTCCAATAAAATCAATACCCCATTTCTAAAAAGGGGCTTCGGTTTTAACTGGAATTAGAGGCAAAGCTGGCACTTTCTGTTTACATGTAAACAACTGACAGGGAACACAAGCTCGGACTTTAGTATTTACATCTGTGAAAATTTTGGGCCAGTAATATCCAACTCTTAAGATTTTATAAGCTGTGGCTCACCAAGCGTGGTGTCCTCCACACACTCCCTCATGGAACTCATCTATAAGATTTTCGGTTTCGGTCTCGACCAAGCAGCTCAGCAAAAAACCCAGGGGGTCCTTCCAAAATAGTTTTCCGTCTATAATTCAATACTTTATAGACTGCAGCTTCAGTGTCCTGGATTTAGATGGGGTTAATTCACTGGGACATTGAAGGGTCAATAGATAGGAAACAATATCATGATACCAGACTAAAGAAGAAAACTTGTCTTCTATCTCAACCGTAGGAGTAGCGAAATCAAGTTCATCTATTTCTAGAGAACCCTCGTCTTCTTGTAGCTAATTTATTCCAAGTGCCTGCAAGTTGGATTCGGCCAACAATTTAGCCAGACCTTGGCCTTTAATGAGTTTTGTTGGTTTGACTTCAAGATCAAAATCCTGAATCTTAGCTAACCATCAGCCTCTTCTCCCATCACTATCTGGCTGAACCAGTATGTCTTTGACTGAGCTTGTAGGAACATAGGATATGATCTTCGAATGTAATACATACGTTCTGAAAGCTTTGAGAGCATTTACCATTGCGTAAGCTTGTTTTTATAGTATATTATATTTCAACTCAACGTCTCTCATACTTTTACTGAAAAAAAACAGTGGGTTGTTCAAAGCCTTCTTCGTTTTTCTGTAACAATACAATCGCGATAGTGTTTTCTGAAGCAAAGGAAAAAATCATAAATTCTTTTTTGTAAACGGGACTTGCTAAGAGTGGCGCTTCACTGATAACTTTTTTTATTCGTTGAAAAGATGCTTTGGCTTCACTTGTCCACTTCATCTCACTGTTCTTTTTCAACATATCGGAGATCAACTTCACAATTTCAGCGAAGTTAGGGATAAATCTTCTCAAGAAATTTATTTTACCTGGGAAGTATTGGATTTCTTTTACATTTCTTTGGATATTTATAGTATCTATAGCCTCAATTCTTTTAGGATCGATTTTGATTCCGTCTTTTGACACTACATGACCTAATAACTTACCTTCTTTCATAGCGAAATGAGATTTTTTGGGATTGAGGGACAAACCGAACTTACGACATTTCTCGAAAGTTTTCTTTAGGTGCACTAGATGTTCCGTATCAGATTTTGAAAAAATGGTCAGATCATCAAGATAGATAACAACGAATTTATCTTTCTCACCCACAGAGGAAATGTCCATGGCTCGCTGCAAGGTTTCCCCTGTGTTCATCAAGCCGAAAGGCATTTTATCGTACATGAAGGTACCCCAAGGGGTAGTGAAAGATGTTTTTTCCTTATCATCATGGTGTACTGTGATCTGATTGTAACCTGAAAAAGCATCAATCATTGACATTTTTTTAGCTCCAACTACTCTCTCTAAAACGTGGTCCATATTAGGCAATGGATAATTGTCTTTGAGTGATGATCGGTTCAGATTTCTAAAATCAACACACAGTCTGATTTCTCCATTTTTCTTTCTTACCGGGACTAAATTAGCCACCCACTCGGAATATCTTAGTGGGATGATGATTTTAGTGTCCAAGAGTTTTTTGACTTCCTTTTCAATTACTGGTAGCAGGATAGGGTTTATCTGTCCGAGTTTCTGTTTAAAAGGCTTGACACCAGGTTTCAGAGGAATTTTATGTTCAATTATAAAAGTATCATAAGTTCGCAATTCGTCGTAAGACCAAGCGAAAACGTCTTTATACTTTCTAAGAAAATCAACGTATTTACTTTTGGTTTCTAGGGGCAAGTGTTTGGATAGTTTCACCAACCGAGGGTTTTCTTTGGTACCTATGTCACAGTCCTCAACCTCTTTAGGTTGCGGTTGTAAGGTGGATCTTAAAGGGATATCGTCTTGATTAAATAACCTTTCCAAGGGAATTAGGCCCTTGGGGATCTGATTATTTTTTAGAACAAGCATACGATGATTGGTGATTTTATCGTGAAATTCCTAAGGGTCTTCCCCTTCCTGCATGATCCAAACAGAATCATTTTGGTTTTCCTGGTCGGCATTATTTTCGACAAATTCGTCTATCGATTCTAAAAATTTACGTAGTTGTTCATCATCCTAAAAAACTTGCCAATGCTGAATGTTATTGGGTATGGAAGGTTGATGTCTCATTTGTATATGATATTTTAGTTTGAAAGCGGTGGGAGGTGTGAAGGTTGAGGCTGCTTTGGATAACGCATCAGCCTGTTGGTTTTTAGTTCTTGGAATGTAGTGGACTTTGACAGAGGAGAAGAAATTTTCGATCAGATCCCAGACGAAATTCCTATAAGACCTCAACCTAGGATGTTTGGCCTGGTACTGTCGGTTTACCTGTTTTACGATTAGCTTGGCATCACCAAAGATTTTGAGGTTTTTTATTTTCATTCTCCTAACGGCTTCCAACCCTAATACTAAGGCTTCATACTCGCATACGTTAATAGTGTGGTCCACATTCCACTGAAGTCTATAGGAAAAAGGGATCATGAATTGATTATCAGGGGCCACAAGGAGTGCCCATGCTCTAGATCCAAGGTAAGTGAAGCGCCGTTAAAAAACATCTTCCACACACCAGTGCTATATACATTTTGTTTATTTTTTTCTTTTTCTGTTTTTTCTTCTGTACAACTTTCCTCTACACCTAAAAAAATATCATCGTCAATGGATAAAATACAATTACCTAGATCCCGATCAACAATATATACAGGGTGATTATTCGGGTTGCACGGATCACTTGTTGTGAACGCTAACCTTGTCTCTCTATACAGGCGTGTGAACTGTCCTCCAAAAACTAGGATCATAGCATATGTCATGTCAAGCTAGAGGGAGCCCCCAAGCTTGGCATGCCATGCTCTAGATAACAACATACCATATTTTGGAGGGATATCGACGACCACTACGTCCATGAGAATGATTTTCGCTAGTATTTGAGCCAGACTTACCACCAAGTCTTTAATCATGCCTATACATTTAAGTTTTCTAGAATCGAAAGAATATAAATCTCCATAAGGCCTAGTAATTTTGAGACCCGATTTATCCATAATGGCTTTAGGCATTACGTTGTGGGATGTTCAAGAATCAAGCATACAGTTATGGAGTAGTTGGTCAAACAAGGTTAAAGTGATATAGAAGGGAGCAACAATGTCTTTGGTGCCTTCGAAATGAGGGCCAAAAATTATGTTCGGCTTGTCATCTTCTAAGTTAATGACGTCGGCTTGGCTTTCATCTTCCGAAAAACTAATCAATTTGGCAATTTGTTTTCTGTACGTTGGATTTTTTGCCAGCTCAACAAGAGGTATGGGGATCTTGATTTTATTGATTTCGTTTTCTAGATTGAAATTTCCCACAATTTTGTCATTCTCGACGTTTTGGGCTTTGACTCCCTTCTTATCAACTTTCTTTTGTGGTGAAGGTTTTGTTTCGGTTGCGAAAAATTTCGCTTTCGGTGTTTTGACTGTGAGTGTTTCAACTACCTTAGTCTTGGTAGGCTGTGTGTCTTTTTGGTCGGTTTTTACAATCTATTTTTCAACATCTTTTGAAACTATCTCGTCTGCTTCGCTCCTGGGAAAGATCTTCTTTTTTTGGGTGATTGTAACACTCATGTTTCTAGGCCTTAGATTATACTTCTGTTGAAGCTCTTACATTATACCATCAACAATACCTGGTAGGTCAAATCTTCAGAAGTACTATTGTTTAGGTCATTTTCCAATCTATTTTCTTTATTTAAGAATTTTTCATAATCTTGTCTCGATAAATAGGGTTGTGGCTCGTCATCACCCAGATTGATTATATCTTCCTTTAATTCCTCAAAATCTTCTGAATCTTCCTCTCCAATGAAGTTTTCACTCTTGAAGGGGGTTGGGATTTTCTGATCTTCATTCTTAATCTGTCTTTGTGAGACTCGAGGATTGGGATTCCTTCTGAAATCCTTTCTTGGAAAATGGTCATTTTTAGTCTAATCTAATTCCATTTTCGAAATGTTATTGGACAATTCTTTAATTATCCTAGCCATGTCATCCATTTTGTCTCCCGAAGATCTTCCTGACCCTGAAGATCCTCCTTGTTCTCTGTATCTTCTGGTTTCTTTGTTCCCAACCTCCATTTTGGCTTTAAGCTTTCCTGAAGCCATCATGTTGGATTCGATTTTTAGGGCATCGTATTGCATCTTGGTGAGGTCTACTGATCTCCTTTCTCTCAATAGTAAGGCGAAATCGGGGTCGAAAGCTCCAACGAAAGTTACTTTCGCTGCAGGCTGAGAAGGTTTGACCTCGATGGGAATCTTACTGTACAATTTATTAAATCTTTGGGTGAATTTGAGAACTGATTCCAATTTTTTCTTTCTAAGAGCCCCGACCTCTGTCAGATAATAGAGGTGATATTTTCTTCCCCCCCATTGCCTGATGAAATCACTTTCGAGTTCATCGTATGACCTTAAAGATATCGCTGCTAAGCCTCGGAATCAGGTTCTGACCTACCCTTCAAAAGTTTGTTCTAAAATTCTGGAGTAGACATCTTCGTGTTCGAGTCCTAGGATATCGATGAATTGGTCAAAGAAATTGATGTGCTCTTGTGCGGTTAAATCGCCTTCCCTTGTAAATTTTGGGAGATTTTTCATGTAATTCTCTGGAAGTTCATGTAGGGGAACTGGGAGGACAAGAGGGGCATATTTGGCAGCCACCTTAGCAAAAATTCCAAGGAGCGGTACTTGGCCTCCTGCGGCACCACCTACAGCACCGCCTCCAGCCCCCACACCTCCGTGTGCAACCATTGATAGATTTGAGATTGAAACTGGGGTTGTACTTGAATGTGATAGGAAGGTTATGGGGAACTGATCATCAAAGCACAAGAAACTGGAAAAAGAAGGCCCAAGAAGAAGAGAACTTGTTTCTCCAGGCTTGTAAGATGAATATATTGGAGAATGGGCGGGGTTAAAATTAGGATACACATGACATTCGCCGAAGCATTCAGTAGTAGGAGTGTGGACTTCGGGAAAAGAGTGCATATTGATCAATAGGGGAAGGGAGAGGGATCTCTCAAGTGTTCCTCTGACTTTCAACCATGAAGAATTTGGTCGACATATGACATGTGTTGGTGAAATGATTTGTCTGAGAGATCTTCTTGATTTTAAAAAATTTTCTGGATCGGAAACTAGCGAAGTCTGCTTGTCATCCGGGTTCTTTCTCGTGTTCTTTCGGCTAGAAGCCAATTTAAAAAATGTGGAGTCTCCAAGTGAAAGATAAAAGTATCCTTAGAAGGTTTTTCGATCTTTGTTCACTATCAAAGAAAGAAAGTGTTAATGTCGTTCTTCCCAGAGAAAAGATTTGTTTCTTCGTTCCCCGACAACGATGCCAAAAAGATGTTGTTCCTTAGTTTATACTTTAATACTCTAAAGTATACCATCAAGGCATCCAAAAAGGGTAGAGATAATTAATCGGTAAAAAGAAAAGTTTAAAGGAAATTGAGATCAAGGTTGATTCCTTAACTATCTCTGTCTAGCATCCCATTGTTCGTGAATACTAATATCCTTTCAATTGCAGCCCATGATCTTGCAAGTTCTACCCATGTATTTGTTGTTTGTAAGATGGTATTGAATAGGTTTAACAAAATGCTTGTTTGATCTGATAGACCGGGTTCTATATTGGGCTGTCTGGTAACTGGAACAATCATGAAAGTTGAGGGTTTCTTTTTTTTGTAAATCAAGAATATTTTCGAGGGTCGCAAATTTCTGGTTCAAAATTATAAAAATAGAACTTCCAATTTGTGAATTAATAGTATAATAGAAATAAAGTCATTTTCTAGTATCTGAGTCAAAATTTAAAGGAGACAGTGGATGGAATGAAGAAAAAGGAAACATGTAGTTGTATAACAAAAATGAGGCATCAATTTAAGAAGAATCTCATTTTAAGTTAATACAAGAAAACGAATGATAATTTAGCAGAAGCATAGAGTTTCAGAGTCCTAAAATGTTCATAGGTCTTATATCCGCTGAAAGCTGATACAGAGGAAAAACCGTAAACGATTAGATAATCTGATTGTTTTAATTACTATAATAGAAATTACCACATGAAACTTTTCAAACGAAAGTATGGAATAAAAAATAGAATGACAGAGAAACACATAACTCAGGCTTGACCAGATCTGGAATCTTCAATCTATATTGTATTAATTCAGGCAAAACGAAGTTATCTCTTTACAATTCCCTCCARAAAAAAKCCYTTTCTTAGTCTYGAAAAATTACATTTATACAAAACCACCAATCTTAGGACGGTTGGTGAGTTCCTAATTCTTAGAGACTAACTATTTGTTAAAAAGTAGATCCAAAACCATTTTCATGATATTCTTAATTTTTTCATTTTCTGGGAAGTAAAGCCCTTCCAAATAATACTTTTACTTTGTTGATGACTCTCCTTTTGATTTAATACATTTAATAAATTTCTCCAGGAACTGTGTACAATTTCTGGGGGGTTCTGGAAAATCTCTTGCCTCGAACAAATAAAATTTTCTCTGAATCTTAGAAAGGCGRTCATCCACTCCTTTACCTGTAAACTTTATTGACTGCATCTTTAAGTTTGGATCAACTAACAACCTGTCCACTAGGGTGACATCAATTTTTCTTAGTTGTGAAATTTCCATTTGGATTTCACTCAAATTTTCCCTAAAATTTAATTGATGTCTCAAAATATTGATCTGTCCCAAAAGTCCTGTACACTGGCCTTTTCCAATATTTAATGACCCTTTGTCTAAAAGATCAAAAAATTCTTCACAGTCATCTTTGATTTCTTTGGCTATTCTTTTTCTTTCAGTTATGTTGGTTTCCCATAGCTTGAGTATGATGTCGCCTCTGATTTGCTCTGTGGCTGATACTTTCATAGTTTTGGATACCTCTTCACTTGTCGAACATATAATTGTCTTTTGGAGAGTAATCCTCACTTCTTTGGCTTCTTTTTCTGTTAGGATAATATTTTCAAAAGCATTATATACTTCTTGAAAGTAATTATGAATAATTTCTATCTTGGAAATCAATTTCTGGTGTTCAATTTCTATTTTCGAATGCACTTCTAGTGACTGGGCCTGGAAAGCTTTTAAGTCTATAATATGATCTTCCATTGATATTAATATAGCCTACAACTGCTCTGCGTGATTCTTTTTCTGAGTAATCTGTAGCTGATTTGTTTGTATTTCCTGGCTCATTTCGTCTAAACTCGTTTTGAGCGATTGAACCTCTAACCTTTCGGCAGCCCTTGTCTGCTCCAAAATTTTACTCATTTCTTCTCTAATGCTTTCCTCAACATTCTTTAATTGCTCTTGCAATTGTGATATGATTTCATCACTCTTATTTATCCTTGTTATGATTTTTCCCATAGTAAAAAAGTTTGTTGTTTTCATGGTTCCCATGGAACCTGCTACCTCTATAGCGAAATCTTCTTCCTCCAATTTTGTCCGTCTATCAGGAATTTATTTATTTTTAACCATGTTCCCCTCCCTCTTATGCATCTCCTATTTCAGGACGACCTTCCTTTTTCTACTGAAAAAATAATCGGAAGGAGGAATCTCATCTATGGGAATGGAGGTAAGGTCATCAACAAAAAGAGCTCCCGTCTTTGGCAGTCCAAATGTGGACTGTAAGGGAGTTAAGGAGGCTATGGGACTCCCTAGATCCGTAGATCCTTTCCCTCCTGACGCCTTAGGTGTGTTGACATCAACCTTTGGTGATGAAGTGGGAATAGGCTTACCGGACTTGGGAGGTCTCCCTGAACTTTTTTGTTCTTTGGTATTTTTGCTTGGTGGAGGCCTTTCTGCATCCTATAGGGCCTTTTCGGGATTTCCCTTCTTTTCCGCTTCCTGCTCGAAACCTTGTGGAACGCTTTGTTGCTTGAAATCTAGTGGAACGATTTCTTGCTCCTGGGGGAGGGTAACTTCTTCCCCTTGAAGTACTTGGGCCAGACCACTCCGTCGATGTTTCTGAAAGGTCCGAAAGCTGACTTGCAGGTCGAACGATAGTGTCTGTACTCTTTCCAACACTTCTTTATAAGATTTGGTCCCTTTGAACATGTCGTCCCAAGGGGACTCCTCATGTTCATAGGCTTTCATATTACAGTGTATCAAGTGTTTATTCACTAATTGATAAGGGTCATGCCTCTTGTACTCAATATTTACCAGTTTAATATCTTCGAGTGCTTCTGCTTCCACCCTAGAATGTCCCAAATTTAGTAATGAAAATTTCCCGATGTGTACATGGAAGATGGGCCAGAATTTCTTTTGAGATGCCTTTAACTCTATTCCAATACCACCTTTTATTATTTGGTGTGCCACTTCCCAACACACTAGTCTATCCAGAAGAAATTTTGGAAGTGCCTGAGGGGGAATTGAGCACTCATAAACCCTGATGTAGGAGAAGCTTTCTTCAATGAACCAGTATGTTATTTGCTTGAGGTTATTTGAAACTGCTTCAGAAATGTGAGGAGGGTCACAGTCGAAAAACATTTTATGCATGGGTATCACCACGAAATGGAAAATTTCATAAAATGAATTTTTTGCATTTTCTTCCCACAACTCAGAGTGATATTCGTGAATGGGTTCAGGGCAGGTTATGTTCCAACTCCAATTCATCAGGGGAAATGGACTCATAAAAAAAATTTCATCCATGAGGTACGCTGACATGTAGAAGGCCACTGGTCGACCTCGGGCTCTTGCAGCTCTGTAATCCAAAATCTCTTTGGCTAAATTATCAGATAAAATCTTGTCCCAGTTGAAACTATACCCTTTTGATGCTTCTTCTAGAAAGGGTACCCATTTTGCGGGGAAATGACAAGGATTATTTTTTCCAAAAAGTCTGCACAGCATCATGGCTACATAAACCATGTACTCATTCAAAGAGGCTGTGGCATAAATTACATGGGTATCGGCCCTAAATTTTGATGGACATATCCACCAACCTTTGATTAAATCAGGGTAACTTTGGTTTTCCTGAGTTCATTCCTTTCTCTGGAATTCAGCTATAAATTCAGCATTGTAATTGAAATTAGGATTAGGTGAGAGTTTGTACATAACCTGGATGTGTTCATGTCTGAATGAGCCGATAATGGCTCCTTGATCATTTAAAATGCTTCTCGTCAGAATATCAACTTTGTCCAAATCCCAACTAACCATATCATTGTATGGCATGAGCCATGGGCATGTTGCAATTTTGTGAAGCTTTGATTCTATTATGTCCCGAAGGTGATTCTCAGAATCGCTAGGAGAATTTTTCATCTTGCAGTCCAAATTTTCATAAATCTATCTCCATGATTTAATTGAGTCGATAACATGTGGTGTGGTGTCCGATATGACATCTCCCTTTGGGCTGGAAGTCTCAGTTGTATCTTCACTCTTCTTGGGTCCCTTCTTTGGTGCCATGACTCTGTATTGGAAAGAAAACCTATCACGGAAGAGAGGTGTGAAGCTGGGCTGTATTATCCTATATCTGATAGAAAAAGCGAGAATAAGTTTCAAAACACGGACCTCTAGTTTTCTTTTAACTCATTTTATGGTGAAAGTACTGACGCAGCTGTCAAGAATTTAATACCTTTAATGCGGAGAATATCTCTGAGATACGCATTTGTGTTGCATAAATCACAATCTATCCGTTATTAATGTGGCCGTATTTCGACAATTCTAAAATTAACATTCAAAAAAATTCTTTTGATGGAGGCCGAAAAGAAAGTACTTAAGAAGTTTAATTACCATTTAATGTATTTTTAAAATGAAGTTAGTTCTCTTTAAAATTCGGTATTGAGTGACGACTTCGCGCTTCGGGGTTTCGGAGATCCTTCGGTATCGAGTCGAGACTTCATGTTTCGGGGTTTCAGGGATCGCGGTTACATGAGGTATGTCACCACTAAACCCTGAATCCCGAAATTGCTATGAGATTAGATTTAAGCCTTAACTTCCATATTGAGTCGGGAATTCGCATTTCGGGGTTTTGGGGATCACGGCTACATGAGGTATGTCACCACTAAACCCCAAATCCTGAAATCGTGGTGAGATTAGAGTTAAGCCTTAACTTTCGTATTGAGTTGGGACTTCGCATTTTGGGGTTTCGAGGATCGCGGCTACATGAGGTATGTCACCACTAAACCCTGAATCCCGAAATCGCAGTGAGATTAGTTTTAAATTAATTAATTAGGATTAAGACTGACTTTCACTTCTTTCGGGAAATCAGGAATCGAGATTTTTCAATTCAAGATGTATTGAAGAGATATTGTTCTGAGTAAACCCCAAATCCCGAAAGGTTAAAAAGATGGTTAATTAACTCCTTTAGGGTTTTAAATTATCGTGATTTAAAGTACTTAATAGAACATGCATCTAGACTTTAATAACATTTGATCTTCTTGTCTTTAGTTATAACGAAGAAATAAAAACTTTTTGGGACTTTGGTACCGATCTTTTTGACAGTGAGGATTATACCTTATGAAAAAACGAATCCCGAAAGAGAAAAAATTTAGTTTGAAAGGTGAAAATTTTCAAACCTAGCTTCAACAAGTACCATTTCATACAGTCCATTTTGGAAGATGGAAAATTGAAGTTGGAAAAGATGCATACTAGCCAGAACCCCACAGACATGCTAACAAAGGTAGTAACCAGGGATAAACTGAGTTCATGCTCAGTTTTTGTTGTTCTTCAAGCATGAAGGTGAAGATGAGAATTTTTCCAAGTCTAAGGTGGATCATAGTCCAATAGGTACAACAACAATGGAGTTGTTGTGATCAGTCTCCAAGTGGGAGATTGTTAGTTGTGGAGCCTAATTATCTTCCTAATTCATATGCAGGTCAAAGAAACTATAGGATACCTGATTCAAATATTGTAATTCTGTAGTTAATTTGACGGTAGAAATTATGTTAGTGTTTTTTTCCCTACAAGACAACCTTATTTTATGTATGAGGGAATTGTATTGTGGTTGTAGATGAATGTGAATATTGTATCCTTGGAGAGGAGATTGTGAGAGAAAGAAGAGGAAGTTACAGTGGATTTGTTGTAGGTTGTATCCCTTCGTTTGTTGGATAATAATAAAGGAAGGAACTACCAATTTCTCTAGTGGACGTAACCCACATTGGGTGAACCATGTATGTTTGTGTCTCTACTGTATTGTGTATCTTCTGCGTTTTATTTCCACATTTTATTGCTCTAAAATCCTGTTTTTCTAACAAAGAGGACCATTTTTACAATAAGTGATTATTAAACAACTATTTAGTGGACCTCATTCAAGGAAGGTGGCCTCAAACATCAATAAAGTATCTTGATTAAGTGGGTTAGGCTGAGAATGCAACATCCCCACTATAATCCTCAATTTAATTGATGCTAATGTAGATATGATGTGTGGCTATGCCCAAAACGATGTAATATGTGAATTTTATTTCAATGTTTTAATAATAAAATGTGATGCTAGCTGCTAAGGGGACATGGACAAGAGATGGGGGCTGAATTAATCCACAAAAGAAGGTATTTTTTAGGTTAATGGCCAAGAGGAGTTAAAGGGGTGAATTACTCATGTATATTAATTGAACCCATTTTTTTAAAATTTGCTATTTGTATATGAACCTTCCCATTTTTTATTGAGTGTTCCCAAAGTCAATCATTAAATACATGTAAGAGGGTGGGTGTGAGTGGTCACATCCCAAAGTTATTGGACACATGGGGGTTGAGTACAATCATCTTGGGGTAGAGTGTGAGTCGAAAAAGACAAGCCAAAGGGAGGAAAATTGTATGGGTTGGGACAACAGTTTTACACATTGAGTTTTGGTGCATGAGGAGCAAGTGGAGAGAAAGAAATAGAGATGGAAGATGGTGAAACCATGGAGGGTGGATTCTAGAAAAATTTGGAGTGTATTGGAGCATAATTGGAGCTAGAAATTGAAGAGCCAGGTTGTCAGGCCTGAAGAGTGAACTCTGGTGTGAGTTGCACTAAATCAACATTTTTTTGTTGTTGGTTTGTTGATAGTTTTCCTAGCAGCAAGCTCCCTTGATTTCCTAGCGGATAGATTCTCGGTTACCTATGACAGATAGAGCCTAATAAATGAATGGGATGCCCAAGGGACTAAGTTCAATGAAGGGGTACATTCCTTAGTTTGGACAGGTCAAGAGGAAGAGAGTTGGTGGAAAATCGGGATAGTTGTAGGATAATATCAGAGTGGTTGTGAGTTTTATGAGTTGTGAGTGGATTGTGAGAGACCACCATCTTTTGTGGATTTCTAGCCTCAACTCGAGGGTAAATGGTTGTTGATATTTTGAATAGTCAATATATGGTTGGGTGGAACGTCAGTCCCAAGTAGATGTTTGCACAACTCTTGTTTAAAAATAAGTGTGTTATCTTGTTGTCATGATATTTACATGTGTTATTATTGTGCTTGCACTCTATGTAATTGAGAATGATTTATATGTTGTTGTGTGAATGATTAAGTTGCATTCATGTCAATTTGGTATACTTTAGATGCATTTGTTTTATGATTATAGACAATAGCTAAACATGTTTTAAATTCATAGATGTAAGCTACAAGAAATTGGCTAACGGTAAAATAATTAATTTATTTGCCTATAAATTTCGTTTTTATGTTTATTTAGCACTGTAATGTCCCTTGGTTGGGCTGGGGAACGTTACATTATGGTATCAGAGCTTCTAGTTCAAACATTGGGCTTGTATGGGCTCGAATTAGAGAAAATTAGTAATATTCGTTGTTGCAGATTTTGTCTGTGACCGATTTGGGGAAAAACAAAGAAATTAGAGAGAAATCCCCAAATATGTGGGCAAAATACGAGTTTGAATGACTCTTGACAGTTTAACAAGTTTAATGGAGTAGAGTGGTGAAGTTGCAGATCAAAATTCGACCTGGAATACTCGAAATTCGAGTTTTAATGGCCACTTGTAGAGTTACAGGCAATTTGGTGGACCAACGACCTAAGATCTCTTTTGAACTCGAGATCGATGAATAGGATTCATCATGATAACTTTAAAAATTCCTAAGGATTATGCCATTTAAAAAGGTTGATGAGATCAATGACCAGAATTGAATTGGGGGTTCATGAAATAGAAGGGATCGATGGTCCAGATCAATTAGAAAAATGACGAAATTTTTCTAAGTGTTAAAGTTCACCAAGAGGAATCCTTGACGGCTGATGGTCAGGTCGAACGAAATCATGAAGAGTTCGGTTCATCCATAAGACATCTCTAATCATCGTTGGCTAACAGTTGGGGGTTGGCCAAATCTACTGAAGTTTTTTCAATCGCCGATGGCTAATGAGTCGATGGTCGGGTGATTCGGAGAAGTGTCCCAAATAAGCAACAAAATTTGTCGATGGGACGATGATCAGAGGTCGGTTGAATTCAGTGAAGTATTTTGAATTGGGAAAGAGAAGTCATCAATGACCAACATGCTGATGGTTGGTGTTGGACCTTGACCAAGTTTTGAGGAAACATTGGTCGTTTTTACCACTTTTGGGGCTTTGATAGGCTAGTCGAAGATGGAGCGCCAAAGCGAAGCGGAGATCACGAAATATCACTCATTTTGCGGGCTTGTGGACCCAACAAAGGTTTTTAGGGTTTATGTAACAGGTTATGGGATGTCGTCACATGGGTTTACCCATGCTTAGGACTCCTTGTAAATGTATAAATAAGTAGCTAAGCGATGTAAGAAAGAGAGAAGTTTTTGGCTGTGTGCACAAGTGATGCAAACTGGATAGTTGGTTATGTGCACCATATGTTGTAAGAGTTACTGATTGGCTTAGTGCATGACTAGTTGGCTATGTGCAAGAAAGTGTCGTTATTGTTGGCTTAGTGCATGACTAGTTGGCTATGTGCAAGAAAGTGTCGTTATTGTTGTCTTTGTGCAAGAATATATTAAAGACTTGCAGAGCTAAGTGTAAGTGATTGTAAGAGGCTTTGTGCAAACAGACTGTGTATGAGAGGGTTTGTTCTTGATAGAGGAGGAGTTGGCTTTGTACCTTGACCTATTGTTGGGAAGGTGGATTGGGTGCTTAGTGCATAGATCACCTGTCCAGTTGTGAAGCTTGGCTTTGTGGCTTTATGAACATCAGCAGATGAATGTAATAATATTGAAGACTAATAAAGTAGAAGAGAAGAAGTTGGTGGACGTATCCCTACATCGGGGTGAACCACATATATCCTGTGTTTGATGTGCTTTGTGCGATGTTGTTGATGTTGTTTATGTTTTTTATTTGTTAGTGTTTTGATATTTATATATGTTAGATAGATATATGGATGTTTAGTTCTCTATTGATGGTAAATGAATGCTAAATCTGACCTAATGCTTAGTGTTGAGTGAATGGAAGTACCTGATCTTGTTATTACTGCGCAAATCTATATTTAGGGTTTATTATACAATGTGAATGAGACTGATAAACTAACGCATATTGTTGTTTGAGTGTTCTAAAGATTGTTATAATCACAGATCTGTGTCCCAGCTTGGTTGTAGACACCTGAGTCCTACAACCCCCCTACCTCTACCTCGGGTGAGACTTCATCTGCTTCGCAGGTGTTACCGAAAGGGCCGGTAGTTAGGGTTTTGTTCGTGCGTTGTTGAAGCGTTGAACCCTGGGTCTGCCCCTGTGCCAACAAATGGTTCCGTTGTTGGGACATGAAACTGTGATTGTTGGGAACTGAAGTAAAGAAAAGAGAAATCTTTGTGCATAGATATGTTGTTGTAGTGTGCAGTATTCTACTTGATTTGTGAAGCCATGTGCTAAGAAAGGAACCAGATCTAAAAGAAAAGAGGCAAGATCTTAAATCTTTGTGCTCTGATAAAAGTAAGATAAGTGTAAATTTTTTCTTTGAAAGTATGAATCTCGATATGTTTGATAGATTTTGTCCTAGTCTGAAAACTAGGGCTCAGTTAGAAGAAAAATTTGATCTGAATAAATTTGATAGAAATAAAGAAAGTTATGTTATCCCTATGCATAGAAAGAATTTTTGGACTAATAAGTGGATATAGGAACCTAGAAAGAATTTTTGCAGATTGCAAGTACATCACTGTGATCCCAGTGTGCAGTACAAGAGAGGTTGGGGATCGCTTAAAAGAAAGAGAGGATTGACACTGCGTTATAATTGTAGAAGACCAGGACATCTTGCTATGGAATGCCCTGGTACAGGGCCTATTTTTCTTTGTTGTAAATCCATTGGTCATGAGATTGAGGATTGTCCAAGAATGATTGTTAAGGTTGAAAAGATGAACATGAGACAAGAAAATTATGAAGAAGGTCAAGAAACTAAGGATATGTTAGAGAACCAGAAAGAGAAATAATCAGATAAATCTCAGACTATGTTAGTACAATTAAAAGAAGCAATGTATGACTACAAGGATGTTAGTGTGTTAGAGATCTTGAAATAAAAACAACGCATAGTTACAAGAATAAAAGACTTCGACATAGACCATGTATTGGATGAAGAAACACATGTGAATATTATGCCAGAAAGCACTTGGGAAATTTTGGGAAGGCTTGCTATGGTACCTTCATTAGGAAGGATAGGCTTGTTTAAAGGAAATATGATAACCCTATGTGGAAGAGTTACTAATGTACTTATTATTATCCATGGAACATCGACTGAAGAGGACTTTGAAGTTATTAGATTTGTTGAGAACAACGCCCCTTTTCCACTTTTATTAGGAAAGACTTGGATTGAGAAGGATCATATCAAAAGGAAAACAAAGGAGGAAGCTACAAAATAGAAAAAGAAATACCTAAGGGACTTCATAACCAGAAAAATAGCACGACTATTAGAAGAACAAGAAGATAATTCGAAGAAACAGAAGGCAAGAGAATTAGTTGTTGAAGTTCAAAGAAAGCAGGAAGACTTGAAGAACTTGCCCATGCAAGAAAGAAGTGTAGCCACCCCGGAAATAGTAAGAGAAGGGGCATTAACCTCAGAATCTATAAGAGCACATCAGCAGTGCAAAGTTCTTTCAATAGGAGAGAATAAGAATACAAATGGAAAGAGGATTCCAGAAATTGTAAGAGAAGTTCAAATCATGGGAAAGAAGGCTAGGAAGCTCAATAGGAAGAAAGCTAAGCTGCAAGAAGCTACATAAAACAGAAGGAAGAATTTGTAGAAAACACATCTACAGAATTTGAACCTCATCGGAATAACAGAACCACGCAGAATGGGACTTCGCCATGGTGAAGCTATATGACCATTGGAGGTGCCCCGACCATTCAAATAATGCTATGGAACGGCGAGAAACACAACTATTGACGAAAAGACTGTTGGGACTGTGCCATAACAGACGGATTCCCATCGATGGATGAATTCCTACTCGTTGGAGGAATCTATTATGATGCTTGCCTATTTAACTCGTCAGACGCTGCACCAGGACCACTTTTTTCCACCTGTGATTATCCGAGCTAACTGAGAATCCATTGTTTCGCACTGTTCTTTCTAGACCTCGCCATATGTTTGATTACCTCGCTTGTTTGTTCTCCTACCCAATCTCTTTGGTTGCAAGTGTGAATTTCAGATGAACATAGTGCGTTAGAAAAGTCTGTAGAGGATATTATCGTGGAACTCATGGCTGAAAGAGTTATGTCAATCAGAATACAAGCATCGTTGACTGGAGGACAACAAGCATCCCTGTCGACTAGACATTGTTCTAGTCGGACCGCAACTGAGAAGCGAAGCAAGCACCGCGACGATCTGGCTAACACAAAGCAGATCCCATTGATATTACCTGAATACATACCGCCTTTGGATGGCGCAGTTAACCGTGATAGTATCCCACATGACTTTGAGTATGTGTTGATCACTGCATACATCCCGAAGGGGATACACATTGTTGGACCCCAGTTAGGTCATATTCTAGCTCTGAAGAACAATGAATTTAACCTCAGAGATAGTAAGAACTATGCGATGCTTGTGCCACATAGGTATCTGATGAAGACGACGGGGAAGAAGTTGTGCATAGTCTCCCAGTCGTGGATTAATGAGCTCATGCAATCAATGATCCTGAACGTGATGAAGATCCCTCACTTTGGCCGACATCAGGAGGTTAATGTCTATGTTAAACTCCTCCTGTCGTGCTATCATGGAGGATATCTATGGCTCAACAGGCACGTCACTGTGGATCTGGCACTGATCCACCTCATCATAGGACTGAGCATGCAAGGAACAGATCCTCACCAGTTCTATCCAGGGAAGACTTCAGATCACATCGGTCGATTCGACAAAGTGTTTGGTCGTTCAAGAGACTCAGTCGATGGCCAATAGGGGAAAGAGGATGATGATGTCATCATCCACATGTCATGACACATCATAATCCATGTTTCATGCCACATCACCCAAGTTGACACCTCAGGATGGCATGTCATTCCACGTCAACATCCATGTGTCATGCCACATCAGCAGTCACCACGTCATCCAACAGAAGTGGTCGAAGGTCGATGGTCAAATCGTTTGATTTGGGAAAGTGAATTAAAAAATCACCGAGGATCATTGATTGTCTATGGGCCGACGGTCAGGCGTAGACTGAATTTTTTGATATTTCCATTCGCCAACGAAGGTCATCGATGACCGATGACTAGGTTTGTTGAGTTGGAGTTGTGTGCAAGTCGGTCGTTGGGGAGTTATGTTGATGGTCGACGGTCGGATCAACAGTTTGGGGAAGTATTGTGATGCCAAAGGAGAACATGGGTCGTTGATGTCCGATAGAGAGTATATCAATAGTCCGAATTTCTTTCGAATTGAGATCGACAGTGCAGATTGCACGTAGGCAGAATTGTTCCACAGTTTCAAAAAAAAGGAGTCTGGAGCCATTTTCTTAGTTTTTCCATAACTAGATAAAATTAAAACATATTGGAATGAAACTTATGGATTTTGTCCATAGAGAAGAGGCCTACAAAATCACTAGAGAGGGCCCTTGTCCAATTCTACTTGGATTTGTTAGAAATTGCAAAATAGTGGTTTTTAAAGATATGGGTCTAAATCATTGGCAAAAGTCTAGATTAAGTCGAAACTCTTGGGAAGATTCCAAAAATTATACATATAAATAACCCATGAAGGAACTGAATAAATCTTATGGGGATTGGAATGAAGACACTAAAATAGAACAAAATCCACTATTTTGGGCCACTTTTGGGGGATTTTTGAGATTTCCAGAGAAGGAAAAGTGACCTTGAGATAAAAAATAAAAAAAAGTGGAAAATTTTATTTAGTCGACTTTTTATATACTCTGAAATAAAAACAACTTTGGCTTTGTGAAAATTTTCCAAAAGTGCATAGATTGAGAGATAGCTGGTTCTGCTAAAAATTCTAAGTCTGGAAAAAGGAGTGAAAACTGACAAAGTTGCAGATTCTAGATTGTTGTAGATTTTGACTGGAACGTCAAATTGAAATTATGAGAGTTTTATGAATTATGTTTTTTTAGTATTATCTATTCCTCATACAAAAGTTTCTCCAATTTAGCTCAGGGATCAGATTGGGGCATGAGTACAACCATTGGAAACCTATTTCAAGGAGGAATATATATAGGGAATCATATTGTGAATTGATGCAATGTGTCCTTCGTAAATTTACAATGAAACAACATGTACTCTAATTAATGAAATGTTTATAATACACATGTTCTAACAATGATTATTACATGCACATTGCTTGCAGAATTAGAGGTACATAGATAAATTTTAAGTTCTTATATGAGTACTGGAGTTATGGAAGATGATCAAAGATCTTACATCTGTGAGGAAGAGATCAGAAGTTTGCATGTCAGAATGGCGAATGCTGAGACAGAGTCAAATGGAATAAGATATAGGCAACATACTGTCATTACGAGAAGACTGCATAGGGAAGTGCAGAGCTACAGAGATGGTAATGAAAGGATTATGAAGGTTCAAGAAGAGATACTTCAGAGCTTAAACATGTTGCATAAGAAAGTTAACAAATATTATGGCACCAAGCAAGAAGCTAGTGCTAGAAAAGTATCAACATAAAGATCCCATAGAAAAAGGGATGATTATGGAAATGATAGGAATTCAAGAAGCATGACCAAGCGCCATCATTCTCCAAGGAAGTCCACTAGAATAAATTGTGCAAACTCAAGGCCAGGGAGAAACCTAAGTGCGTCTCTTGTTTAGAGACAAAGAATAAGGCCCGAGGCATACATCTTTCAAGGTGAACTCAGGAACATCAAGCCACCTAATTTAAATGGTGAACACCACAAGGGTGAAGAGGCCAAAGCTTAGCTGCTGGAAATGAAGAAATATCTGCAGCTGCATGATTACCCCTCCTGGGTAGAAGCTATAATTTCCACCTACCACTTGCAAGGAAAGATAAACATGTGGTGCGATTAACTTAAGAAATCCAAGAAGCTCGATGAGAAAAGGATCTCATGGAGACGGTTCAAAGGATATCTTCAAGAGAAAAAAATTTCTGAGAATTACTATGAGAGAAAGATGAAATAGTTCTTTGAACATGTGTTTAGAACCATGACAATGGAGGAATATGAGAAGCGGTTCTTTGAATTGTTGAAGTATGTTGACTTCATCAAGGATGAGAAGGTAAAAATACAAAGGTTTCTAAGTGGGTTATCATCCTTCTATAGTGATAAAATTCAATATGATAACCCCAAGACCTTGGAGGAAACCATAAGGAGAGAAAGACACCTTTATAAGCAAAGCAAAGGAAGGCCGATTTTCCAAAAGGCTTGGAATGATAAGATGAAAGGGATAAAATATCAAAGGAAGAAAGGCTTTAAGCCACCATCTTTAATAAATAACTCCCAAGCAAATCAAGAAGTCTAGGAAGCCCAAAATGAGAAAAAGTATGAAGATTCATTTGAGAAAAGGCCAAGGAAACAACTTGTTCAATGTTGGGAATGTGAGGGAAATCACTTATATAGGGACTGTCCTCACAAAGGAGAAAGAATGAGGACTTTCCACAACATTCAGGAGGCTGAAACAGTGAAAGACATGGGAGGAAGCATGCCAAGGATTTATGCAGCCTTGGACAACAAATAGTCAAAGTATCAATCCCACATGATCAAAGTGGAAGGTAAGATTGACAACCAGCCCATAGCAATTTTGATTGATTCTAGAGCTAGCCATAGTTACATAAATGCTAAAATTGTTGAAAGATTTCACTTGCAAAGAAGTAAGCATAAGAAATATTCATTAGTTCAGTTAGTCACAGGAGCTAAGAGAAAGATCAATGAGTTGGTTAAAGATTTCCCGATAGAAATGAATGGTCTTAGCACAAAGGCATACGTAAACATCATACCATTGGGTTCATATGACTGTCTAATTGGCATGGATTGGTTGGAAAAATATCATATTGTCATAGACTGTTACAACAAGACAATCACATGTCTTGATGAGGAAGGGAAGAAAGGAAAGATTTAAGGCATTCCAAGAGCTATGGATGTTAGAGAGATTTCAGCTATGTAGTTGAAGAAGAGATTCATGAAGGGATGTTATATTTTGATAGCCCATATGGAGGAGGAAACCAAAGACAAAGTGGCAAGCATTGAAGACCATCCGGTCTTGAGGGATTTTGAAGATATTTTAAATAAATTCCAGGATTGTCACCAAAGATAGACATTGATTTCTCTATTGATTTGGTTCCAGGAGTTGCCCCAGTGTCACCAAATCAACGGGCACACCAAATTCAGATCACCATTATTTGAAAATAAAAGAGACATTACAACAAGGTAATTTTTACTAGAAATTTAATTATTATGAGCTAAAAGAGGGTGGATTTTTCACGTACAAAGGTAAGATGTATGTGTTGAATTCCAGTGAGATGAAAAATGCAATTTGAAGGATATTCATAATGTGCCATATGTCGAGCACCCAGGATATCCGAATACAATTGCAGCCGTGACAAGCCAATAATTGTGGCTGGTAATGAAGAAGGAAGTGGCTAATTACATAGCTAGATGTCTAGAATGTCAAAAAGTGAAGACATATCATGGACATCCGAAAACAATTCTACAACCATTTCCCATTCCGGAATGGAAGTGGGAAGAAATTACAATTGATTTTATTACTAAGTTGCCTAGAACAATGAACCAACATGATTCCATCATGGTGGTGGTGGATAATTTGACTAAAGAAACACATTTTATTCCAGTAAAGACTACACACAAGACAACAAATATTGCAGATATCTACATGAAAGAAGTTGTTAGGCTACATGGGGTACCTAAAGCAATAGTTTCAGATAAGTATCCAAATTTTACTTCTAATTTGTGGAGAGGTTTTTCAAGGGCTTTGGAACAAACTTAAATCTTAGTACAACATATCATCCAGAGTCATATAGGAAAAAAAAAAAGGCTAACAAGATAATTGAGGACATGCTTAGAATGTATGTGATGGATCAACCATCAAAGTGGGAAGATTATATTCATTTAGTTGAATTTTCCTACAATAATGGGTATCAGGMCTCATTGAAAATGAGTTCGTCTGAAGCATTGTATGGCATAAAATGTAACACTCCAGTGATTTGGGATAATCCAACAGATGGAGCAGTTGTTGGGAAATAATTATTAAAAGAAATGGAAGATCAAATGGAAAAGATAAAGAAGAATTAAAGGCTTCCCAGGATATGCAGAAAAGTTATGTAGACAAGAACATAGTGTTTAGAGATCTTAAAGTGGGATAACATGTGTTTTTAAAAGTGAAGGCAAAGAGACGTTCTCTAAGATTGGGAAGTTGCCTCAAGTTGGCAATGAGATATTGTGGACCTTTTGAAATATTAGAAAATATAGGGTCATTTGCATACATTCTAGCATTGCTTACATCCATGAGAGTGCATAATATATTTCATGTGTCATTTTTAAAGAAATATGTGTCTGATCCTAACCACATAATTGATTGGAATGTAATCCAGGTGGAGCGCGAAGGGGATTTCTGAGTGGAACCAGTACGTATCATGGACCCGAAAGTCAAAGTGATTAGGAATAAATCCATAGGGATGGTAAAGGTTCAATGGACATGTTACGGTCCTGAAGATGTTACATGAGAGAATGAAGAAAACATGCAGGTAGAATACCTGCATGTTTTTTATAATTTTGAAGAAAATAGAATGCAAGAATCTATTTTGAACAACTAGAGTTCCATAACTACATCTCAGAGTCTGAGCCAATTGCGTTGGGGACCATGATAAAAGAATGGCTCATTCATTAGGTTAGCCTTGATAAAAAAAAATGGTACATCCCTTGGGTTATCCATGATAAATGGTTGGTACATCCCTTGGGTTATCCCTGATAAATGAATGGTGCATTCATTGGGTTGGCGATTTGAGAGGAACACGAGATTATGGTCGGAGCTACTGTTGGAGTTGTTAAATTGTAGATTTGTATCTCTAAGTATTGCGATGTAAATTTGCATAAATATGTATATAGACATAGTGTTCACCAAGGACAACACACAAATGTAGTAGAGGGGGAATGTAACATCCCCACTATAATCCCTAGTTTAATTGATGCTAATGTAGATATAATGTGTGGCTACGGCCAAAATGATGTAATATGCAAATTGCATTTCAACATTTTAATAATAAAATGTGATGTCAGTTGTTAAGGGGACATGAACAAGAGATGGACGTTGAATTAATCCAAAAAAGAGTGGAGTGTATAGGATAATGGCCAAGAGGGGTCCACGAGGCGAATTACCCATGTATATTAATTCAATACGTTTTCCTAAATTTGTTATTTGTATATGAACTTTCCCATTTTTAATTGAGTGTTCCCAAAGCCAATCATTGAATACATGTAAGAGGGTGGGTGTGAGTGGTCACATCCCAAAGTTATTGGGAACATGGGGGTTGAGTAAAATCAACTTGGGGAAGAGTGTGAGTCAAGAAAGACAATCCAAAGGGAGGAAATTTGTATGTGTTGGGACAACAGTTTTACACATTGAGTTTTGGTGCATGAGGAGCAAGTCGAGAAAAAGAAACAAAGTTGAAATCTGGTGCAACAATGGACGACGAGTTGTAGAAAAAGATGGAGCGTATTAGAGTATAATGGGAGATACAAACCGAAGAGCCAAGTTGTCCGTCCTGAAGAGTGAACTCCAGTGTGAGTTTTACTAAATCAATAATTGTTTGATGTTGGTTTGTTGATAGTTTTTCTAGCAGCAATTTCCCTTGAGTTTCTAGCTAATAGATTCCTGGATACATGTGTCAGAGAGAACCTAATAAATGAATGGGATGCTCGAGGGACTAAAATCAATGAAATGATACATTCCTTAGGTTGGACAGGTCAAGAGGAAGAGAGCTAGTGGAAAATCAGGATAGTTGTAGGAGAATATCAATTGAGTTGTGAGTGCACTGTGAGAGACCACCCTCTTTTTTGGATTGCTAGCCTCATCTCGGGGGTCACTCACTATTGATATTTGAAACAATCATTCTATGGTCGAGTGGAATGTCCGTCCCAAGCAACTGGTTTCACAACTCTTGTTTAAAAATAAGTGTTTTTTCTTCTTGTTATTATATTTACATGTGTTATTGGTGTGCTTGAACTCTGTGTAATTGAGAATGATTTATATATTTTAGTGTGAATGATTAAGATCCATTCATGTTAATTTGATATGTTTGAGATGCATCTATTTTATGGTTATAGACAATAGATAAATTTGTTATAAATTTGTAACTGTAAGCTACAGGAAATCATCTAATAGTAAAAGAATTAATTTATCTGGCTATAAATTTCGATTTTATGTTTATTTTTCACCGTAATGTCCCTCGATTGGGTTGGGGAACGTTACAAGGACCCTAACATGCCCTCTCCTTGTAGTATACTTAGGGAGGTAATATGGGGTACCCAGGGAGGTACCCAATGGGAATGTGATTATGTATTATTAGTGGAAGTATTTTAATATATGAGAATGTGGTCATTCAATGTAAGGTGGACTAGGTCCACTATATTAATAAAGGCCCACTATGGTATTTAGATGTAATAAATGTGAGAAGGGTCTCTAGAATGTTCCTAGGAGATAGAGAGAGTTATATAAAGAAGTGTAAGCAATGTAATGAAACATAGTGAACAATATTGTGAATGTATTAAGCATTGCTTGAGGAGTTTTATCCTTCCATAAGGATTAATCTATGGTGTTACCCTACCTCAAGGGTTTTCTCTATTTCTTGTGTTCGGTATTTGGTGAATGGTTTGGATTATTATTGTTGATATTATTAGTTATTTTGATAGTTATCTTCATATGTATTCATGAACTTAACAATTGGTATCATAGCACTTTCCTTGGCCAAATAAGAGGAGAATGTTTTGGCTCCTTTTGCAGATTTTTTCTAGAAAAAAACAGGGCAGCACACTTCAGGTTTAGATATGAAAATATATGAGCAGAACACGGCCAAACAAATTAGATATTTGAATTCCTCTCGAAAAAATACCCAATTTCAAAAAACAATTCATCCAAAACAGATTTTGAAAGGTGAAGTTATGAGCATGTTAAATTCGACCATTTTTCAGGGTTTTTACAAAAAAAACCGCGCGATTTGCATAGTAAGTTATTTTATAAACCCTAGTTTTTGCTGAAGATTTCTCTAAGAAAGATGATTTTTACTATAAAGGATGATATCCCTAGTATTGAAGAATATATACAATATCAAAAGTCATCATGGAAATATCACTAGAGAATATGTCTACACTATCGTTTCCAAGAAGATGCTTATATATGGTGGAACTCACTTAATTATAATGATTTGATGACACTTTCTGATGAAGCATATGTAAAATTAATTTTAGACAAGTGGTCTCATACAAAGTGTAAGGATGAAGAGAGAAACAAGGGTTTATTTTCATGTGGAAACTCTATATTACAGGTTCATGGTTTTATTCATAAAGAGAAGGTTATTGTTTCTATTAACCCTAGAATGCATAATTTTATCAATGTTCAGTTGGCTAATTGACTGCAAGTTCCTGCAAAGGATATTCAAAGCACACAGGTTGAGGGTGAAAATGTGAAAATGTGAAAATTTTTAAAGATTTGAAGCTCAGTATGGATAAATATGTGTTGCATTCAGATTTTTATGTTATGGATATGGATGAAGTGGATAATGTTTTGGGATATACTTGGATAGAATCAATGGGTACCATTAGTATTAATGTGCAAAAGAAGTTTTTGAATTTGTGGTAAAATAAAAAGAAAATCACATTGCAGGATGTGTCTCTTAATAAGAAAGATGGGCCCACAGAGGCCATCAAAGAAGTTATTGTCAAGTCCAAAGTTGAATCGGAGGCAGAGTCTATAGAAGGAGATGAAGAAAAACCATAGGAACGACACAATCATGAAGCTAAGGAGGTCATTGACTCAAAGACATAATGTGTTTCATATTTGAAGAAAAAAGAACAGTTTCCTACAATTGTTGTATATCGCCATCCACATCATATAGAGAAACAACAGTCATCCAAGCAAGGGCATGACAATCAACACATTTATGCACCAGCAGGGAACCAGAAAGGAAACCAATCAAGAGAAGGTGCATGGAGGAATCCAAGCACTACGGGAAGAGATCAGACTACAAAAACAATCCCATGGCAACCCCGACATGATGTAGAGCAAGATCTGTTGGGAATGTGTTATAGTCTTTGCACGACTAGCTTTAGTGTCTACTACGTTGCATCGGGTGTGCAGGGGATTTGAGGGGGGGGGGGCGCTGGGCCCCCCCTTTGGAGGTTGCAGGGGGGCAACGCCCCTGAGAATTTTTTTTGTCTCGGGAAATGTGTCACATTTTTTCCTCGTTTTTAGTGTTGCCTCAATTTTCATGTCCATTTTTGGGAGGTTTTTCGGCACATGTTTTTTGCCTACATTTTTCCATTTCCGGTTAAGGAATTATGGTTGTTTACTAATCTAGGTCATTGGGTTAGGTTTTTGGATGCCATTGGATCCTATATGTTTATTTTATTGTAAACAATGTACCACCATGAATGAATATATAATATGTTGGTTTTCTCGGTTTGGGTTTCCAGGGAAAAAACTCTGTGTAATGTGTGTATTTTCTATTGTATATTTTCTATTCTTTTATTGAAATTTTGTTTGCAGTAAAATATTGTACAAGGTTAAAATCTACATTTGGTATCAGATATTTGTTGGCTTCAGGGGGACGCCTTTGTGGTCAAGGTTTTGGCTCGATACTGTGATAAACCTTGTTACAGTGGGAGATCTGTGGTATTGATTTTTCAGGTGAAAAGAAATGGTGAGAAGTTTGAAAATAGAGATCGAGAAGTTTAACGGGAAAAGTGTTGAGTTGTGGAAGCTCAATATGGAAGATTTGTTGTTGGACAGAGATCAGTGGATCCAGGTATGCAATGGAAAAAGTTGGATCAGAAGGCAAAGAGCACAATCCAACTGTGTCTCTCAAATTCAGTATTACTTAATGTGTCAGAGGAAGCTACAAAAAAAGATTTATAGGATAAGTTGGGGAGGTTGTATCATTCTAAGTCCCTAGTAAATAAACTATTCCTGAGAAAGAAGTTGTATAACCTGAGGATAAGAGATGAAGAATCAGTGGCAGAGCGTTTGAACGCCTTCAATACTATGGTAAGTCAGTTAGTATCTATTGAGATTAAAATTTCAGATGAAGATAAGTGTATCAGTTTGATTTTCTCTTTACCACACTCGTGGGATAGTCTAGTTGTGGCCATAGGTAGTAATACAATTTCCTTGAAGTTTGATGAAGTGGTCTCATCCTTGTTGTCAGAGGAGATGAGATGGAAGAACATTGAACGACAGATCACAGATGGATTATTTGCAATAGGATGCTCCCCGGAAAGAAATAGATGTAAGTCCTCAAGTGGGAGATATAAGTCTAAGGGTAGATCTAAATCTCCCAAAAATTTTGTAAAGGTATGCTAGAGATGTGGAAAGGAAGGGCACTACAAGAAGCAGTGTAGATCCAAAATTGAGAAAAAGAAGGGATATGAAGAAGCTCCTTCTATAGAATAAAATACCTCCAAGAAAGAAGGAGGGTATGTGTACTTGGTTTCTTCAATCACACATGTAGATTATGAGGCATGGTTGGTTGACTCAGGTGCATCCTTTCATATGACTCCCCACAGGGAGTGATTATGTTAATATGAAAGGTATGATGGAGGTAATGTTTTCCTAGGTGATGACTCGAAAACCAAAATCATAGGTCGATGAAAATTCAAGTTGAGGCTCATAGATGGAAGGATTAGAACACTACTTGGTGTTCTGCATATCCCAGGATTGGCCAAATTTTTTATTTCTGTAAGAAAAATGGGCGATGTAGGGGTAAACACAATATTTGAAAAGAAACCTACAGGATGGTTCGAGGAGATATGGTTTTGTTGAAGGGAGTTCGGTTTGGAACTCTGTATATGCTGCAAGGAAGCACTATTAGTGATGGGTATAATAGTTCCACTATTCCTGATATTGGAGTTGAAGAAGAAATAACTCCTACAGTCTCTGGAGAAAAGTTTGTGTTGTGGCATCAAAGACTGGGGCATATGGGAGAGAAGGTCTTCGACTACTACACGGTAAAGGTATGGTTGAAGGTATGTCTAACTTCTCTCTGGATTTTTATTTCTGTGAACATTGTCTATATGGGAAGAAAAATCCGGTAAGATTCCCCTCTGGTACAATGAGGGCAGAAGGAATATAGCTAGTTCACAGTGATGTGTTTGGACCTGTGTCGGTTTCATCATTCGGAAAATCTGTGTACTATGTCTCATTTATAGATGACTTCTCAAGGAATACTTGTATATATTTCCTCAGGAAGAAATATCAAGTCTTTGATAGGTTTAAATAGTTTAAGGCTCTTGGTCAGAATCAAACACAGAAAAGAATTAAGGTGTTGAGGACAGATAATGGCGGAGAGTTCTGCGGGAATTAATTCGAATAATTCTGTAAGAAGTGTGGTATAAACAGGAAAGAGACTACTCCATATACACCTCAGCATAATGGAGTTGCAGAAAGGATGAACATGATGCTAATGGAAAAAGCAAGGTGCATGCTCAGTGGTGTCGGGTTAGGGAAAGAATTCTCGACAGAGGCAGTGGGTACTGCATGTTACCTGGTCAATAGATCACCCTCATCAACGCTATATGACAAGACTCCATGAGAGGTATGGACTGGTAAGAAACCTTCTCTCACACATATCAAGGTATTTTGTTGTGAGGCCTATGTTCATGTTCCAAAGGAAAACAAGAGTAAGCTAGATAAGGTTGAAAAGTGAATCTTTATTGGGTATAAATATGGTCTCAAAGGTTATGAGCGTTGGAACCCATAAACTAAGAAGGTTGTGTATATTCGAGATGTGGTGTTTAGAGAAATGAAGGATGTTGTTAAACAAGAGATCCTACCAAGTAAGGAAGAACCAAAGAAAATAGAGTTTGATTTAAAGGATGATGAATCAGACTCTAGAGAAGAACATGAATCAAAAGAAGAAGATCATCATACTCCAGTATTGAGGAGATATTTTCAAGAAAGAAGGCTATCGGAAATGTATACTCCATTTTATTTTCATTCAAATTTTTCTTTGTCTATTATTGATGATGATCCTAGATGATCCAGATTATTTTCGGTAGGAAATGAGAGCGGAGATATAATAAGGAAATGCATAGAGATATCATGAATATTCAAGAATATAACATAAATGTATCAGAGATGCAACCATAAACACAAAGATACAGTAATACATGATTTCTATTAATGAAATAAATATACAGAGACTGTAAAAATACAGAGTGAAAGACTCGCTAGAATGGTGGAAGATCATCTATGAGAAGAGATGTGACGGATACTTGCATTTGCAAGAAGATGATTGTTGCAATGAGGCTCTAAGGGCCTTTTTTAACATAAGGAAAATCCAAAACCCTAACCCCGGAAGATGAAAATCCAAAAGGTTTACGAACCTTGATGGGGGTAGTTGATACGCGATCTTCCTGGGGGCATAACTTTTTCATACGATCTCCATTTGGGGCGTTCAATACCTCGTTAGAAAGACCTATCCAAGGACTACAACTTTGGTGTGAGAAACATCGAAGGAAGTTGGATGTTGCTCCCCGGTTTCCCAAAAAACGTCGTTTAGGGCCTCAAAATGGCTTCGGAAGTTCAGGACCAGAAAAACTGCTAAAAATAGTGAATTACCAAATTTTCCAGAAAAGTATTTTGAGCCAGTTGGAAAAGGTGGGTGGCCACTGATATCCACCTGGATCACTATAAATGTCAAGGAAGCAGTAGATTCAAAGGATGGAAATCTCTGGAAAAAGGCCATGGATGAAGAAATGGAAGACTTGGATAAGAATGAGGCTTGGGATCTAGTGGAGTTGTCGAATGGAAGAAATCCTATTCACAACAAATGTGTATTTAAAAATAAGTTGAATGTAGAAGGAAAATTGGAGAAACACAAAGCTCGGTTAGTAGAAAAGGGTTATTCCGAGGTTGAGGGAATTGATTTTGGTGAGATTTTTTCTCATGTTGCCAAGTTAACTTCTATAAGATTTATGTTATATGTTGCTACTGCATTTGATTTTGAAGTAGAACAAATGGATGTCAAAACAACATTCTTACATGGGGGTCTAGAAGAAGAAATCTATATGAAGAATCCAAAAGGATTTGTTGTGAAGGGAAAGAAGGAGTTGGTATGCAAGCTAAAAAAGTCTCTGTATGGTTTAAAAAAATCACTAAGGATGTGGTATAAAAAATTTGATACTTATATGTTAGGACTTGGCTTCACAAGAAGAAAAGAGGATCATTGTGTGTATTTTAAATTAATTGGTGATCATTTGATTTATTTGGCTTGTATGTGGATGACATGTTGTTGATACGAAACAACAAGGAATTGTCCAGGATGTGAAAACTCAGTTGTTCTCTAAATTTGACATGAAGGATCTCGGTGCTTCAAATTTCATTTTGGGAATGGAAATTAAAAGAGATCGGAAAAAGAGGAAACTCTAGTTAAATCAAATAAAATATGTCAAGACAATATTGCAGAGGTTTAATATGCAGGAATGTAAACCGATCAAGGTCCCTATTCATGTGGGTGTAACGTTATCTGTAGATCGGTGTCCCAAGACATAGGAAGAGGAGGAGGACATGTCTCATGTTCCATATGCGAGTGAAGTTGGCACTTTGATGTATGCAATGGTCTGTACTAGACCAGGCATTGCACATGTATTGGGAGTTTTGAGAAGGTATATGTCAAAACCAGGGAAGGATCATTCGAAAATAGTAAAAAGGGTTTTCAAGTATTTGCATGGCACTGATAGCTATGGATTGTGATACCAAAGAATACCAGGACTAGACAAATTGTTGGACATACATGGATTTGTGGAAGTATACTGGGATGGAGAATTGGATCGTAAGAGATATACAAGAGGGTATGTGTTTAATCTGTTTAGAGGAGAAATCAGTTGGATGAGCAAAATACAAGTTGTAGTGGTACTTTCAACTACAGAAGTTGAATACATGGTAGCCACTCATGCAAGTAAGGAAGCAATATGGTTACAAAGATTGTGTTAAGGTATTGGGTTGGTCCAACAAGTTGTAAGGATAGATTGTGACAGTCATAGTGCAATTTTTCTGGTGAAGAACCAGACCTATCATTCAAAGACAAAGTATATTGATATTCAATATCACTTTGTGCGAGACATGGTTGAAGAAAAGAAAGTATTGTTGATGAAGGTGGACACTTTGAAGAATTTTGCAGATGCGTTAACAAAATCTGTGAGCACTGAGAAGTTCTCTTGGTGTAGAGGATCCATGGGCATTGTTTCCCTAGATTGTTGACTATGTAACCCTGTAACCCCTTGTATGCAAAGAAAACAACAAGTGTGAGAATGTTGGGTATGTGTTATAGTCTTTGCATGAGTAGCATTAGTGCCTGCTACGTTTTGACAGACACACATGGGGGGCGATATCCCCTCTATGCAGAGGTTCGGGGGTAGTGCCCCTGAGAATTTGTTTTTCTCAGGAAATGTGTCACATTTTTCCTTGTTTTTCATGTAGCCTCAATTTTCGTGTCCATTATTAGGCGATTTTTCGGTACATGGTTTTTGCCGAGGACTTTCTATTTCCAATTAAGGAATTAGGGTTGTTGAATAATCCAGGTCAATGGGTTAGGGTTTTGGATGTCGCTTGCTCCTATATGTATATTGTATTGTAAACAATGTATCACCATGAATGAATATAGAATATGTTGGTTTTCTAGGGGAAAAATCTCCATATAATGTGTGTATTTTCCATTGTGTATTTTCTATTCTTTTATTGAAAATCTGTTTGCAGTAAAATATTGTACAAGGTTAAAATCTACAAGATCAGGGTGGCAAGGAAGAAAATGGACATCATGTTCAACTTCCATTGTGATGGCTGGATTGTCGTACTTGGTACCAATTGACTACATTTCTTAGTTGATCATATTGTATGGTTTCTTCTCATGTTTCGAGGAGGAAACATGTGAATGGGGATGGAATGTGGTATACCCAGGGAGGTAATATAGGGTACTTATGGAGGTACCTAATGGGAATGTGATTATGTATTATTAGTGGAAGTCATTTAATATATGAGAATGTGGTCATTCAATGTAAGGTGGACTAGGTCCAATATATTAATAAAGACCCACTATGGTAGTTAGATGTAATAAATGTGAGAAGGCTCTCTAGAAGGTTCCTAGGAGATAGAGAGAGTTATATAAAGAAGTGTAACCAATGTAATGAAACATAGTGAAGAATATTGTGAATGTATTAAGCATTGTTTGAGGAGTTTGGGGAGTAGAGAAGCCAATGAGAGAATTCATGGAAATGATTGGTTCAACTTTGGGAGGGTTAGAAGGTGGAGTCATGTCCGTGGGTTGAGGTGACTTGGCCACAGGGGGGAGCCTCAACATCTTCTTCAACAACATCCTCGGAGATGGCGATAAAAATATTTTGTTACTTACACTTGTTCCCAGGAAAATATTTGTCATCAAAATTATAACAAAGGCCCTTGAGTTGGCATTCAACCATTTCTACCTTGGTCAATTTCTGGATCTTTAGGGGAGTGGAAGGAGGAGTAGGAGTGACTAGTTTAGGGAGAGGAATAAAGGATGGTTTTCTAGTTTGAAAAGAGACAATCTGTTGTGCTTCCTTAGCTCTTTTAGTATCTTCCACCTGAATCTGAGGTCGAGCCATGAGGACATGGGCATGGATCTCATACTTGAGGCCATTGAAAAAAATTCTCGGAAAAAAAAAAAAACATTAGACATTCCCTCTGTGTGAAAAGCCAATCGCTCAAAAGAAACTATAAAGTCTTCCACTGTGCCATATTGTTTCAACTTTGTCAAATGACCTAAATGGTGGGTGTCGGTGTCAAATAATTCTTAAATTTCTGCAACAAATTGTGTCCAAGCCACATACCCTTGGCGGGCATTTTTTCTCCATTGCCACCATTGCCAACGTTCCAGATCTAGATGGAGAACACCATACCTTAGTTTGGCCATCTCATCAGTAATGTCATACAAAGATAAATAGAGTTCCATTTGAGTGACCCAGCCTTCGGGATTTGAGCCATCAAATTTGTTCACCTCCACACTAGGGGGATGCAAGTCCCACTGAAAGTTGTGGGGAGGAAAAGAGGTGGACTCTCTAGAAAGCCCCACTATGGTAGTTAGATGTAATAAATATGAGAAGGCTCTATAGAAGTTTCCTAGGATATAGAGAGAGTATATAAAGAAGTGTAAGAAATGTAATGAAACATAATGAAGAATATTGTGAATGTATTAAGCATTGCTTGAGGAGTTTTATATTTACGTAAGGATTAATCTATGGTGTTACCCTACCTCAAGGGTTTTCTTTATTTCTTGTGTTCAGTATTTGGTGAATGGTTTGGATTATTCTTGTTGAGATTCTTAGTTATTTTGAGATTTATCTCCAGATCTATTCAGACACTTAACACTCCCTTTGAAAGAAATGTTGTTCTCAAGGCTGAAGGTGAGGAAATTGTTGTAAAATCACTTATGGTTCCTGTGTTGTAACATTTACCCACTATTAAACCCAACAAAATTTAACATTTTCTTTTTTAATACCATTAAATTAAAAATATGAAATGGTCTAAAAATGCCCATGCATATACCAACAATTCCAATAAACATGAATGCAACCAATTAAGCATACATATAACAACAACTAGTTTTCTCAAAAGAAAAGAGTTTATGCACACAAATATAAACCCATAAATAAAACATCAAGAACGTAGATAAAACACTCATATTTTAAATCAAACACACAACGAAGTGCAGAGGATGGACATTCCACCCAACCATAGACTTGTTTCTCCAAATATCAACAAAAAGTCAGCCCCAAGTTGGGGCTAATAATTCATAAGAAAGGGTGTCTCCTAAGGATGTCTATTGTCTACTCAAAACAAGCTAGTTTCCTACAACCATCCCAATCCACTAGGTCTCTTCCCCAAAACTTGCAAAACCAAAGGATGGGATCCCCTTCTTTGCCACGCAGTCCCCCAGGCTATCCCACTTCCCTCCATGGCTCCAACATAGGTTAGTTAGGGATCTCTCTTACTCGAAACTCCAGGAAATTATAGTCGCAACAAGAAACTCCCAGTAGCAAAACATTTTCTTTGCATAACAAAACTCACTCTACAGGATTAACAACCTGCTTCTTCATGCATTTTCCAGCTCTAAACAGCTACCACACATGCCCACTATGGTTTCCTTCAAGCTCCAACACTCCTCCCTCTCTTGTTGTCCAAAAACCTGCATGTAAAAACTCTCATTTCCCATACAAATTTCCTTCACCCCCAAGCCGTTTGACTCTCACTCTCCCCAATGTTGATTTTAACCCCATACTCCCAATATTTACAGGATGTGACTCCTTACACCCACCCTCTTGATTTGTATCTCATACACTCAAAGGGAAAAATTAGAAGGTTCACTCAAAATAATAAAAATATGAATGGTTGGGGATTTAATACACATGAATAAAACCCCCCTTTTGACCCCTCCTCTCTTGTGGAAAAATTAGCCCCCATGATTTTGTCCATGTCCATCTGCAACCAACATCACATTTTATTTTATTATCATGACATACAATGTTTACATACTACATATTTACACCCACAACCATACACCATATTTACATTACATATCGCTAATCCGGGGATTAAAAATGGTGATGTTACACATGTGGCATTGTAACATACCCGAACCCCTAAGTACCTTCTAAAATATGGGGTATAAAAATTTGTGCCTCTTCTAACAACCCTACTATAATCACAAACTTCTGGGTGGCGGTATTGTGGACTGTTGTCTATAATCGTGCCTTTCTGGAACCCGCCCCCCAACACTTAGCTTCTTTTTCATTCACTGGACTCACGGACTTGCGAACACATGGTTTTGTGCCTTCCCTTTATAATTATTTCCGAGAAGTCTCGACACTTGGACATTTTTCCATCCACGCGGGTTTGTGGACTGGCGGACTTACAATTTTGTACCACCCCTTCATAAGCTTGTTCAAAAAGTCTCAACACTTAGATTATTTTGTGATCCTGTTAGGTTAATGGGTTGGCGGACTCGCAGAATTGCATACTCATTCATCTCACCTTCCCATCTATGTGAACCTGAACCCGCCATGCTCCTAAGTCTACTACTTTTACGTTACACACGTGGACCTACCCAACACTATCACTTGGATTGACATGTGGCACTCAGACCATGTCACCCTTCATTTCCCCAAAGACCTTAAAGCCATGCCACATGGCACTATGGGCCACTCTCCTCATGGACCCTCCATGTGGACTAACATGAATACATGTCATCACTGATTCCTAGCAAGACCTTCCAGGTTAGGACAACTGTGCTCTATGAATTGGGTGAGTGATGTCACCCTTTCCTGATCTGGGATATTTTCATCGATGTGACTTATTAAAGAATTGTATTAAATGAGCATAAAATGATGTGCACCATAAAGAAGGAATAACTCAATAATGAAGAGACATATGCATCATATATGAACACAAAAAACTTGATAACAGAGTTCGTCCCTGATGGAGTACGTCTCTAAGTCCTTCTCTCAAATGGGTAGGCATTTTTATTAACTCAACAAAATAATTTAGAAAAATACATAAGTATACCTCATTCTGGAGTTAAGATTCAGAAGCTTTGCTCATATAAGAAAACAGAGAACACCATTAAATTCATGGCATCGAATTACCCAAAAATGTCTGTCTCCACACCTCGATCTAACTCTGACACTTCCATGCCTAAGAGAAATCTCATCTCAATTTCCATGCCTACAACCTGCATTAACGATAGTACTCCTGCATTGAAATTCATGCGCAATACAGACTTGTGTGTGTGCCTTTCCCCCCGTGCATTGGGAAATTTCAATTTTTAAATAAAAAACTCAACGGATTGAACGATGTGATAATTTGGGCTAGATATATGGTGGAGGGCTAATTAGGGCGTTGGTTCCTGTAGGTTTGGGGTTTGAATTCCCCCCGACCCATTTTTGGTGTGAAGTTGTTTGACCGTTTAGTTTGGCAGGGGTCCGCCGGAAAAGGTGTCGGCTGGTCAGTACCCGCTGTCGGCTCCACCCTATACATATATATTCGTTGCGTTGATTCTGTTCGTCGGATCCAGCATCAGTCGGACCTTTTTTATTTTGGTTTATTCAGACCCATCTCTCATTAAAAAAATTGTGGGTGCCACATGGTGCCTCCTTATTGGTCCACGTGGCACCTCCCTATTGGTTTCTCGATACACATTCAGTGGCCCATGTGGCACTGACGCCACTCTGCCACATGTTTTCACATCCTCATATTTCCACATCACTTGCTAGGTGGATGTATAGTTTGCCATGTTGTTGTACGAACTTCCACGTGGCACATTCCCATTGGTCCATGGACTGACCGAAAAAGTCCAAAATTGAGTGACACATGGCAGCCTCTAGTGCTTCCACAACATCATGTTGAGGTATGCATAACATGTGTCACCCTTAGCGTGTTCCACGTACCATGTATGAATGTTGACATCATCCTTACTGATGCTGACATCGGCAATACGAATGTTGACACATCACTGTCGATTGGGCTAGGTTGACCAAAACTTTGACCGTGAATATATTCTGATCTGTAACTCCGTTTGACAAGCCATTTATGCATTTGGAAAGCTTGTGATGCACTCTTCACGATGATGCCAATTTCATTGAGTTTGGAGGAATTTTAATTTTTCCCCTTGCTATGTCTGTTGAGACCATTCTAAGCTTCCTTAGGTGTTTCTGCGGATTCTGAGTTATCCTTAGTCTTCTCTTGATCCTTTTTGGATCACACCTTCCCACTGAGATCTTTTTGGACCACCAAAATCTTTCAACAATCAACAAATAAGTGAGGTAAGAGTTCCCTCACCTTGTCCTCCTCAATCCACTTTTTCTTATTTGGATGTGTGCCCTTTAATCCCACTCGAAGATAATCAACATCACCCCTGCGTGAAGTCCTCATCCTTATTTCTAGGATGATATCTTCCTTCAACTAGTCCAAGTACGCCATAGAAAACTCATCAACTGAAGGTATTGAAAATTCCTCACCCTGATCCATGATCATGGGAGGCTCAAAAAGTTTCAAGGTTTCCACATTTACAACTGAGTAAATCTTCATATATGGTGGAAGATCTAAACGAAAAGCATTGGTACCACTTTTCTCCAAAATAGTAAAGGGTCCATATCGGATGGGCTTGAGTTTCTTGCCTTCACCCTTCAATCTCTCTTTGTTGATGTGAAGCCATACCTGGTGTCCATCCTAGAACTGATGATCAACCCTTTGTTTTTCATGTCAAGCTTTATACCGTGCTTGACTTTTCTCCAACTGTTCCCTGACTACTTGGTGTACCTGTTGGATCCTTTGAATGAACTTGTGGGCCCTTGTATAGGAATACATAGCTTCTTGTATTACATGGACTCATTTACTTATAGGAATACATAGCTTTCCAAGATGGTAGAGTAATTTTCCCTGCAGAAAATAGTTCCCTACCTGTGCACCATGGATTAGCTTCTCAAGTACCTCTTTAAAATCTTCATCAAGAACATATTGTTCCACATATCTATCATGAGATAAAGAAGCATTCTTCAAAATAATAGAAGAAACAATAGGAGGTCTAGAAAGCATATCAGTTGCCTTATTACTTGTACCCTTTTTGTATTTGATTACCAAACAAAATTGTTGAAGAAAACCCATCCACCTGTAATGCCGAGATTGTTGCATCTTGGTTTGTGCTTGGAGATATTGTAAGGGTTGGTGATCTGTATGTATGATTGTTTCCTTCCCTAACAAGTAGTGCTTCCATTTATTTACACTTTGAACTAATACATACAACTCTTTATCATATGTAGGATAGTTAACAACAATTTTGTTAAAAGTTTCAGAGTGGTAAAATATAGGCTTACGATATTGCATCAATACTTCACCCATGGCGTATACACTGTCATCTTTCTCAATCTTGAAAGGCTATTGAATATTTGGCAGTGCTAATGTTGGTGCGGTACTGATCTTTTCCTTCAAAGTGTCAAAGGATTTTTGTTTCTTTCCTCCCCACTAAAAAGTGTTCTTCACATTGGTTAAGGCATGCAAAGGAGCTGCAATAAATGAGAAGTTTGAAATGAATCTCCTATAGTACTGGACTTCACCTAAGAAGCTTCGTACTTCAGTTACACTTTTGGGCTCAAGCCAATTTACAATAACATCAATCTTGGACAGATCGATTTTCAATTGTCCTCCTCCTACAATATGAGCTAAGTACACAAGTGCAGTCTTTCCAAATCCACATTTGGACAATTTTACATACAAATTTCCCCTTTGCAAAGTATCTAATACTCTCTTTACATTCCTTACATGTTCATCCCAAGTCCCACTAAATATAATAATGTCGTCTAAATATATAATTAAAAAATCATTTAGAAATGGCCTGAATACATCATTCATCACATGCATGAAGGTTGTCGGAGTATTACAAAGCCCAAATGACATAACTAACCACTCAAACAATCCATGTTTAGTTTTAAAGGAAATTTTCCATGCATCATGTTCTGCAACCCTGATTTGATGGTATCCACTTCACAAATCCAAATTAGTGAAATAAACAACATTCTTTATTTGATCAAGTAAATCATCTATACGAGGGAGAGGGTATCAATTTTTCACTATGATTTTTCTTAAGGCTCGATAATCGACACACAATTGCCAAGTTCCATCCTTCTTTGGCACCATCACAATTGGAGAACGACAAGGAGATGAATTGGGCCTGATGACCCCTTGATCCAATAAGCCTTGTACCTACTTTTTTATCTTTGTCAACAACTGAAATCTTGTACATGCCCACATTAGAAAGAGAACAATCCTATTGAAGATGTATTTCATGTCAGATTTCCCTCTTCAGTGGTAATCCATCAAGTTCCTGAAACATATCATCATACTTAGAAACAATATCAATTAATTTTTTCTTATGAGGAGGATCACATCCTTGGAAGGCGTCGGATGTTCCGACATCCTTTTCCCTTACGACCATGAGTAAATATATCTTATTAGTGTTTATGATTCTCTTCATTTGCCTTGCACTAACAAGTGTGGTGTTTACCCTCATGTTGTGGGCTCTAATAATATATTCCACTCCCCCTTTAGTAAGGTGATATTTTTTTTCATGACGAAAGAAGGTTGCTTTCCTATCATAAAGATAAGGACTGCCCAACACTATGCCACATATATCAAGTGATACAAAATCCAAATCTACTTCATCAATCAACTTTGAAGAAATAACAAATATGACCCTACATTGCTTGGTGACATTAAGTTTTTCTTTATCACATACCCAACCAAGAGGATAAGGCTTTGGATGTGGTTTAGTTTCAATACCCATATTTTTGAGAAGTGCTTCAGATATCAAGTTTACTTGGGAACTCAGATCAAATAATGTATCTATCTTATTGTGCTTAGATACAACTCTTATATGAAACAATCCATTCCTCTTTCTTTCATCATCATGAGATTCATTATTGGAATTTGAACTAGCATGAAGGGAATCTTTACCTTGTACTCCAACCGCTGTGATATTTTCTTCGTCTCTTGAATTGGAACCAAGATCTTGTTGCATTGTAGCAACGATATTTGTCTTCCCCTTTCCACCGAACTGTTTCGGTCTTTTCTCTGGATTTAATTTCCAACAGTGTTCATCATCGTGACCAATCTTCTTGAAATGAGTGCAAGATGTCTTTATGTCTTCCCTCTTTAATGTGGCGGTCTTTTTCTTCTTCCTTTTAAACTTTTTAAACTGCTTATGTGGGAAATTGGAAGGTTTCTTTGTGGGATCTTCTTGAACACGCTTTCCCCTGTTCTCAAGGTGAGTGTCTTGCACACAAACTTTGTCAATACTGGTGGGGTTAAACAATAGTAAAGTATGACAGATATAACTATGAAGTGTGCCAATATACTTCATTAAAGTTTCATAAGAATCTAAGGGGATGTTTAATGCAAGAGATTTCTTCCTAAATTCTTCTATGAAACTTTGTACAGTTTGACCTTTACTTTGTCTTAAAGTTTGTCATTCCATCATTGCTTTATGTAAATAACCCAATGGATAAAATTGCTTCCTTATTGTTGATTTAAATTCTAAACATGAGCGCCCCCAGGTGTTAGAAAAACAAGACCGCGGAGCAATAAAAATAAACAAATGAAGAAACAAAACATAGAAGACACACAATACAAGAGAGACATAGATTTACGTGGTTCACCCAGTGTGGGCTACGTCCACCA
>JZKD02S0353774.1:162090-174939 GCA_000966675.3 Picea glauca
TTAGGTCTTCTTACATCCGCCTTATTCTATTTTATTGAAAGGCCTTATTAATATTGACCTTTATTACATCCGAATACATTGATCTACCTATGTGCGGGTTAGGACCTTAACATCCCTTCCCTTGCTTTTAAGCTATGCTAGTTATATTTCTTTGTATCAAATGATATTCCATATAATGTTTTTCTTTAATATAAGTAACTTGTTCTGCAATATATTGAAAGGTGGATTCCATTTTTCTCTAATATATAAAATGCCCATCTTTAATTGACATATACTAATATACTAATGTCATAGATTTACATTAATACTTTGAAGGTATCGTTTAGGATAGTGATAGCAATCAAATGTTTCATCACCCAACCTTATCATCCAAAACCACTTGATTTACCTTAATACTTTGAAGGTGTCTTTTAAGGTAGTGATAACATTTAAATGTTTCTATCACCCAACCTTATCATCCAAAACCACCTGATTTGGAAAACAAGCAGACCACAAATCCTATGCTACATGTCAATGCACACGTGTCTTTTGAATTTACATGTCCACGTGTACTTTGAGTTTAGAGCTATCTCATGTGTATAAATATGAGCTCATACGAGGATTCTATGGAGATGACTAAGACGTTTCCTTCTTTGGTTGGTTTTGTGATTTATGTGTTGGAGATCACTAAGGTGTTTCTTTGTCATTCTTTTGTGACATGTGAAGTGATTTGACTATTTGCATATATGAGCGAATCGCGTGTCCTTATTGTAACCTTATGAGCATAAGCTAAAACCCAAATGTTTTGAAACTTTGTCGGAAGTCGTTTTCTGTGTCTGGACTCTCGTCATCCATCATGTCAGAGCTCCGGCCGGCTACCAACTCCACTTGCCCAAACGTCGTTATCGTGAGCCATCCAACTGCCATGCCATGCATATCCATTTAAAAATTTGAACTTGTAAAGAGGCGGGCTCCAAAGGAGGGCTCTAAAGGCTGGTTGAAATTTGAATTGACGATTGGTATCTTGCTCAGGTATTTGAAAGCGTGGCTCTAAGAACTATCTCTCTGCATCCATGGGAATATGAATAGTTATAGTAATGGCCATTTTTCTAGTATCTCCGTCTTCTGCTGCAAGATCTTCCTTCCGGCCTCTGCTCAAGGACCAGAACCGCAAAACCACAAGCCTCGGAAGAGGTTGGGTGCCCTGCGATACATTTATTCTCCACTATTTTTCCTTTCACACACTACCCTTCCTTTCATCTTCCTCTTATTTAACCAGCGAGCCTTGCCACTGTGTTCCATGCACTGCTTTTTCTCTTGCTCTTGGTCTTCACTCTTTTTTGTTTGGGGATTCCTTTAATTATATTCTTGTTTCAACTGAACAACAATAACAACAACTTGAAAGTTGTAGGGTAAGATGGAGGGTACAACAGTAGCACTTTTGAGTGCAGTTATTCCCTTCTTGCTCTTCACGGCCAACATAGTTGGAGGAAAGGCTCAGGATATCTCGACCCCTGTTCCAACTCCCATCGACAATGGTAAGAAAAGTGGAAAACACTGATGGCCTCCATGGGTGTATATGAAGCACCTTCTATGTGTCTATGACAGTTAGTTTATCATCATCTGTGCTCATTAATATTAATTCATTTTCTTTCTAGCAAATTCCATGCCCACTTGTTCTCATTGATTAACATTGCTCTATTGTTTTTTATGATTTATATGCAAGATTGGCAATCGATCAAGGAATTGCTTACATGCTCATGCTGGTTTCATTGTTGCTCACTTATTTTCTCCATTAGCTCTGATCATTTTATCAAATTTTCATGGAGGGATACTGGATCTAATAGGATAGCAAGCTTCCGTGATGATACTTTTCATCTGATAGATTTGCAGGTTTCATATTTTTGCGCGCTCTGGATAACAATTTTGTATATTATTATTGGAATTCAATTCATTAGCATTGACTTCATTATAATCTATATTCCATTCTCAGTTGGACATTAGTGTTTCCCCTTTTTATGAACAAGCATAGAATCCATAAGACGGGCTAATCTGACTAATTAAGCTATTAGAGTTTTTGTCCATCGCTAATTGAGCATGCAACAATCCATTGGCACAATAAAAAGCATTCCAATCATATTTCACAGTTAAATGGATCTTTCCTGAAACAATAAATGTTCAACCTCTTATCCCAATCAAATT
Source organism: Picea glauca (assembly GCA_000966675.3). NCBI lineage: Eukaryota > Viridiplantae > Streptophyta > Pinopsida > Pinales > Pinaceae > Picea > Picea glauca. The sequence continues at coordinate 164,272 of JZKD02S0353774.1, forward strand.
TGGCATATAATGGCATATAATATCAACACCATATATGTGAATGTTTAAATATATAAATTTTGTCCTAAATTCGACTAGAAAGTGGATCAACATATTTCAATAAACCATTATGGTTTAATATTATAATTACAATCATTTAATATTATAATTACAATTGAACATTTTTTATTTTTATTATAAGAGAACTCAACAATGGGTGTTTGATAGTTACAACTTGGAAATATTTATCTTTTAGTAAAATACAAATTTTCTTTAATGTGTAACTTTATGTTCCTATGTTTATAGTTATCTTAATCACAACTAAAATTATTTAAAATGATTATGTGTATGTCAAGGGTGAGTAGATTTTTAGATTTTTTTACTTGTACAAAATTTCTCAAAAATCAGTGTCATGTATATTCGTCTTCTTAATCTATTTAATTTCTTTTTTATTCATTGTTAGTAGCATACACTACTTTGTGCTAGAATTGAAAACTTTTATCTTTTCTAAGAGTCATGTTGTATCAATACAATAGTATAAACTTTCAAAAACTCTATTTATATATAAAGATATTGATTTAGCTTTACTTTGGTATTTATAAAATTAACCTCTAAATATCTATATAGATAACTAACTCTTTCAATAACATGTAATGCCTCTTTAGCTCCAATGGATGTATAATTGCAAATAACTTTAAGTTATATGTGATTGCAAGTCTTTCATTCTTGGTTCAACTTCTCGATAAAATATGTTATTAATCTTCTTTCTAGCTAACACCAATGTTGACACTTCAAGGAAATTCTCTTTTACTAGTTCATCTTGCATGCTCCACGTGTATCTAGAGACCTTCATACATTCATCTTCTCTTTCATTAGTTTATCTCGGATGGTCCAGTTAAATCCACATACCTTCATACACTCAATCATCATTGCCCAAATACTATTGAATCCCTTGATGAACTCCGTGTAGAAATTCAAATACTATGAAATTTCCTAAATTCAATGATGTTGGTATAAGCAATTCCAAAATTACCTTCACTTTCTACATGTGTCTCGGGGATAAATCCCTTATGATAAGGGTTAGAATATCACACAAAGAGAATTCTCCCCAAGAACAATCTCTAACTGACAGAAGTAGTTACAAACCATGGCATGTATTCCCATGGTATACCATCCATAACAATCTATGATGCATGTATTCCCATGGTATACCATCCATAACCATGGCCTCAATGATAGCCTCATTTGAAGGAAATTTAACATCCTGAAATCATGTAAACTAGGACTTAAGGACTCACAAATACCAGGGCTCGAGATCTCACTAAAAATAAGATCAGACTCAATCAGGAACTCAAACTTGCTCGGGCCAATAGGGAAAAGAAAAGGCTCTCATTCCCCCATTGGATAAATCACATGATCAATTTTCGATACCTTATCTTAAGAAGGAAAACATGATTGTAAAGGCTCCTTCCTAGAAGAAATTGAACACCGAGGATATGACGCCACATAATTCACCCATGTTGGGGTAGAGTTTACTCGAATACTAGGAACATATAAAGGGGTAACCTGAGCTAAATTTGAATTAGGATGGTGATTATAAGATGAAAGTTGATCAATAGTGGCAATGCTTCCATTATGAGAAAAATGCATCACCCGAAAGAGCGTAGACACCACAACTTTCATAGAATATATATAATCACACCCAAGAATCATATTGAAGTCTAAAGGGCCTTTCACCACTAACATATCGAATAGGACATGATTCCCACCTAACATGATAGGCAACTAAGGAATAATCCCCAAATATTCACTAGGTCTTATGTCGAACGCCAGTATCTCACTCGTAGCTGACATAATCTTGGGTGGACCCAAATCTTACCAAGTCGGGGAGGATAATATTCTCGTGAAGGCTCCTTCATTTACAATACATTGGTAAAAAAAAATTGAATTAACTTCGACCCTTATTTGGAAGGGTGCAGAAGAAGGAAGACAAAGCTCCACAAGATTACACCAATTAAAGGAAACCATCCTCTAATTAGGAGGGAACAAGCTCAAAATGAGTGGGAAGTCCCCTTGCTCAAAAGGTACTAAATTGGAAATTCTAAAGACATGGTTAGACACCTCACTCCCCAAAATAAGAGTGGGATTGACTAAATATTGCATTGGCATGATCACTTTGGTAGACTCTTCACTCTCCAAGAGAAGAGTGGGATTGGCCAAATATTGCATCGAATTGACCACTTTGGTAGACTCAACAATCTCCAAGAGAAGAGTGGGATTTGTCGAATATTGCATCAGCTTGAACATTTCCTTAACCACTTGTTGTATAAGTTGTGGAACAACATTATCATTAGACACATCATCACCCAAAAGAAGAGTGGGATCGGTCAAAGATTGCATCGAATCGATCACTTCATTAACCAATGGTTGAATACAATGTTGGGAAACCAAAGTTGACTCGATATTAGAAGGGCATTCAGATAAGGACAACACTTATTGTATCTCTAGAATAGTAGGGCATATATGAGTAAGGTGATCTCCCTTGCAAAGTTTATAGGGGGGCTTAGGCTTGTGGCCTATTCTTCTAGGTTTCTCAACAGAATCAATGCCCCTAGCATGATTTGCATCGGTTGGTGGGTTACCCCCAACCTAATGCATAATGGTTGGTTTCTTATCTCTAACATGACTTGCAGAGGTTGGTGACCTATTTCCAGTATGACTTATAGTGATTGGAATCTCTCTCTCATCATGGCTTGCAGAGGTTGGTTGCTTTCCCCATCATGAATTGTAGAGGCTGGTTGCATGTCTCCAACATGACTTGTATGGGTTGGTGAGACATCTCTAGTATGACTGGCAATGACTCGACTTATTCCTCCAACATGAATTTCAAAATCTAGTTGCATTCCCCCAACATGAATTACAACATTTGGTTGCATATCTCCAACATCACTAGCAAAGGTTAGTGACTTGTCTCCAACATTACTCGCAGAGGTTGGTGACTTCTTATTCTAATTCTTTCTCTTCCTATTCCTTTTAGAATTATAGTTACTAGTAGCTAGACTTTCACCAAATGAGGCAAAAGGAGGAGGAGTAGACTTCACTGACAAAGAAGGTAAAGGATCAACATCAATTTGATGTCCATTACATAAGGTGCTTATATAAGAAGTATCAAGAGCATTCAAGACTTTGTAGTGGTCCACAACCAAACCGATAGTCCTATATTTAACCCAGGAATGTTCAAAGTGGCTATCAAAGGGTCACCAATGTTTCCAAAGAAATGAAAAGCACAAGAATCCCCTTGGTAATAGGTCCCTTGGTTAGTATGCTTTAGAACTTTAATCATGATGTTATGATGCATAGGTTCATCCCTTGCAGGATTGTTCACATTTGAAAGAGTCTCACACACTAGCTATGACAAACTAGTGGTATCAAGTCCATGCCTTTTAGGAGGGAACTACATGCTTTCAAGGGAAATATCAAGGGTCCTTCTTGACCAGAAAAGTGATTGGTCGACCACCTTGAATCAATGATCCAAAAGTGGAAAGAGAGACACAACCTAGGCCAACTACACAAATAAACACTCCACTAAAAAATCCTAAGAGAAATAGCACACACACACACTACTTTTTCAAAACCTCAGCCCAACTGGATTAGTTATTGAATCCAAAGAAATGAAAAGTTTTGTAAGGCACCTTCTAAGGGTCGATACAGATTGATTAAGTCCTAATACCGACCGAAAAAGGAGTGAGGAATAGTTACACTATCCTCCTACAATGTTCTCCTATGGTGAAAGTTTCCTCATGAAGATGAACACCCTCCACAGGAGCCAAAGAAGTGATATAATTTTTTTCTTAGGTACTGTGATATTTCCCCTCACAGTCACCCATGTGGAACCTAGGAAAGGCCACTATGGTACCAATTCACAATCAAATCCCAAGGGGAACCATCATCAATTAGAACCACATGTATGGGCAGGGTAACAAATCCTAAATATCCCAAAAGCACCAACACCTCAGGGGGGCAAGTTGTACTCAGGAAACCCTTAAATACACAACAATCCACAAACGTTCAGATAAGCAGAAGAGGGCATATGTCCTTAACTTTTCCTCATGCGACCTAATATTTGACTCATGTGTTATAGGAGTTTCCCTGACAACACCGATGTGATATTGGGTTTTGATCGCTCTTTAATTAACAATCTAAGTTTGAGTTTTAGTGGGCTTGGAGAGTTAACTCTCCAATCTTGTTCCAAGGTCCTACAGCCTAGACTAATTGGTGTTACTATAACAAAAACATCTAGTAAGTTTTAATTAAGTGTTTGTTTTAGTGTTTGTTCTTAACTTAGGGTATGGAAGTGAAACTAGTGATGTGTCAGAGATTCTTTCAAAAATAAACTTATAAGAACACTGATAAAGGAAACTTCACACTAATTCTACTAAGAAATGAGTTTCAAGAAAGAATAAAGCATGAACAACTAACGAAAACCTTGAAATACAATATTTTCAATCCAGATGACAAAAGAAAGAGTTATGCTAATAAAAAAATCGTTTCTTTTCTTTTCAATGATAGATGCACTAAGCAAATGAGAATGAAAGTTGATCTACTAAAATCAAACTACTTTTCCTAAATTGCACGAAAGGAAAAAGAAGAAAACAAAATAGTGTTGTTTGTTATTTTTCTTTTTAAATGATTTTCAAGATGAGGAGGAAACCAAATTCCTATATTAATATATTTTTCTTTTCTCAAATATGAATGCAAAAAAACATAACAAAAATAAATATACCTAACAAACAACAAACTAGGTTTTTCCTTTCTTAGTATTGAAGGAAAAATTAAACAAAAGATGCTAAAAGAAAGAGAATTTTCTTTTTATATTTGAAAAACAAAAGGAATGCACAAAAGAAAAGAACTCAAATCAAATAAAAAACTTAGGTTTCATATATGACCACAACAACTATGAAGAAACTGAGATATTAAGGACAAGACTCATCTTATAGCTATCCAATCTGAGAGAACCTAAAGAAGCACCGAATTTTGTTTTTATTTCAAATTTTAAGACTTTACCTACTTCCTGAAGCCAACAAGAAGTTTTAGAGAATCGGAGAGTCCAAAAGACTCCCCAAAAAGGAAATCCATGGCTTTAAAAGGTTGGAAAACAGAGGGAAAACGACCTCCTATAAGCCATAAACTCATGTTCCCAATATAGGGACCATACCTACACTCATGTTCCCACTATAGGGACCATAGGGACCATCTGGCTATAAGCAGGGTATATATTCCACCAAAGTCACCCAGGACTTGCACCTATCCATCGACAATAAATGGTCCCTTTGTGAAGGCATGTTGGCTCATAAGGAAGAACATGTTATTTGGGGGAATCAAACCTTGGTGGAGGTGATGACAACGCACTACTTTCAATGAAAAACGAATGGATGGTGCGGGGACTCCATTATCATTGGAGACTTTGTGTAATAGTAAGCAAATTTTGTCAGATCAAATATTGTCAAATTTGTTACAGATTTGTATCAATCTATGACGAGGTGTATTGATAAATATTGTATGATGGTGTGTAGTGATAAAAATTTTCACAAACGGGGTGTATTGATAAATATTTTTGCAAAATTTTAAAGAATAATGTTTAGGTGAAATTTTGGTAACAACCAGGGAGTGGTGTTTTTCTAATATAATGGTTATTTGTAGTGGTGTGAAAGCAGTGTGCTGTCATCGCCTCCACCAGGGTTTGATTCCCCCAAATAACATGTTCTTCCTTATGACCCAGCATGCCTCTACAAAGGGACCATTTATTGTCGATGGCCAGGTGCAAGTCTTGGGTGACTTTGGTGGAATCTATACCCTGCTTATAGCTAGATGGGTGTTTTCATATCTTGTGACACACTTCTACCATGTCGTAATAACTCAAAACAAACAATTGTTGCTTATTGGTTTCCATAAGAAGCAGTTCCACAGGTCATAGTTCTAGAGGGCGTAGTTCTAGAGGGTGTAGTTCCACAGGTCATAGTTCCATAGGGCATAGTTCCACGGGTCATAGTTCCAGAGTGCATAGTTCCACAAGTCATATTTCTACAGGGCGTAGTTCCAGAGTTCATAGTTCCAGAGGGTGTAGTTCCACATGTCATAGTTATAGAGGGTGTAGTTCCATAGGTCATAGTTCCAGACGACATAGTTCTACAGGTCATAGTTCCAGAGGGAATAGTTCCAAAGGGCGTAGTTCCACAGGTCATAGTTCCAGAGGGTGTAGTTCCACAGGTCATAGTTACATAGGTCACAGTTCCATAGGTCATAGTTCTATAGGGCATAGTTCTAGAGGTCATAGTTCCAGAGTTCATAGTTCTAGAGGGCGTAGTTCCACAAGTCACAGTTCCACAGGTCATAGTTCCAGAGGTCATAGTTCGAGAAGGCGTAGTTCCATGAGTCATAGTTCCAGAGGGCGTAGTTCCACAGGTCATAGTTCTAGAGGGTGTAGTTCCAGAGGTCATAACTCCAGAGAGCATTGTTCCAAAGGGAGTAGTTCCACAGGTCATAGTTCTAGAGGGCATAGTTCCACAGGTCATAGTTCCAGAGGGCGTAGTTCCAAAGTTCATAGTTCTATAGGGCATAGTTCCATAGGTCATAGTTCCAAAGGGCATAGTTCAAAATCTCATAGATCCAAAGGGCGTAGTTCCACAGGTCATAGTTCCAGAGGGCATAGCTCTAGAGGTCACCAATTTTGTTTTGAGGATAAATCCCCTATGATCTTGGATAGAAGATCATTGGCATAGAGAGGATGCCCCCGAAGAAGAGTCTCTAACAAATATAAGTAGTTACAAATAGATAAATAACTAACTACCCAAGACTAGAAATAACACCTACTTGAATTACAACATTCTAAGTGTTGGGTTGTTATATTCTTTGCAGAGAAAGTCTAATCGAGGTGGATCGATTGACAGTGAAATTCGAAGGTCGAGGTGGTTCGACTGATTAAATTAAAAGTAAAATAAATTGACAACAATTCGAAGAGTTCAACCAACAAGAGGTTGACAGGTGGCCGCATGGCAACTGACTTAAGACTGAATGGAGTTCAACTGGTAATCGACTGCTAAACCGACTTAGAATCGACTATAATATAATCTCGAGATTCGTGGGATTTGTAGCCAATGATATACGATGATCTGTAATTGATTTTGGGTGCCTTTCTTTAGGGTTTTTCCTACTATAAAGCCTATAAATAAGGCGGGTTGTAATGTTGTAAAATATAATCTTTAGAGAAATCCTTTTAGAGGTTATTGGTCATGTAGATGTAAGCTGAATTGGCTACAAGGTTGTTCTTGTGTAGAACAAGAAGGTATGATGTAGATTGTTTCTTAAGTGTAGACCAATGTTAGGAATGTAACCTTTTATTCTAAAGGAATAAGACAACAAGAGAGAAAAACACTCAAGGAATGTTGGTTTTCCTGTTTGGATTTCCAGGGTAAAATCTTTGTGTATTGTGTGTTTTCTTTGTCATTTACTTTCTTGATTAAATATTTATTCCTGTCTTCATCTAGGTTTAGTGTGGAAATGTTCCTCATTTTCTAACATGTGGTATTAGATCTTGGTTTAACAACCTTGGATCTGAGCTAAACCCTAGGTTCAATAAGAGTTGTAAGTCTAAAATCCTTATAAAGTGTGCATAAAAAATGGCGAGTATCTTGAGAATAGAGATCAAAATATTCAATGGCCAAAATTTTGAGCTTTGGAAGCTTAAAATTGAAGATATCCTTGTAGATTTATAACAATGAGAAACACTCTGTCTAGGTACCATTTTGACAGGTATGCCGAGGGAATAATGGGTGAAACTCAAGAGAAGGGAAAGAAGTACGATTCAAATTTGTCTTGCAAATTCAGTATTGTTGAATGTCTCGGGTGAAGATTCGTCCAATAAATTGTGGGACAAGTTGGGGAGATTGTACCAATCAAAATACCTAGTAAATAAGTTGTTCCTTAAAAAGAAACTGTATCTTCTGAGGATGAGTGGAGGCAGTTCAATGACTGAGAATTTAAATGTGTTTAATACTATAATAAGTAAGTTATCTAATGTGGATATTAAAATCATTGAGGAGGGGAAATGTGTTAACCTATTACGTTCTTTGCCAGACTCCTAATATAACTTAGTCGTGGCTATAAAACTATGACTCTAGAAATACACCATGTATAACTATGACCTCTGGAAATATAACCTGTGTAACTACGCCCTCTGGAACTATGACCTGTGGAACTATGCCCTCTGGAACTACGACCTCTAGAACAATGCCCTCTGGAATTGTGGCCTGTGGAACTATGACCCGTGGAACTGTGACTTGTGGAACTATGCCCTCTAGAACTATGACCTCTATGACTACTCACTGTAGAAATATGACCTGTGGAACTACACCCTCTAGAAATATGACCTGTGGAACTACGCCCTCTTGAACTATGACTTGTGGAACTATGCCCTCTGGAACTACGCCCTCTGGAACTATGACCTCTGGAACTACGCCCTGTAGAACTATGACCTGTGGAACTATGACCTGTGGAACTATGACCTCTGGAACTACGCCCTCTAGAACTATGACCTATGGAACTATGCCCTCTGGAACTACGCCCTATGGAACTATGACCTCTGGAACTACACCCTATGGAACTATGACCTCTGGAACTATGCCCTCTAGAACTATGACCTGTGGAACTACGCCCTCTGAAACTATGACCTATGGAACTACACCCTCTGGAACTATGACTTGTGGAACTACGCCCGCTGGAACTACGCACTCTAGAACTATGACCTTTGGATCCACACCATGTAGAACTATGACCTCTGGAACTATGACCTCTGGAACTACGCCCTCTAAAACTATGACCTTTGGAACTACACCCTCTAGAACTACGTCCTTTGGAACTATGACCTCTGTAACTACACCCTCTAAAACTATGACCTATGAAACTATGCCCTCTGGAACTATGCCCTGTAGAACTATGACCTGTGGAACTACGCCCTCTGGAACTATGCCCTCTGGAACTATGCCCTATAGAACTATGACCTGTGGAACTATGACCTGTGGAACTACGCCCTCTAGATCTATGATCTATGGAACTAGGCCCTCTGGAACTATGACCTATGGAACTACGCCCTCTGGAACTACACCCTCTGGAACTATGACCTCTGGAACTATGCCCTCTGGAAATATGACCTATGGAACTACGCCCTCCGGAACTATGACCTATGGAACTATGACCTGTGGAACTGTGACTTGTGGAACTATGCCCTATGGAACTATGACCTATGGAACTATGACCTCTAGAACTACGCCCTGTAGAACTATGACCTGTGGAACTGTGACTTGTAGAACTATGACCTGTGGAACTATGCCCTCTAGAACTATGACCTCTGGAACTACGCCCTCTGGAACTATGACCTCTAGAACTATGACATCTGGAACTATGCCCTCTAGAACTATGACCTGTGGAATTATGACTTGTGGAACTACGACCTATAGAACTATGACCTGTGGAACTACACCCTCTAGAACTACGCCCTCTGGAACTATTCCCTATGGAACTATGAACTTTGGAACTACGCCCTCTGGAACTATTACTTGTGGAACTACGCCCTCTGAAACTATGACCTGTGGAACTATGCCCTCTCGAACTATGACTTGTGGAACTACGCCCTCTAGAACTATGACTTGTGGAACTACTCCCTCTGGAACTACGCCCTCTGGAACTACGCCATGTAGAACTATGACATGTGGAACTACGCCATTTAGAACTATGGCCTGTGGAAATACACCCTATGGAACTACATCCTCTAGAACTATGACCTCTGGAACTACGCCCTTTGGAACTATGACCTGTGCAACTACGCCCTTTGGAACTATGCGCTCTAGAAATATGACCTTTGGAACTATGCCCTCTAGAACTATGACCTGTGGAACTATGACCTATGGAACTATGCCCTCTAGAACTATGAACTGTGGAACTAGGCCCTCTGGAACTATGACCTATGGAACTACACCCTCTAGAACTACACCCTCTGGAACTATGACCTCTGGAACTATGCCCTCTAGAACTATGACTTGTGGAACTACGCCCTCTGGAACTATGACCTATGGAACTGTGACCTTTGGAACTGTGACTTGTGGAAATACGCCCTCTGGAACTATGAACTCTCGAACTATGACCTCTAGAACTATGCCCTGTAAAACTATGACCTGTGGAACTGTGACCTGTGGAACTATGACCTGTGGAACTATGCCCTCTGGAACAATGACCTCTAGAACTACGCCCTCTGGAACTAGGACCTCTAGAACTATGATGTTTGGAACTACGCCCTCTAGAACTATGACCTGTGGAACTATGACCTGTGGAACTACGCCCTCTGGAACTATGACCTGTGGAACTACACCCTCTGGAACTATGACCGATGGAACTACACCCTCTGGAACTATGCCCTATGGAACTATGACCTTTGGAACTACGCCCTCTAGAACTATGATCTCTGGAACTACGCCCTCTGGAAATATGACCTATGGAACTACTCCCTCTGTAATTACTACCTCTGTTTTTGTGGTCGTCGATCAATTCTCAAAGATGTCCATTATGATGGCCTGCAAGAAGAATATCACAGCAGAAGCCACTGCTAAACTCTTCTTTGAACGAGTGTGGGTACACTTT
>JZKD02S0353774.1:182112-198852 GCA_000966675.3 Picea glauca
AATGGTGTGATTTCTCTGGCAGGCCCCTTTTCTCTACGTGGCATAGATCCATTGGTATAGACTTTCGTCGCTTACCATTTTCTGACATACCCCCGTCACCCCATGCCATCATTTTCTACTTGTTTCCCCTAGAGGTCACGTCTCATTACTCTGTCAGTACATTCCCCCTATTCACCCGTTACAAGTCCCTTCACCATAGTTACTCCCCAATCAACACCCGCCACGTCATCCAGTTGTATTCAGAATTCATTGTTACCTGCCATCTCATGCTCCAAAAGACTCGTTGGCAATTTAGTACTGGCTAACTTATCCCTTAGCTTGTTGACCTGTCCCCTGCGCCCAATGGGTATCTGTTTGCTTAAAACTACCATTTCCCTTCATTCTTCCATTGCTTACTGTGTCGTCTCACCAGACAATATCTTTCCCATCGCACCAGAGCACAGTTTCCCCATTTTCTCTCCATTTCAGTCAACCGTCCAAAGCCACTATCATCCCCACTAACGATTGTTTGACTTGCAGGTATTTTCACAGCAATGGCACCAAAATCAAAGAGGGCAGAAGCTGAGGAAAATCCTTTCCTCCCGCCTCCTGTCGATCTCAACAGGATCCCTCTAGCCGACAAAGATAATTTAATTGCAAACACCAGGTGCGAATTTGACTTCACGGATTTGCAGTCATGGCTTAAAGAGGTTTTCTTAGATCAGAGCGATGAAATTGGGCTCTAGGAGTCCAACCTTCCTTTGTATCTTTTCCCCTAGGTCCACCATTTCCCTAAGTTCGCCCTCAAGTGCCAGGCTCATTATCTCCCTGACCAGAGAGCCATAGTGTCTTCCTCAAGAGAAACTCTGTTTTTCATCACACGAGAGGCCAAAAACCAGTTACACACCTAACACGGCTAGTGAAAAGGAAATCAAATCCACCGCAACTATGAAGGATGACCGGTCACTCCTCATCTCAAGCAGAAAGTAGATCATTTCTACATTTTTGCCTAAGGAGCCCACAAATACTCCACCAGCCAACCAACCGAGCAAAGGAGGACCAAAATTGAGTATTTTTGAGAAATATGATCTGATCAAAAAGAAAAATCAGACATTGACCAACAATACATATGCTCAATTTTGGAAACAGACATCAATAGCTCAGCACATACTGTTGTCTGCATTCAACACAGAGAAGGGTAGAATGCACATGGCATTTCTGCAGGCACAGGTGCCAGACCTGAAAGCAATCACTGACTACAAAAGGGAAATGTTCGAGTTTCATACAAGGGATGTGCATCCTGCTGATCAAATGGATTTGCATAGGCAAACTGGGGAAATGATTTTCTCCACGTTGGCAAATGCTTCTACTGCAGCCACCAAATTACAGGCATCTCTGAGTAATGTCTAGACATAGCTAAAATTAGAAAAGATATCATCATTTGCAAAGGACAACAAAATTAAGATGTTGGAAGAATTGGTCCTCAAGATCGGGTATGACCCCTCAAATGTGAAAGTAGTTGAGGAAATGCTTAAAAAGAAAATTTTCGATATAGCCTCTCTGAGGAAACAATTGAAACTGCTACAAACAAAAGATGCACAAGCAAAGGAGATAGTTGAGACAGAAGGGGAAAAGGATGAGATGCTCAGGTTGATTATGGAGCAAAATGCACAGTTAAAAGAGATGGAGGCAGAACTGGAAAAGTTATTGAAAGAGAAGGAACAATCAAAGCCTATGGAAKTCATTCCATTAAGTGTGATTCCACTCACAAGAGTAAGCACAACATCCTYAGCAGAAATTCCCTCAGCAACTCCACTGACAGCCCTAGAGAAGAYAGTAGAACTGGAAAAATCCATGGAAGAGATGAATTTGCAAGAGACAAAGATTAGTAGACTTAGAAAGGAGGTTGAGAACCTTCAAGAACTCAAGTCTTCTTATCAAACTAGCTACTCCAAGGAGAAACAAATATTAGACAAGCTCAGACAAGAATTACAACAGCTTCAAAAGCAAACAGTAGCAGGCAAAACACTTGCTGAGATCAAGGAACATGTCTGGATGGACATCACCAAATATATTAATGAAATATGGCCTATGATACAAATCATGTTCGAGCAGAATGAACTGGTGCAAAGAAGCAAGCAGGTGATTGAGAAAATAAGAGGAGAGTTGGGAGAGATGCCTACAGAATCCATTGAGATCATTAAATTCCTTAATTCAAAAACGAGAGAAGAGTTAGAGGATTTGAAAATTGAAGATAGGACATAAACCATCCTCGAGGTCAAGAGGGTCCTGACCAAAAGAGGATTGATGCTACAACTGGAGGAAAAATTCCAGACTATGGACATAGGAGTGCAAAGATTTTTCAGCAAAATTGAAGCTCTGTAGAAGAAAGGCCTCCCGGGTTTAAGGGTCATAAATGACAAGTTAATGACATTGTCTGATAAAAAAAAGAAATTAGCCACTGCGGCTAAGGATAGTTCTAAATTCTATGGAATACAGGGCAGTATCACAGGCAGAGCGTTCTTAGAGGCTTTCCAGTCAGATATCAACATACAGCACGAGATCCCGTACATTTTCATCGTCAAACCAGCTTTTTCCAAGTATACAGAGATGGATGAAGTATACCAAAGACTGCTCAAGGTCAACGTTCCTAGTAACCTTCGATGGGAAGAGTTATGCAACCTAATCGAGTAGGAGATGAGGGGTCCAAGCCTATTCATCTATTCAATCATATGAGGTCATGCAGAGGACTCACCAACGATTTACCCCAGAATCAACATGAAGATTTCAACACATCATCAAACAGTTCCTAAATTTTTGTATTATGTTGAGTTAGTTAGCTAAATTTAGATTTCCACGTCCTGATCTTTAATGACATGATCATATGTAATTTTTGGTTATAAATACTTCAAACTTTGAAGTACCAGGGGTTGATCTTTACACCCTGTAAGCTAGAAAGACTGTAATTTTTGTCAAAGAGATATTCCAGTAATACAAAGGGACGTTTCACAGGATTCTCGTGTGTTGTTCATTGGTGATGTTATTCTTTTCTATGTTAAATGTTTTTCTTTCTCAGTTGTCATATTGTTTTCTAATCTAATCTTTTAAAGTAGCGCATGTTGCAGGATTTATCTTTGTATACCATGTTTCCAACTTTGAAAGATCTTAATGTTTATCTTTCTGATATTACAGTGAAGAAATTCTTAAATGCTTCTTTGCTTTAATTGATATTTCTCATCTTTTCTGATATTCATCATTTTAGTACTAAAGAATTCAATGAATGCATTATCTTGCCCTGTGAAAAGAATATTTTAATTTCTGTTTAGATTTCCATCTTTATAATACAGACCCCATAGCCCAATGGAAGCGTAAACTCTTTTCAACCAACTCAACAAAAACAACAACAAAACTTCTCAATCTTATTTTATTTAACTAGCCTAATATCTTAAAGTTAAAACATTGCTAAATCATACAGAGAGATCCCTCTCTGAAGTTGGTAGGGCTAGATTCCAGTTTCGAAGTGGTTGGATAAAGTTACCTCTTGTAAATTTATTCTACTATGACAACCTCTGGAAATTTACAGAGTGTTAACAGGTGTGATTGTATATATTCTATGAAAGTTGTGGTGTCTATGCACTTTCGGGTGATGCATTTTTTCTCATAATGGAAGCATTGTCACTATTGATCTGCTTTCATCTTATAATCACCATTCTAATTCAAATTTAGCTCAGGTTACCCCTTTGTATGTTCCTAGTATTCGAGTAAAATCTACCCCAACATGGGTGAATTATGTGGCGTCATATCCTCGGTGTTCAATTGCTTCTAGGAAGGAGCCTTTTCAATCATGTTTTCCTTCTCAAGATAAGGTATCGAAAATTGATCATGTAATTTATCCAATGGGGGAACGAGAGCCTTTTCTTTCCCCTATTGGCCCAAGCGATTTTGAGTTCCTGATTAAGTCTAACCTTATTTTTAGTGAGACCTCAAGCCCTGGTATTTGTGAGTCCTCAAGTCCTAGTTTACGTGATTTCTTGGATGTTAAATTTCCTTCAAATGAGGCTATCATTGAGGCCATGATTATGGATGGTAAACCATGGGAATACGTGCATCATAGATTGGTCTTTCTTCCCGAACATGAGACTTTACAGGTTGACTACCAAAGAAACCCTTATCTTGAGCCTAACAATGGGCTCTACCTAGAGAAGTACTATGCATAAGTCGCAGGGTTTTTTGGTGCTTTGTACCATATTGTACTTTTAGGGTTTGTTGTTTTCAATTTTTGTATTCCATAGAACAAGTTATTATTAGAGGTTTATATATCGCATTTGCTTATGGATGCATGTTGTTGGTCATAAATACAAGACTTTGGAAATGATTTTCTTCGGTACCTTTTTATCACGTCCATCCGTTTTGATAGGTAATGATCTCGAAACTGGCATATAGGTTAGATTCCCCCCTCCATGCATTTTTCATTATTTGTTCCTTGGAACATTTTTCCTTAGGATCAAACCTATTAATGTGTGACATAATGCCTTCTTTTCTCTTTAAAAGTGTTGTAATTCACATGGTAGAGCCTATCGTTCATGGGTGACCTAGTTAGAACTTTGGTTCTAGTTTGGTGCCCATGATGAAGTATTTTCATAGGCTTGGAGCCCATAGGGTAGAGGAGAGGAGAAAACCCTAGAAGCATCATTACAGTACAAAATTTTGTTGAGCTTGCAAGTCCCTTCTCGATTTTTTAATACTTCTCCTCTTACTCCTAGAAACCCTCGTTTTTAGCATTCTTTCTCACTTGTCCTGTTGAGGAAGAGAATCCTTCTCTTTCCTTGACTTGTTCAGAGCGAGGATTCAAGAGGTGTGAGGCTTCTTAAGTGGCTCAAGTGGAGGAATCTAGACGTCGGTTTCAAGGCAGTGTCACAACAATATCAAGTGATATCTATATACATCATTTGTTCTTCATTTTTAATGAGAACTCTCTTTCTTGTCCCAATTTCATGTCATTGATTCACTATTGTAATCTTTGTATGCATTGGATTATCTTAAAATTGACATCCTGATTATAGGTACTCAAAGTAGTTTAGAATTAGTTATTGTAACTACCTCTATCGCAACATTTTCTCTTTGTGACTGCAGATCAACGAGGAAAGCGCTGGAGTGAAGGACTTGAACTTGGATTCGCGAAAGAAGTCTTCTTCAAACGTTGGAATTCAAGTAGGTGTTTTTTCTGCTCTTAGGTAGTTAGGTATTTATATGTGTGTAACTACTTCTGTCAATTAGATATTGTTCTTGGGGAGCATTCTCTTTGTGTGATCTTCTAACCCTTATCATAAGGGATTTATCCCCGAGACACATGTAGAAAGTGAAGGTAATTTTGGAATTGCTTATACCAACATCATTGAAGTTAGGAAATTTCATAGTATTTGAATTTCTACATGGAGTTCATCAAGGGATTCAATAGTATTTGGTCATTGATGATTGAGTGTATGAAGGTACATGGATTTAGCTGGACCATCCGAGATAAACTAATGAAAGAGAATATGAATGTATTAAGATCTCTAGATACACGTGGAGCATGCAAGCTGAACTAATAAAAGAGAATTTCATTGAAGTGTCAACATTGGTGTTAGTTAATTTTAATATTCTTTCAAGCATATTGTGATGCAAGTGGAGTGGCTAATGATATTGTACTAATCCATGAAAGAAGATTAATTTAACATATTTTATCTAGAAGTTGAACCAAGCATGAAAGAATTGCAATCACATATAACTTAAAGTTCTTTTCAATTAAACATGCATTTGAGCTAAAGAGGCATTACATGTTATTGAAAGAGTTAGTTATCTATATAGATATTTAGAGGTTAATTTTATAAATACCGAAGTAAAGCTAAATCAATATCTTTATATATAGAGAAAGTTTTTGAAAGGTTATATTGTTGTATTGATACACCATGACTCTTAGAAAAGATCAAAGTTGTCAATGCTAGTACAAAGTAGCTTATGCTACTAATAATGAATAAAAAATAAATTAAGTAGATTAAGAAGATGAATATGCATGACAATGATTTTTGAGAAAATTTGTACAAGTAAAAAAATCTAAAAATCTACTCACCCTTGACATACAAGTGATCATTTTAAATATTTTTAGTCATGATTAAGATAACTATAAACATAAAAACATAAAGTTACACATTAAAAAAATTTGTATTTTACTAAAAGATAGATCTTTCTAAGTTGTAACTATCAAACACCCATTGCTGAGTTCTCTTATAATAAAAATAAAAAATGTTCAATTGTAATTATAACATTAAATGATTGTAATTATAATATTAAACCACAATGGTTTATTGAAATATGTTTATCCACTCACATATGTTGATCCACTTTCTAGTCGAATTTAGGACAAAATTTATATATTTAAATTTATATATGTTGATATTATATGCCATTATATGCCAAATTTGATTGGGATAAGAGGTTGTGAATATTTATTGTTTCAGGAAAGATCTCATTTAACTATGAAATATGACTGGAATGTTTTTTTATTGTGCCAATGGATTGCTGCATGTTCAATTAGCGATGGGAAAAAACTCTAATAGCTTAATTAGTCAGATTAGCCCGTCTTATGGATTCTATGCGTGTTCATAAAAAGGGGAAACACGAATGTCCAACTGAGAATGGAATATAGATTATAATGAAGTCAATGCTAATGAATTGAATTCCAATAATAATATACAAAATTATACAAAATTGTTATCCCAGAAATATGAAGCCTGCAAATCTAGAAAAGTATCGTCACATAAGCCTGCTATCCTATTAGATCCAATATCCCTCCATGAAAATTTGATAAAATGATCAAAGTTAATGGAGAAAATAAGTGAGCAGCAATGCAACCAACATGAGCATGTAAGCAACTCCTTGATCGATTGCCAATCCTGCATATAAATCATAAAAAACAAAAGCCCAATGTAACCTCATTTGTGCAGTTAAGACCTCCTAATATGAGGAATGACCTCCTAATATGAGGAATGAGGGCTCACCTGACGTTAGGAAGGTGAGGAGCGGAGCAGCCTTAGGCAAGCAATCTTCCTTAGGCAAGCCAAGATAAAATCCTCAGGCGCAAGTAATAATAAGACCCATATTTTTGCTATGAGGATGGAACAACCCCCCCTCTAAATAAGTAACCTGCAGCTATGTTTACGCAGGTGTTACGCATGTTTTTGGGAGTGAAAACCTCCTTGCCTGAGGAAGGGATTCATCGCTTGCTCTTCAGAGAGCAAGGACAAGCGGCTTCGCACCTTTAAAATAGAGCGAACGGAGAGGTGTTACGGAGTATCCGGCTATGATGTCATAAGCAGTTGGGTAATATGACCAAAGGTAATATTCCCTTCTTTCTCTAGTTAATGATGGAGAGAATGACTATGTCCGACAATTCGATTGTACTTGCCCCTCTAGTATAGTTTCGATCAATTTTCCCCTTATCCAACAATATTTATTTTTGGTGGGGCCTTGCTTGTTAGTTCGTTGTTGGTCGCTCACTGCACTCACTTCGTTTCATCGACACTTCACCATCTATACATACGTATAATTGTAGAATCTTATGCTATTTTTTTATCCTCTCTATGTATGTATATGCATAAATATAGTCATGGCACCAATACAATAGGGAAACCAACGACTTTCCCATTCATTTCGTTCTATTACTTTACTTACTTAAAATGCTTGCAACACTTCCCCGTCCCCATCTATATAGTTGTAGCAGCGAAGGAACTACCCACCCTAGAGCAAGGAGAGTTTAGCGGTGAAGAGTGAGTGAACCCATCCAGATTATTATATATATATAATGAATGGGGGTGCCCGTGGTGATAGTGAGCCAACCCCACATGAGAGACAACGAACCAAACCCACGTGAAATTCGATCACTAAGGTAATGACACTCGCTCTTTCGTCGCCAACGCCAATCTTTCACCGCCGATACCTATCTATGATCCACTGCCATTGATCTAT
Organism: Picea glauca; assembly: GCA_000966675.3. Lineage (NCBI taxonomy): Eukaryota > Viridiplantae > Streptophyta > Pinopsida > Pinales > Pinaceae > Picea > Picea glauca. Next base: position 190,096 of record JZKD02S0353774.1, read on the forward strand.
CTCTCAGGGGCTTAAGTCTTATATATGTCATGGAGTTACACGGATCAATAGCATTGATGGCCACTAGTTGGGGTTGAAGGGTTGGCTCCTAAGATTCACAAACTGAGATAGGAGCGAGAGGGGGATCAACACCGAGCTCTGCACGGGGAAGAAGCAATCTATAGTGAGGTGAAATTCCTGATTGAGAAGACGAGGGAGGAGGGCTAACCCCTAAGATCCGATAGATGAGATCACATGATTCAGAGACGCAGGGTAAAGATGGAGATTGGGTTATGGAGTCAAGAGATTTCCCCTGGAATCATAAGGCGTTGGCTTAGGAACTCCTTTTATGGCTGAGATATTCGGTTAAGCTTAAAGTATAACTCCTTTGATAATTGAATTATTCCCAACCACAGCTAGCGGTGCATGCTCCAGTCTTTCCTTCGGTGCCTGCTTCAGGAGGTTAGTGTGAAGTAGTTTTCGGTAGAGCTTCGACTCATTGATTGATTGTGGTTCGCCTAAGTGGCGAGTCAGTCCAAGAATGTGATATAGAAAGGTTATTCCACCGATACACTGTGGTAGGGTTCGCTCGTTTGTCCATGCATGAGCAAAGAAGCACAGCGTGGGTAGGGATGAAGTAAGTGAAGCAAGAGGTTCCTTCCCAGCAGCTATGATGCGAGAGCTTTCGCCTCTCTGTTTTCCTCCCCAACCTGTGAGAGGTCTTCTCGTCTCACCTTGTTCCTTCCTCATCCCTAGAAGGGGGCCCCTGATTCCAAACCTTTATTTAGCACCGTCCTTCCTTCTCTCCGGCAGCGAGCTTCTTCTAACCCCACCGTCCTGTGCTAGTGTCAAAGCAAGAAGGAAGTACGTCGAGAGACCTCCCAGTCAGCGTAGAAAGAAAGAGAACGGAGCGAAGGCAAGCATCTGTATCCGCGCTAGCGTATACGGCAAGATTGGTCGTTCTGAAAGGCTATTTTTTATATAAGAAAATGCACGAGAAGGTCCTGGTTGGCATCATTACCGGACTTACTAAGGAAGGTAACAAAGCCTAGTCAATTCGCAGCCTCCGCTGCTGGATCAAAGCCCCAAGGTTAGGTAGGAGCAACCCAGCCAAGCGGAAGAAGGGTTCAGGAGGCGCACAACGCAGCTCAGGTAGTCCAAGCGCAAGTAAGACAATAAGGTATGCATGCCCTCCCTTAAAGCAATAGACGACCAGCCATGCCGGTGGGTCCGTGTCGATTTCCAAAAACCTCAGAGCAACGTTAATCAATGAGAACAAGTGGGCATGGAATTTGCTAGAAAGAAAATGAATTAATATTAATGAGCACAATTGATGATAAACTAACTGTCATAGGCACATAGAAGGTGCTTCATATACACCCATGGAGGCCATCAGTGTTTTCCACTTTTCTTACTTTTCTTACCTTGAAAGTAATTTGATGGTTTCATTTAAGAGAATTTTTTTTCTTAATACATCCATATGCTATTAAAATTAGAGTTAAATGTATGACACAATATGCCTCTAGAGGAATGGAGAAAACATTCCTTCAAGAGCATGACGATCATGTGAAGCAAATTCAAATAGGAAATTTTATTTTCCTTTGTCTCATTAAGCTGAGGCTTATTGATTATATTTTTTTCTCTTGCTTTTTATAATTATATTTTTTATTTATAATTATATTTCTTATTTTAGGTAATGTTTGTTTTTATGTTTATAAGGGTGATAATGAAATTAGAGAACATTCTCTTAATAAGATATGCATGTATATAGAAGTTACGAGGATTTAGCAAGCACGTAATTGTGAGTTGGAAATTAATTATAATTATGGTAAGATCTTCATAATAAAGGTTAGAAAAGTTCTTGATAATTATGAGTTTATAATTTATGTTTAGTTGTGAAAATAAGTGATGGTATTTAATTATGTCAACTTTTGATCCTATGTTGAATTCATAACAAAATATTTTATTGATGTAAATAAATGAATAGAAAGGGAAATATCAAAATCAAAGATATGTTATTAGGGTTTCAAAAACATTACAATGGCTTAACATTTACTTAATCATATTAAGAAATTATTGTACTACTTTATGATTGCCACATTTAACTGATTAACCTTTGAAATTACTATATTTAAAATTAACTTTTAGATTTCCTCAACTCTATGTGCACCAACAGCAACACAAACCACTTTACGGCTATGCTAATAATAAGTAATATAAACTTTTGTGAGTTTCCTTCGTGACGAGCGGGGACTTTGACCAGAGAAACGTGATAAAGATTTTAGACCATTTCGGCTTGTTACAGCTCATAGTCGGTGCCAGGTGGTATTCGCGTACAGCGGTGTTTGACGGTGTAATTTTCCTAAATCTGACTTGAGTTGAAGTAATGAAGGCAATATAAATGCTCAGGGGATACCGCATAGAAATCCACAAGGTCTGAACAGGCTCCGAGCGAGACACACTATTCAATTGAAATAGCGGCAGCAGCCTCCGCAGATTGTGAACATGGCTTGCATTGTAGCAGGGAATTCTCCCTCGGTATTCGGCTCCTGCAGGTCCCCCTTTATTGCCGACAATTGTCCTTCGTCTCTGTTCAAGAGGAAACGCCCGCAGAGGCTGGATGTTCCGCCCCAGTCGCCGGGCCTGAATGCACCGTGCGTGGCCGTGGAGCAGCCGATGGAGGCCAATGTGGAGGGTTTTCATTATGCGGTTTCGTGCAAAAAGGGTAGGCGAGAGTTCATGGAGGATACCCACAAGGCCATTGTCAATGTTCTTGGTGATTCCAAACAGGCCTTCTTTGGCGTCTTCGATGGTCATGGCGGTAGGAAAGCTGCAGCTTTCGCCGCCGAAAATATGGGACAGAATATTTTGGACGCTATGCTCGGGATGGAAGACGAAAGAGACGATATTCTTGAGCAGGCTGTTAGAGATGGGTACTTAACAACAGATGCAGAATTTTTGAAGCAGGAGATTGGCAGCGGTACTGCTTGTGTAACTGCTCTGATTATAAATGGTAACTTAGTGGTTTCCAATGCTGGGGATTGTCGAGCAGTTATTAGCAGACATGGTGCTGCTGAAGCCCTTACNCTGGAAATTTAAAGAAACATATATATGTGTGAAATATGATATGTCGAATTTGAGTGAGTGATTTATGTCATAATTTATTTTGAAAAAGAAAAAAAGAGAATAGAGATAAAATAAATAGAACGACTTCACATTCAGCATAGCTGAAGATAAAAAATCCAGGAAGACATAAATATATAAGGAGACAAAAGAATAGTTTTATTTGGAATATATGAAAAAAATAATAGTTTATTACATATCGCTGGAAATGTAAATGCGTTTTTCATATAGAATGGGATTGGGGCTCCCGCAAACCATAACATAAATATGTACAAGAAATAGGAGTGTGGAAAGAAGTTGGACATGCTAGAATGTAATACCTGAAAAGTAGAAATGCGAAGATCAGTTTTTGTCTATAGATTTCTACTCAGAAAAGGAATAACTGGATTGATAAAGAAAGGACTATCGCTATACACTTATAGGGATGGTATGTGTAAGTAATTTTTGTGCTCGTTTGATCATTCCTTTCCCTTCTGGTTTTTGTGGGAAGCCTGCTTCAATAACTGGATTGATACACAGAGGATTTATGCATTTTCCTGTTGGATTTCGTGGCTAATCCACTTCAAGTTCTCTTCAATATAGCTTCTCAAGGGGGCGACGTTGATGTCATTGTGGATTCGAATATTGAAAACTTCATTTTCTAATTTGTTTAGATCAATTGAAAGTTTACAAAGACCTTCATGAATGTCTCCATTCTGTAGCGAATACCCGACTATCTAGTTGTGCACCTCTTCTTCATCATATTCAACAATTCTGTAAAACTTTTCTAAAGACAAAGCCTTCAAATTATCAACTTGTTGATCAAAAGATTGCTTGGTTAACATCAACGAGTTGAGGATTAAGCTAGGGCCCTGGAAGCCGTTTGTTTTTCCTACTAAGTCTATTTTGGTGAGCTCTGTGAATAATGTTTCTTTCTTTGATATTGCTTTCTCACACGATTGCACAATTAGGTACAAGTTCTTCACTTTTTGTTTCCAACATGCTTCTAATTGAGTGAGCCTTTTTTTGGATGAGATATCATGTTGTGTTCTTCTCGTCTCTGGCATGTTGTTGACATGAAAGGAAAAAGGGATGACTAAGTTCACATAGAAAGTTTCTTCATTCTTTAAATCCGTCTGTAGAAGTAGGAGCGAGTTATGTGCCTTTCTCCCTAAGGAATACATATTCTATGATGTTTCCCAGGCATTGGCAATCAATTCTATTCTTTTGTTGATATTTTTCTCGACATATCATCTACAGGCTAGAGGACCCTTTTAGATTTGTTGCAGGGGTGCACGTAGTCGCAGGCATGGCTATTTCCAAGGAACTACCAAGCAATGGCATAGGAAACAAAGCTTCCTCTAATTCCTTAATCTGGTTCTTTAGTCTGGCATTTTCGGCTTCAATGACTCCAACAGAATCATGAAGAGCATCCCCGGTTCGCTTGTGAAGTTCAGATATTTTGGATGCATGCATATTGGCAAGGTCAAGTTCTGAAAGATGTTTTCTTTTCTTATTTTTTACATCTCTTTTTTCAATGATTAATTTTTTTGATTCGGTTTCAAAAAAAATGCTCTGGAATACAAATGATTCATCTTCATAAAAAATGTTGGCACCAACCATGTCCATTGAGAAGGCATGTTGAATTGTGTGTGTTCGATAACACAGGTATTCCAATAGAAGGCAAGCACCTTTAGTAACCACTCACATAACCAGATCAAAGATCAACACACTGATTTTTTCACATGGTAAAACCCCTACAGGGAAACATCCATGGCCTCAACCAACACAACCACTTGGAGCAGTTTATTAATGCAAAGAAAAAGATTACAAAGAGATTTTACAAGAGAGTTTCTCACAATCGATCATTGACAAATGACCCTCCATGCTCTTTAAATAGATATCATGGACCAATCGGATGTTAAGCCACAGATCAATGGCCGTTAATATCGAAGAGAGTATGAACTGTCGGATCACTCTATGTCAGGAACATATCGTGACCGTCATATTTTCTAACTACAAATGCATACTAATGCATACAAAAGAAACACACTAGAAAACACACTTTTACCTAACGACACAATAGACCAAGTAGATCTTACTAACTCCTAAGTGTCTAAATATCCTAACATCCCCTCTTAAGAACAACTTGGGATAGGATTAAAGGATTTACAATAGTGACACAATAGGAGAAGGAATGAGGAATTAGAGCCTATCCCCTCCTTAATGACAACTTCCTGAACTCCTAACATAGATCAAAGTTTGGAAAACTTCGCTTCTATAAGAGACTTTGTGAAAATGTCTGCAACTTGATCTTCTGTAGGGCAAAAGAGCATTTCAATAACTTGATCATGAATGAGATTTCTGATGAAGTGCATGTGTAACTCGATGTGTTTTCTATGTTGATGTTGAACTAGGTCTTTGGCAATCTTGATGGCACTCTGATTGTCACACCAAAGGGTGGGCGGCTGTTGGTGCTGGAATCCAAACTCTGAAAGGATCTGTCAAATCCACAGTGCTTCATGACTTGCATTTACTGCTGCTCAGTACTCTGCTTCTGCTGAAGAAAGTGAAATAGCCTGTTGTTTCTTATAGGCCCAAGTGACAAGTCCTGAACCAAGGCTGAAAGCATAACCTGCAGTAGACTTCCGATCATTAGGGTTGTCGGCCCAATCTAAATCAGTGAAACCAACCAATAAATGAGTCCCCCATGAACTATAATGTATCCCGAACTGAACTGTACCACGAACATAGAGAAGTATCCTTTTAGCCACTTTCCAATGGCTTTCATGGGGTGTTTTCATATATCGGGCAACAAGACCAACAACAAAGGAAAGATCAGGATGGGTATGAGTCAAGTATAAGAGGCTACCAACTAACTGACGGTATAGGGTGGCATCAAGTTCAGGAGAAGTACAGGTGGCAAAAATCTTGACTCCAGACTGGAAGGGAGAAGGGGTTGGTTTACAATCATCCATGTGAAAGTGACAAAGAAGGTCACAAGCATACTTAGACTGGCAAAGAAAAATTCCTTCATTGGTTTGCAAAACTTGGAGGCCACGGAAATAGTGCAAAAAACCTAAGTCTGTCATTTCAATTTTTTTCTTAAGGCTGGTTTTCACATGGTTTAAAAGTTTTGAGTCACTACTAGTAAGAATAAGGTCATCAACATAAAGGATGAGGATTATGAGATGGCTTCCTACTTTCTTGGTATAGGCATTAGGATCAAAATGGCATCTAGAGAATCTAGTGGCAATAAGAAAGCTATCCATTTTGGCATACCAAGCTCAGAGAGCTTGCTTGAGACCATAAAGAGATTTCTTGAGGCGACAAACAAGGCTAGANGGCATTAGAGCCTATCCCCCCTTAATGACAACTTCCTGAACTCCTAACATAGATCGAAGTTTGGAAAACTTCGCTTCTGTAAGAGACCTTGTGAAAATGTCTGCAACTTGATCTTATATAGGGAAAAAGAGAATTTCAATAACTTGATCATGAATGAGCTTTTTGATGAAGTGCATGTGTAGCTCGATGTGTTTTCTACGCTGATGTTGAACTGGGTCTTTGGTGAGCTTGATGGCACTCTGATTGTCACACCAAAGGGTGGGAAGATGTTGGTCCTGGAATCCAAACTCTGAAAGGATCTGTCGAAGCCATAGTGCTTCCTGACTTGCATTTACTGCTGCTCGGTACTTTGCTTCTGCTGAAGAAAGTTCAATAGCCTGTTGTTTCTTATAGGCCCAAGTGACAGGTCCTGAACCAAGGCTGAAAGCATAACCTGTAGTAGACTTATGATCATTAGGGTCGTCGTCCCAATATGAATCAGTGAAACCAACCAATAAAGGAGTCCCCCCTGAACTGTAATGTATCCCAAACTAAACTGTACCATGAACATAGAGAAGTATCCTTTTAGCCGCTTTCCAATGGCTTTCATGGGGTGTTTTCATATATCGGGCAACAAGACCAACAACAAAGGAAAGATCAGGATGGGTATGAGTCAAGTATAAGAGGCTACCAACTAACTGACGGTATAGGGTGGCATCAACTTCAGGAGAAGTATAGGTGGCATAAAGCTTGACTCCATACTGGAAGGGAGAAGTGGTTGGTTTACAATTGTCCATGTGAAAGTGACGAAGAAGGTCACAAACATACTTAGACTGGGAAAGAAAAATTCCTTCATTGGTTTGCAAAACTTGGAGGCCAAGGAAATAGTGCAAAAAACCTAAGTCTGTCATTTCAATTTTTTTCTTAAGGCTTGTTTTCACATGGTTTAAAAGTTTTGAGTCACTACCAGTAAGAATAAGGTCATCAACATAGCGGACGAGGATTATGAGATGGATTCCTACTTTCTTGGTATAGGCATTAGGATCATAATGGCATCTAGAGAATCTAGTGGCAATAAGAAAGCTATCCATTTTGGCATACCAAGCTCAGGGAGCTTGCTTGAGACCATAAAGAGATTTCTTGAGGCGACAAACAAGTCTAGAGTCATTCTGGACATAGCTAAGAGGTTTTTCCATGTAGATTTATTCTTGCAAATCTCCGTGCAAGAAGGAGGATTTAACATCCATCTAATGGACCTCCCATTTATGTGAGGCAGCAAGGGCAAGAACAAGGTGGATGGAATTAATTTTTTCTACAGGGGAAAAGGTTTCATTATAGTCAATTCCTTCAACTTGGGAAAATCCTTTGGCAACTAACCGAGCCTTGTGTCTTTCAACACTGCCATCTGATGCATACTTAGTTATGTAGACCCATTTGCATCTAACAAGTTTTCTTCCTTTTGGAAGAGGTAGAAGATCCCAAGTATTGTTTTCCATTAAAGAATGATACTCTTAATTCGTTGTTGTATCCCAATCTGGATGACCTGAAGCTTCTGCAAATGTCTCTGGATCATGAGTTTCTGAAACTTGAGTCAAAAGAGAAGAGGCTCACTAGAACTGTGAACGTGTCCCTCACTGATCTGAAGGATCACTGACAAGATCACCAACTGCTTCTCGTGTTGAACAGACCCATCTAGGAAGCGGTGGAGCTGGTGCTGGTTAAGGTTCAAAGGACTCATCTGGAGGAGGGTGATAAGGAGGAGGTGGATTTTCATCCTCACTGTCATCACATGAAGAAGGAACAAACGCCGAAGATGGCTCGCAGGCCGAAGAAGGCACAATCGCCAAATTAGGCTCGCAGGCCAAGAGATTTTCATCAAATTTAACATCTCTTCTAATAATAATTTCATTACAATGTGATTGAAGAAGTCTGTAACCATTCACATCTTCATAATAACCAACAAATATACACTTCTCACTTTTAGGCTGCAATGCTTTCCTTTTCTCATCAGGAACGTGAGCCCATGCTATACTGCCAAATACACGGAAGTGACTTACATCTAGTTTAATTTTAGTCCAAGCTTCTTCCGGTGTTATATTTTTAAGAGCCTTTGTGGGAGTGCAATTTACTATGTAATTTGCACAGTTGATGTCTTCTGCCCAATACTTTAGACTTAATCCCTTAGATTGGATCATACAATTAGCCATTTCTTTTGATGTGCGATTCTTTCTCTCAACAACACCATTTTGTTGTGGTGTATATGGAACAGTGTGTTGCATTTGGATTCCCTATGTAGTGCAGTAGCTTGTAAAATTATTGTTCACATATTTGCCTCCATTATCTGTTCTTAAC
>JZKD02S0353774.1:205529-221395 GCA_000966675.3 Picea glauca
TGAATGAGTGATTTGATATACTGATAGAAGGTTACAAGAAAGACTTGGAACACATAATACATCATTGAAATGACCATTATCTACTTGAACTGTTCCAGATCCTATAACACTAATAGATCTATCATCACCAAAAAATATTTTCTTGGTGTTACATTCATTTAGAGCAGAAAATATGGCTTTATTCTTAGCCATATGATAAGATGCTCCTGAATCAATAAGCCACTCATTAGAGGAAGAAGTAGTAGAAATATAATTTGCATTGAAGGAGAAACCAGAAGCAGAAAGTGCATGTACGTGAGAAGAAGAAGTAGAATCAATACTGATGTTGTGCTTCTTCATCGCTGCTTCTAAAGATGCCATCTTCTTGAAACATTTGGACTCATCATGACCATCTTTATCACAAAAGTTGCAATGTCTGTTAGTATTCTTACTTTTATATTTTTCTTCTTTGTCACCAGTAGGAGCTGAAGCTGTCTGAGTAGGTTTGATACCCTTATGTTGTTTGTTGTTGTAGCGATGATGTTTCTTCTTGGGATACTTGGGTTTATCTTTCTGTTGGGAAACTAAGGCTTTGTTGGAGGGACCTGTAGTGTTGATCACTCCAAATTGTACAAGCTTATCTTCCTCTCGAATCAAAGAATCACAAAAGGAATCAAGAGTGGGTTTTTCATAAGATTATTCCCCTAGAGCCTCTCTCATGGCATCAAAGGTAGATACAAACACAAAATATGCACTACCTATCTTAGAAAGAATAAGATAGATGCAACGCTCTTCCTCCATCTTTATCTTACATTCTTCACATAAAATTCTGGGTGTTTTAAACCTAGATAGATAGTCTCAAAGGCAATAAAAATCACTTGGACTCAAGGTTAGTATTTGAGTTTCTAATTGTTGTGCTCGAATAATATTGAGTTTACCAAACACAGTTTCAATCTTTTCCCAAGCTTCTTCAGGGTCATCAATGTCTTGAATGTGGTACCTTAAATGAGGAGAGATGGAAATTTCGATTAGTCCACGTGCTTCGTCATTCCTATTATCCCACTTGGCTTTCTTATCAACATCAGTGGATTCTTTTTCCTTTCCCAAGGTAATCCAGTACAAGCCTTTACTTCTTAATAAATCTTCCATATGAGATTTTCATTGGAAGTAGTTGTTGCTGGTAAGAAAGACAGTACTTGTAGAAGCCATATTAAATAAGCAGATAATGTGAATTTAAAAACTGAAACTGATGATCTGGATGGAAAGTGCTCAAAAATTTATGTAGTTTTAAAAAAAACGACACTGAAAACAGACTTCCGATGTGAGAGTTATGCCCTTTTAAAAAAATGCATAAACGATAACCAAATGACCATGTCATAGTGTAAGCTGCTTTATGAAGTGACCCACTTTTATAAAGAGAAGTGGGGATCACTTTTACAATGAAGTTACCTTATAACGAAAAAGTTGCATGCAAAATAACTCTAAAAAAAATATTAAAGCTACTTATAGTGATTCACTTTTATACTTAAAGTGAAATACACTTTACAATTTTTGCATAACTTTTTCAAAAAAGGTAACAAAAGAGAGACTTGAACTCAAGACCTCTTACTTAATAAGGAAAATTTTAACCAAATGGTCTAGCAAAACATATTGTAATGTTTAGAAGGAGGATTGGGGGTGTCGTTGTTGTTGTGGAAGACGGCCTTGGAGAGCGTGCTAAAAAAAAACTCTTTTCACCTAAGAAAACATATTTCACTTCTCGATGACAACAAGGGTTTGATCTCGGTTAGCTTACCCGGAAGATGCACCTTTTCCTATCTGTTTCTGATTTTCCGAGATCGCACAGGGTGCGGGGAAATAACATACACAAATCTAAAAGAGTAGCAACCCGAAAATAAAAAAAATACAAAACCAAGATAAAACCCAAAAAGCTTCTCTGCAAAAAATTTAAAAAATGAGTATTCAAACTTTATACCTCCGGATCTGACTGTAATGGCCATATCTTGGGCCTTTTCGAGTGAAACAAAAAGTGTTCCTGAATGAAAAGAGTGCTCCGGATGCAATGGATCATTCCTCTCAGCCCATAAATGTACGGAAGAGACACAAAATGGAGATGAGGAAACTCGACTTCATGATCTCGATCTACAACAAGAGCAGATGTTCAAACAGGCTCTGATACCATGTTCGACAACACAGGTATTCCAACATAGGAAAAACACCTTCAGTAACCACTCACTTAAAGAGATCATAGATCAACAAACCGATGTTTTCATGTGGTAAAACTCCTACGGGAAACATCTATGGTTCCAACCAACGCGACCACTTGGAGCAGTTTATTAATGCAAAGAAAAAGATTACAGAGAGATTTTACAAGAGAATTTCTCACAATCGATCATCGGAAAATCAACCTCCATGCTCTTTAAATAGAGATCATGGACCAATAGGGTGTTAAGACATGGATCAATGGCCATTAAGATCGAGGAGAGTATGAACCGTCGGATCACTCTATGTCGGGAAGATATCCTGACCGTCGAATTTCCTAACTACAAATGCATACTAATGCATACTAAAGAAACACACTAGAAAACACACTTTTACCTAATGAAACAATAGACCAAGTAGATATTACTAACTTCTAAGTGTCTAAATATCCTAACAGCGTGTGCGGGCTGATCAAGGTTGCAAAATATGCTTTCTAGATCAGTGTCAAGATCCATGTTTTGACAGTAAATTTCGGCCTGCTCCGCCTCCCCTACAATTCTTCTTCCGTTCTTCTACACGGGAAGCTCTTGAGGAATATGTTCACTGTGTCTCTACAAAACCACTGTGCAGCTGCTTCCAGTAGTTTATCAAAAGGTTGGTTGGCTCCAGATGCTGTTTGAAATGAAGAAATGGAGGGGACAATATACCCCCCCGCAAACATTGCTTCAATGCACGTGAATGGAAAATCTCCTCATTAATGACAATATCTATGTGTGTTGTATGGTGACCTGTTATAAGTAAAACGTAGTTATTGCAAACTTAGAAGTGTGAAGGTGAGGGTTACGACCAACAACATTTAAGGACAGGAGGTTTCGTGAACGAACCAAGATGGCAGCGTGCGAATGACATTGCATGGAATTTGAAATTAAGACTAGGAAGCGATTGGAGGTTTCATGAACGAGGCAAGCTGGCGGCGTGTGAATGACATTCCATGGAATTTGCAATTAAAACTAGGAAGGGAGAAGAAAATTCTTCGCAAAAATTGCATTAATGGAAAAACTTCTCAAGCCTTGCGCGCATTAATGACAGCTTAGATGGTAGCTGTACGATGACCTGTTAGCATTAAATTTTTAGAAAGAAGACATACACACACACACACACACACATATATAATATTTTTTATCATGCACACCTGCGAAGGTAACGACCATGGGGAATAGCAAGGAAGGAAGGAATGGCTAAGTCTAAAAGTGCATGGTTCGACATCGCGGTTCTTGGGCGGGCGAGTTCAAAAGAAGGCCTCTATTGTTCGGTGTTCTACAAGTAGCACACAAAGTTCCGCAATATACAAATTGAGAAGCGGACTTGCGAGCTGACTGACATTTGATAGACCATCTACAGTTTCTGGATTGCGGGTTGTCGGGTCGGCGAGGTCAAAAAAGACACTCTATTGTTCGGTGCCTTGCAAATATATTATGATAATAAATTGAGAAGTGAATTTGCAAGGTGACCGGCTCAACATTCTTCTCCAGGGCTGGTCGGCTCCTACAAACGAGCAATACATATTTGCGGGTTGTACATTGGGCCTATTTATGCCATATAGAAATTGGGTTCTCGGGCTGGTGGGTTTAAAATTGCCTAAGAAAAGAAAAGGGCTCCGTCCCACTGACACTGCACATTTCATAATTCATGTGCAACACCAAGTCTGTGATTACCAGATCAGTGTGTGAAGAAATGAGGCAAAAGTAAATATGTGCCTTTATAAAGCATGGACATGAGATTTTATAGATCGTGTATTGATATCGCATTCCATACTTACAGGTTCTCGGATGGGAGGGGTCAAAAAATAGGCCTCTATTGTTCTGTGTTTTACAAATAACACATACAGTTCCGCGATATACAAATTGACAAGCGGACTTGCCAGGTGGATGAGAATTTATAGAGAATGTACAGTTTGTGCATCGTGCGTTGTCGGATTGGCGGGGTTAGAAATAGGTGTCTATTGTTCGATGCCCTACAAATTTCTTATGATGCACAGATCCCTTATTCCATACTTAGCTTCTTATTTGGATTACACACTTGCGAGCTGCACACTGTGCCTCTAATGTTCTGTGTCTTGCAAGTCCTGCAAATAAAAATTATAGTTTGGCGATATACATATTGACAAATGGACTTGCGGGCTGACTGTCTCAACATTGCAGTTCTGTTGGATGGCGAACGTGCAACGCAGTGGCTTCTTGGAGCAAGAAAAAAAAATAATAAATAAATAAATAAATACCTGCAAACAAGTTTGACAAATTCAGAGAAAGTAAAGGAAAAACTGTTTACTATGGAACAAAGGTAGAAAAAGAATGCACTTTTGCATTGATTCGTGTACATCTCTGGGTAGGAGTTCTTTGCGCCTTCTAGTTTCCCTTTCTGTTTCTATCAACAAAATTAAAAAACAAAAGGGATATGAACATAAGCTCAGATGTAAAGAAAAAGGAAACTACTATGTACATATATACAAAAAAAATAATTTGAATAAGATGAATAGAGTCACAAATAGTTTTTTTGAGGATGTACCTTATATTTTATTTTTTTGCACAATGTATATTTTATAATTAGAGTAGAAGATCATCTGTATGCTCACCAGAATGCTATGTGTAGAAATCAGGGATACAAATATGCTTTGAAACATAGAAATATGAGTTTGCAATAAGTTTGATGTATATGTCGTAATTCAAGTTCAATACCAATTGTATCATGATCAAAACAATACGTGTCTAAGACAAACACACTGTATTGAGAAATGGGCACATTGGACTAGACATGGTCAATAAGTGCGTTTTCAGATGGGCTGTGTTGTTCAGAAGAAACTGCAGATTGTATTTGCACATGTAGTTTTGCAATTCTTTTGTTCTCCCAGTATTTTGTAGCATGTAAATATCGAAGTCTGCTACAAGTACAATGGATCCGTTCACATGGAAATGGTCCAATGCATTGGAAATAACATTTACTATGTTGGAGAATGTTGCATGGGGAGCAACGTATAGATTTAATATTGCAACTTCTGTTCCATGGGAATTTTTTTTGGCAAGCAACAGTTCAACATTCTTTTCTTCGATATGTATGTGGTCCAAAATTGGTACATGTTTTTTCACTAATATCATCACCCCATGTGTAATATAACTTGATATGCAATTGTGATTTGGGAATTGTTTGTTCTGCATGCATAATGTCATGTTTGTTTCCTGCAAGCATAGAATATCAGATTGCATTAAATCATAATCATTCAGTATATCATCCATGTGTGCATTTAAGCTGCGTGTGTTAAGTGATAGTATTGATACAGCTGAATTTGTTTGTATGGATTGGTAATCATAATGCAGTTTCCATTTTCCAGTGGTCCTTAGTCATTCCATCTCAGTATCAAATTTTTGTTTCACTCTGAAGTTATCTTTTGTCAGAGGGCTTAGTAAATACAAGGAGTCTATGCTTCTGACATGGGACAATGTTGTGTATACAATTCCATGTATCCAAATTCCAGCAGGCTGAAATGAAACATCATCAAGTGTTAGGCCTTGTGATCTGTGGACTATACGTGCACATGCAAGTTTAATCGAAAATTGTTTGTGAATATTCAGTCGACCTGTCTTTGCTGATGTCGATACTGGCTTTGATATTCGCAAAATAGGAGTCCAATCGCTCGCAGTGTTTGAATTATATAGATAAGACAACTTGCTTGCTTGTCGCTTGCCTATATGCGGTTCATGGAACTTAATCCAAAGGACATCTACTTTTTCTGTCTTCATATAGCCTTTTAGTATTCCATCTGCACCATTCACCAAGCCATCCTGCGAATCATAGTTACATGCATATATTTCAACTAGCATTTCTAATTTTAGTGCAAGGTGCAAAGGTAAAGTGACTGAATGTTCATGACGTGGGATATTTCCATGGTTGTCTTCTTCCAAGTCGATCGAATTGATGATGATATTATTGCCAGGCATGAGTGACAGCATGTGGCTATTATGATTTGCAACATCCTTATTTCTGTAGAACAGGTAAGGGAACATTGGACCTGTTGGTGCAGGCTGTAAGCACCTCAAATTTATATAGGCCAAGTCATCATATGTTTGGCTGTTTGTGCACATTCTATTCAGAATTGCAATGAATGTTTCATCTGTCTGGCGCATTGTAGTATGCAACTCAAAGAATTTAATATTGTCTCTCCAGAAGTCATGGGTCATTGTTTCCATGTTAACGATGGGTTGTTCAAATATCTAAGAATCTTGGATGGGCTGTGCCTGGTAAAGATCGCCACAGAAGATCATGTCAATGTTTCCAAAGTATTTGGTGTGCACATGTTTTATGCTTCTTAGCCGGTTGTCAATGGAATACAAGAAGCAACTGCCAATCAAAGATGCTTCATCTATAATGACAAGTTGGAGTTCCTCGTAAAGCTTAGATAATGTATCCAACATTTCCTTGCTAAGTGGAAGAATTGTGACTTGTTAAAAGGAATTAAAAAAGCAGAGTGGACTGTTGTTCCACCAGCATTGTATGCAGATTTTCCTATGTATGAAACTATTAGGCCCTTTGGTTTCATAGGATCAGAGTAGTTATTTGAATCATAGATTCGTATAAGCATTTGGAACAATGCTTTAGCTGTGAATGTCTTGCTTGTTCCTGCTCCGCCTGTAAGGAACATGTGCACATAACTATTCATGTTCTACCATTTTTTAAGGGAAATGTCCTTTACAATTGTTTGTTGTTCGTGATTCAACATACATCTTATTATGTGGTATTCATGATTTTCAATCAGGAAAGGATTTTTTGTAACTTGAAAACCAAGGTTGATACATTTTTCACTTTCAACCACTGGAGGACGAGGAAAATCCGCATGTAAATCATAGGACTCGGAAGGAGTTCTGGTTGTTTTTGGGTTTCTGAATGTCTCATCATGATCACTAGGGTTTTCTAGGTCATTAAGTGCAATTTATAGATCACCCCATGTTGGATTAACATTGTAGGTAAATATAGCTTTATTGATATGCACTATAGTCTCAAAGGAAACATACACAACCTCCCATATAGAGAAGTTATGTATTAATGTCTCTTCGTTTTCATGGAACAAAACGTACAATAACTGTTTTTCTCTACAATAGTTTTCATAGTCACAATGTTTATTGTATTTGACAAACCGTATAACAGCTCGGGTTTTTTTCTTTTTGATATGGGTGTCCTATTTTTTTTGTAATGTGATACAAATTCCTCTAAGAAGATATGCCTAATAGGAGATGGATGCTAGATGTAATAATCAATAATAGAGAGACATACAACGTTCTCTGAATTGTCAGGCTCTTGTTGTAGCAAAACTGGTGGTTTAAGCATAAATGTGCGTTTTTCAAGTGGAGATGTGTTTATGAAGACACATTTTCTTGAACTACAAGTGAGGGGCAAAGAAAGGGAAATGTGAACTGCTTGTTAAGCATACATTTGTTGAAGATTAAGCAATGTATTGCCAAGGGTGCGTATCATTTGTATGGCATCCATATGACTTCTTTCATGTTCTTTGCGTATTTTTCTGAATGCAGATGTCATAGATTTGTCAATCTTCGTCATATACGAGGTGCAATAGGATGTTGCAGCATATGCATTTAGCATGTACCGTGCATCTGTATTTTCTTTCCACATAACTAGCATGTCCTTGGAGAAACTGTTGTTCCAGATATGTGAGAGTTTTCGTTTAAGGAAAAGTGTTGGTTGCCTAAGCGTTATTTGTATGGCTTGGATGTACTCATCTACTGATAGATTTACCTGTGTCAAGAAGGCATCAAAGCTCATCATTTCATCAAATCCTCCTTGTTCTAGAAATGCGAACAAGGATTTAGATTTATCAACAACAACACTGTCCTTTAAACTAATTGGCTCTATGATTCTTGTAGCTCTCATTGGCGAAACGAGGAAATTGTATCTCCAATGCGAGATTTTTCATTTTCTACAACTTCTTGTATGGTAATGTCTATGGACTTTCACAAGGTCTAGTTCCAAATGATCTGTATTGCATGTTATGTATTTATCCACAAATTGTTCGATCTCTGAATTCTTATCAGCTCCATAGACTAGTGCACCCTCTATCCACAACAGTGCATGGTCATGCTCATTTCCCCTATTCTGGAATTTAGTCACAAAAAAGTAGTCCGATATTTTTTTGAAAAACGTTTCATCATGGCATATCAATTGTCTCAAAGCATTTATTCTATGTCTATAGTATCGAGTACATGTCACTGGGTCTTTTCTTATGAGGTAGTCAATGTCATTATTTTCCAGTGTATCATTTTTTTTTTTATGTTTCCTGTTACTATGTAGGTCATAAACGACAACCACCAATGGATCCCAGCAGTGCTCTGCACTTGTAAATGTGATGAAAAATGTTGGCGGCCCCAATTGCTGGATCATTGTAATTTTTATTTATTTTTGTTGCAAATAGTCAGGAGAGGTGCGGATGTTCTTGAAATCTATGTATCCAATATTAGATTTCATAATTTTTTCTAGGTTTACTTTGTACTTCACATCCTTGGCCAACAAATTTCTTCCTTGTAACTGGCCTTTTCTTATTTGGACCCACATGCAGGACAAAACTTGCTCTATTATTATGTGCATTGTTTTGAAAAACAAATTTGTTATGTGATAGGAGAAGTAATTGCTTGAATGTAGTAGCTCCCATCATACTATTTTATGATAACTGAATCATTCTGTAATATCAGTGCCACTTGGATCTCCGTAGAATAGTGTTGTAAAGTTCATTTCCTCAACGAATTTGTCCTTGAATATTCCAAGTGGACGCTGCCCCTTGCCAGGTGTGATTTCGACAATTTTTTCTTGCAAGTCATGAATGCACTGTGAATCAGTGAATCCATGGAACAATGTTTCAGTGGGTGTTTCAGTCTCCGATTCATCACTTGTATCAAAATCACTAGGATTTTTGAGAGTCTCTGCAGAGTTGCCATGTTCTTCTACGAGAACATTGTTCCAGTTGGCATTTGTACAAATGTTCTCTTCTTTGTACAATGCCCCAGAACATAATTCCTTTAATTCTTTCATAACAACACGCACATGCACTTTTCCTGTCTAATACACATTTTTGTATTGCAAGCATCTTTTTAGAGCCACAACGATTGTAATTGTATTGTTAATGAACTGTGGCAACATCTAGCTGAGCAGGCACATTAATAATTGATCCTGTTAAGCCCATTTGGGGTCACTTATAGCCCCAAGGTCTGATTTGAGAAAATGCAATTCGTAGAGAGACAAGTCTCTCCTCAAGTTCCGTAAGTGCACTTACATCTGCTAGTGGTGTATTACATCTTATTCGGTCAGGGGTTGCAAACTGTGGCAGTTTTCCATTTTCAAGCGATCCTTTGCATGGAAGACAAACTTTCTAATTGAAAAATGGTTTATCGTGGGTTGTCGGCCAGAGGTATTCTGCTTGCAAATCAGGCGTGAAAGACTTACTATTTTTTGAAAAAATCAATTGTTCACAAATTGCACATGCAATGGAAGGAGTGTCTTTCATTTGTTTCATGTAGGTCTATCTTGCAATTTTGTTACATTGTCATATGTGAGTTTCTCTCTAAAAGGAAGTATAGCAATGCATTTTTTCTCTCGCACATGACCTTTTTCAAGTTGTGGTAACCTACTCTATGTTTCTTGCCTGAGGGTGGGATGAACTAGTGGAAATTGGGATGAATTTCACTCTCACCCAGTTTCTCAGAAACTATTTTACGTTTTTTGTTCAAGGCCTCTATTTTCTTATCAGAAGTCAGACGAATTTGACGAATAAGTTTTTTCAAATTTTGATAACTTACTCTACATTTTTTGTTTAAGCCCTCTATGGACTCATCACAACAGAAATGAATTCTACGCATGTTTTTTTTGTTCAATCCCTGCCTGCCCATATTGCAACCAAGAGGACTCTCGTTTTGACTAAAAGGCATTCCACGCGTATGCAGATTCGATGCCATTTGGGTCGCATGCACACTCAACCCTGAACTGCCGATATCTCCAAGCAAAGGTTCATAATGGATATGTGGTGTATCTGTTTTCAATGACATGATGTGAATTATTCGATCGTAATTTGAATCGGTAACCTAGGAATGGACAGTGCCAGCTTGCGAGGCCAACCAAACCTGGATCTTCACCCTGAATACCATAGACAGCCATAGTAAACAAAATCTACAACCCTCCATATTCCCTTCTTCATATGGAAGCACCATGTTCACAAGGTATTCTTGCCAACTTCCAACTATCGGCATATTTTCCACGAGATATGGGAAAAGGTGCTGATGCAAGCACCTAAAAGCTTGTTCACTGCTGCATATAATCCCATTGCAGAAGGACTGTATAGTGTAAATATGCAACGACTGAACATCAAAGTCGGCTGCTACCAAACAAAAAATTGCATTAAATAGACTATCTCCATAGCAAGACACAACATTTGTTTCCAGCTGTAAACCATAGCAATCTATGCCATCCAAAATCTGTTTCCATTGCGATTGAAGGTCTTTGCAAAACATGAACAAGTAGATATGAGGACCTTCTATATTGCATATGGAAATTTTTCTGTACAACAGTGGTTCATAATGGCCATTGAGGGCATTGACATCATGGAACAAGATGCAATATGGATTGTCAGATGCAATTTTGTTGAATAGTAGATATCTTGTTTTTCTTGTCAATGACCATATGCCAACTAATATATTTAGCCAGTTAGACAACCACCGAATACAAAATGTATCTCCCCAAAGTCCCCTCTGATGTGCAGGTAGAACTGGAGATGCAGACAACCACATATTTGGAAAATATGTAGCCACATCATGTATTCCATGCAACTACCGAAGAAAATCAGATTCCAGTTTGTATTCATAAGACTGCAAATCCTCAACATCGGCATTTTAAAAACAGGCAAGAAATAATGTATCAATCCACTGCGCAGCTCGATCGACGAATATTAGAAATGCAATAGAACCTAGAATGTATCGAAAAGGAAATCCCCAACAGTATATGAGAATGCATCCAATCTAAAAAGGCCATTCCTATGCAAAACCACGTCAATGATGTCATGTACAATGGACTGTGTATCTTTTTCATACGACTCAACATATATTACCTCTTTCATCTTTTCAACTGTCATTTTGAAGCTGTTTGCTAGCTACTTTCAGTTTCTATCAAAACAGAGAAAAACACAGGCAAAACATAAAAACTAGCAAAATAAAAAAGAAAAGAAAAATAATGCACCAATCCCTGTATGTATATTTTAACCTTCTTCTTCTCAACTTGAATCCCGCTAGTTCCTATAGCAGATGAGAATAAAATAGACCGACATTGGAAACTGAACCAAACAGAAGAAAGACTGCAAAAAAATAAAACCATAACTTAACTCAGCAAAAAGAAAACAGGCAGACGCAGTTTTTCGGCCCATAGAGTAGAAGCATACACTGCATCTACACCCCTCTCGATGGTTCCATCTTTTGATAGCTCCCAACCACTTTTTGTAAAGGCCTTCGCATTGCAATTTTCGAAAAAACTATGGATGCGACATCCACCATATGAAGACGCATTATTTCCAGGAACAAAAACTAAGAGCACAGACAAAAATGGTCTGGAACAGAATATTGAAAATCACCAAGAACGGGGAAACTTACCCGTTAAAAAAGGATGAGAAGACCTCAACGCCCAAGAAAATGAAAACCGCAACAACAGGTCCAACAACTTGCAAAGTTGAAGAACAACAAACCAGCAAACAACCATGAAGAGATCAAACTGCAAGTGTAGGACCTCAAATTTGCAAAGTTGAATCAAACAAGAACCAGAATCATCGAACGAAACGACGAACAAGGATGGAGCACAAGAGCAAGGATGTCGACCATGAGAAAAACTGTATTGCAAGGCATCTGCACAATAAACATTTAACATTGGCAGAGCTCTTAGGTAAACAATTAAGACAGTAAGGACCATCGAAGGGTGTAGGCATCTGCAAGCATTTAAGAAAAGATGCAACGTAGCAGGATTGTTCTCTCAAAGCACACAACAATAAAGCATAAATCAAACATAGCAATATCGTGTAGAATATATTCAAACCAACAGAAAATGCTACGGGGAAACATTCAAACTAATGCTAGCATTCATCCACGTTCCACGAATGCATAACAAAATTTATGATTCAAAAAGACCATATACCACCAAATACTTTGGAAATGAAAACATATTTTACATTGGGAATAGCGAAGGCAGAAATAAGACCTCCAATCCGTTGTCCAATCAGATCTTAACAAACATTATACTTTTTATCATATAAAAATTGATATTTTCACTTCCCTTGTTCCAACAATAGACAATAGCGAAATATTTCTGGTCAATGCACAAACTAATGCCAGGTCAAGGATTTATCGATTGCTAGAGTCCCTCTATGCCTATGACAGGGACTAATAAGTAATTTAAAATTTTGCGAGTTTCCTTCGTGATGACCGGGGACTTTGACCAGAGAAACGTGATGAATATTGTCTCTATAATTTTAGACCATTTAGGCGTGTTCCAGCTCATAGTCGGTGCTAGGTGGTATTACAGGTAATAATGGACAGTGGTATTCGCATACATAGATGATTGACGAATAAATTTTTTCAAATTTTGATAACTTACTCTACATTTTTTGTTTAAGCCCTCTATGGCCTCATCACAACTGAAATGAATTCTATGCATGTTTTTTTTGTTCAATCCCTACCTTCCCATATCGCAACCGAGAGGACTCTCGTTTTGACTAAAAAGCATTCCACGCGTATGCAGATTCGATGTCGTTTGGGTCACATGCACACTCAACCCTGAACTACCGATATCTCCAAGAAAAGGTTCATAATGGTTATGTGTTGTATCTGTTTTCAACGACATGATGTGAATTATTCGATCGTAATTTGAATCGGTAACCTAGGAATGGACAGTGCCAGCTGGCGAGGCCAACCAAACCTAGATCTTCACCCTGAATACCATAGAGAGCCATAGTAAACAAAATCTACAACCCTCCATATTCCCTTCTTCATATGGAAGCGCCATGTTCACAAGGTATTCTTGCCAACTTCCAACTACTGGCATATTTTCCACGAGATATGGGAAAAGGTGTTGATGCAAGCACCTAAAATCCTGTCGCTACTGCATATAATCCCATTGCAGAAGGACTGTATAGTGTAAATATGCAGCGACTGAACATCGAAGTCGGTTTCTACCAAACAACAAATTGCATTAAACAGACTATCTCCACAGCTAGACACAACATTTGTTTCCAGCTATAAACCATAGCAATCTATGCCATCCAAAATCTGTTTCCATTGCGATTGAAGGTCTTTGCAAAAAATGAACAAGTAGATATGAGGACCTTCTATATTGCATATGGAAATTTTTTTGTACAACAGTGGTTCATAATGGCCACTGAGGGAATTGACATCATGGAACAAGATGCAATATGGATTGTCAGATGCAGTTTTGTTGAATAGTAGATATCTTGTTTTTCTTGTCAATGACCATATGCCAACTAATATATTCATCCAGTTAGACAGCCACCGAATACAAAATGTATCTCCCCAAAGTCTCCTCTGATGTGCAGGCAGAATTGGAGATGCAAACAACCACATATTTGGAAAATACGTAGCCACATCATGTATTCCATGCAACTACTGAAGAAAATCAGATTCCAATTTGCATTCATAGGACTGCAAAGACTCAACATCGCCATTTTAAAAACAAGCCAAGAAATAATCTATCAATCCACTGTGCAACTCGGTCGACGAATACTAGAAATGCAATAGAACCTGGAATGTATCGAAAAGGCAATCCCCAACAGTATATGAGAATGCATCCAATCTAAAAAGGCCATTCCTATGCAAAACCACGTCAATGATGTCATGTACAATGGACTATGTATCTTTTTCATACGACTCAACATATATTACCTCTTTCATCTTTTCAACTGTCATTTTGAAGCTGTTTGCTAGCTACTTTCAGTTTCTATCAAAACAAAGAAAAACACAGGCAAAAAATAAAAAATAGCAAAATAAAAAAGAAAATAAAAATAATGCACCAATCCCTGTATGTATATTTAAACCTTCTTCTTCTCAACTTGAATCCCCCTAGTTCCTATAGCAGATGAGAATAAAATAGACCGACATTGGAAACTGAACCAAATAGAAGAAAGACTACAAAAAAATAAAACCATAACTTAACTAAGAAAAAAGAAAACAGGCAGACGCAGTTTTCTGGCCCATAGAGTAGAAGCATACACTGCATCTACACCCCTCTCGATGGTTCCATCTTCTGATAGCTCCCAACCACTTTTTGTAAAGGCCTCCGCATTGCAATTTTCGAAAAAACTATGGACGCGACATCCGCCATATGAAGATGCATTGTTTCCAGGAACAAAAACTAAGAGTACAGACAAAAATGGTCTAGAACAGAAGATTGAAAATCACCAAGAACAGGGAAACTTACCCGTCAAAAAAGGATGAGAAGACCTCAACGACCAAGAAAATGAAAAATGCAACAACAGGTCCAACAACTTGCAAAGTTGAAGAACAACAAACCAACGAACAATCATGAAGAGATCGAACTGCAAGTGTAGGACCTCAACTTTGCAAAGCTAAATCAAACAAGAACTAGAATCATCGAACAAAACAACGAACAAGGATGGAGCACAAGACAGGGAGGCCGACCATGAGAAAAACTATATTGCAAGGCATCTGTACAATAAACATTTAACATTGGCAGAGCTCTTAGGTAAACTGTTAAGAAAGTAAGGACCATCGAAGGGTGTAGGCATCTGCAAGCATTTAAGAAAAGATGCAACGTAGTAGGATTGTTCTCTCGAAGCACACAACAATAAAGCATAAATCAGACATAGCAATATCGTGCATAATGTATTCAAACCAACAGAAAATGCTAAGGGGAAACATTCGAACTAATGCTAGCATTCATCCACGTTCCACGAATGCATAAACAAATTTATGATTCAAAAAGACCATATACCACCAAATACTTTGGAAATGAAAACATATTTTACATTGGGAATAACGAAGGCATCAATAAGACCTCCAATCCGTTGTCCAATCAGATCTTAACAAACATGATACTTTTTATTATATAAAAATTGATATTTTCACTTCCCTTGTTCCAACAATAGACAATAGTGAAATATTTCTGGTCAATGCACAAACTAATGCTAGGTCAACGATTTATCGATTGCTAGAGTCCCTCTATGCCTATGACAGGGACTAATAAGTAATTTAAACTTTTGCGAGTTTCCTTTGTGACGACCGGGGACTTTGACTAGAGAAACGTGATGAATATTGTCTCTATAATTTTAGACCATTTAGGTGTGTTCCAGCTCATAGTCGGTGCTAGGTAGTATTATAGGTAATAATGGATGGTGGTATTCGCGTACATAGATGTTTGACGGTGCAAGTTTCCTAAATCTGACTTGATTTGAACTATTGAAGGAAATATAAATGATCAATGGATACAGCATAGAAATCCACAACGTATGTGATCCATATGGATATCGGTGGCCACCCACCTTTTCCAACTGGCTCAAAACAGTTTTCTGACATTTTTGGCAATTTACTATTTTTAGCAGTTTTTACTTCCGGGGCCATTTTGAG
>JZKD02S0353774.1:221445-244476 GCA_000966675.3 Picea glauca
TGACTTTTGGCGCTTCATCTCCTAGGGTTAGGTTTTTGGATGTCTAGGGTTTTTGGAATTCCTGTTTATTGTAAAAAGGCCTTCAAAGCCTCATTGTAATCATCTTCTTGCGAATGCGCATTGCCGTCACATCTCTTCTCAGAGATAAGCCGCCACCATTCCAACAAGCTTGTTTCCGCTGCATTTTACAGTTTCAACTTATTTCATTATTTAATAGAAAACCAGTTTTACTGTATCTATGTTATTTTGTGTTAAGCATCTGTTAATAATATGTATTCATTTCGTTCTGCTCATAAAATCTGGATCAATATGAACAAGCTCCGAGCGAGATACATTATTGAATTGAAATAGCAGCAACAACCTTCGCGGATTGTGAACATGGCTTGCATTGTAGCAGGGAATTCTTCCTCCGTCTTCGGCTCCTGTAGGTTCCTCTTTACTGCCGAGAATATCCCTTTGCCTCTACTCAAGAGGAAACTCCCACAGAGGTTGGATGTTCCGCTCTAGTTGCTGGGCCTGAATGTGCCATGGGTGGTCATAGAGCAGCCGATGGAGGTCAATGTGGAGGGTTTTCATTATGCGGTTTCGTGCAAAAAAATGTAGGCGAGAATTTATGGAGGATACCCACAAGGCCATTGTCAATGTTCTTGGTGATTCCAAGCAGGCCTTCTTTGGCGTCTTTGATGGTCATAGTGGTAGGAAAACTACAGCCTTGGTTGCCGAAAATATTGGGTAGAATATTCTGGATGCTATGCTCGGGATGGAGGATGAAACATAGGATATTATTGAGCAGGTTGTTAGAGATGGTTAGTTAACAACAGATGCATAGTTTTTGAAGAAAGATATTGGTAGCAGTATTGCTTGTGTAACTTCTCTGATTATAAATGGTAACTTAGTGGTTTCCAATGTTGGGGATTGTCGAGCAGTTATTAGCATACATGGTGCTGCTAAAGCCCTTACATGTGATTATTGAGATGGAAGGGAGGACGAGTGACAATAGATAGAGAATTTGAATGGAATTATGGACCTCCACCATGGAGTTTGGCGAGTTCAGGGATCTTTAGCTATATCTAGGGCAATAGGTGATTCACACATGAAATAATGGATAACATTTGAACCAAACAACAAAAAATTGAAATAACATCTGATTACGAGTTTTTAATTCTGGCATTAGATGGGTTGTGGGATAAAGTTAGTAATCAAGAAGTAGTCGATATCGCAAGGCCTTTCTGTGTCTAGAAGCAACCAAATTTGACACCATTAGGAGGACACCCCATTGCTTCTTGTAAGAATCTTGCAGAGGTAGCAGTAACCATAAAATCTCCAGATGATGTGAGCGTGATGATAGTACAACTCCGACATTTTCTCATGAAGGAGAAGTAGACAGTAAGGTGAGGGAGGAGTACCATCAAAAGAATGTGGCCTAACATCCATCTAACCCAACCTGGGTGTTGAACTTCAAAATCTCGACACACGATATTCAAGCAGTGGGAACGGGATTCTGAGTCTGAGTCTTTCCTTATTTTATGTTAAAGGGTGACACCAAAATCCACTTTTGTACAGTACCACAGATCACATGAGTATTTTTCCAATTACTCTTTCATTCAATTTTCATGATCATGCTCAAATTTTGGATGCTCCATGGATTTGACCCCCATTCTCCACCACCTCTATGATTATGTCACTGGAAACACCCCCATTTATTCATTCAACCAATGGCTAAGCTATCACGTTTCAAGAATGGTCTTGTTGTTCCATGAGAGCTAGAAGAAATCAATGAAGATTAATTAATATGCTAAATAAGAGAATGAAAGAAAAAGCATGAGCATGAGCAAACTTATAGGTTATGTTTCACCTATTATGTTTAGCTCTAATATGAAGCTTTAAATTTGTAAGTTAAAATAGATCCCTATATTTCTACATTTTGAAAGGTGAACATCGGTTAGAGATCAATTAATTTTGGATTTTTTTTATGTGTATACTATTTGATAGAAATTAATTTTATGGGGAGATCACGTGTACTCTAGGACTTGTACAAACTGTGAAGGCCTTGTGAGAATTAAATTTTCCATTAACTTTATGCACTAATGGATTTTTTGGGTTATGCATTACTTTAAAGACCAAGTGAAACTATTTATATGTAAAATAAATTTCATCTAACTTTATATCTTGTTTTTCTAAACAAGAGGCTTGACAAAAACTTTTTAAATGGTAAGATTCCATCCTACATTAGTGAGTTCCAATTTCTCTTCGAATTTTCAGAGTCTTCCTATATCTAGCCTCTAATATTTAGAATTGAAGTCTTCAATCATTGATAAACACTAACATAAATACTAACTTGTAGTTCCTCATGTAATATTTTAATGTTAAATCTAGATTGCCTCATTATCTTGGTGGGAATATTTCAAAAGAAGGCCAAATAACCTAACTAGATCCTCATACTCAATGATCTCACCACTCATGTATTTACTAGTAACTTATTATGGGAATAAGAAAAGTGGATCTTAATGAGTTCATATGAGTTCATCGATTTTGATTCTTGTGTTTGATCAATGTCCAGGGTTAAGATGGATACCACCACCCATGTATTCTATGTTCTTGATGCTATGTAGTTGTCATTTGTTGTGCCTTTGTTTGTTGATATGCTCTTTTTTGTTTAGAATTTTGTTCTCTCAAGATCGACCTCCTCTCTTTCTTGCTCTCTCAAAATTCATGAACAACCCATGAATGGGCATGCCCTCCTACCCTAATCGACTCAATGAAGGTAGGTGAAGGGTTTCGTAATCCAATGATGGAGATTGGATTAGATGAGTGGATGAGATTGAGTGTCCATTCACTCACCCCCTTTACTTAAGTCATAAAGTCACATTTTAATTTATTTCTCATAAATTAAATGACTAGGGTCCACATTAGGCACTTTCTCACCCCTTAGGTGCCTAGGTGATGAGAAAAACTTGCCTAGGTACTTTTTAATTATCTTAACACTCCCTCTTACCGAGGAAAGTGTTACTCACCACTCCAAGATTGTCCCTGAACAATACAAACTTTCCTTTGCCCAAGGCTTTGGTGAGTATGTACGCAACCTTCTCATCTGTAGATATGTATTGTAGCTCAATTGCTCCTCTTTGAACATAATCTTGAAGGAAGTGATATCGAATCTCAATGTGCTTAGACCTTTCATCAAAAACTGGATTCTCAGAGAGTTTAATACAACTCTGATTGTCACAATAAATCATAGTGGGTCTCAACTGCACACCAAATAATCCCACCAAGAAATTGCGAAGCCAAAGGGCCTCACAACTGGCCTGACTAGCAGCCATATACTCATCCTTTGCAGAATGAAAATCCAGTGACTTTTTCTTTCGACTGAACCAAGACACCGGTGTTGATCCCAATCCGAAACAACATCCAGAAGTACTCCTCCTGTCACTGACACATCCTTCCCAATCTGAATTTGTATAGCCCACCAATCGAACTCCATCCCCTCTCAGATAGTCTAGACCATAATCAATTGTACCACAAAGACACCTGATCATATGTTTTGTTTCCACCCAATGCACTCTCCTAGGCTACACCATGAATTGACTAAGAGTGTTGACAACAAAACATATATCTAGTTTGGTGTTGACCAAATACATCAATGAACCCATCAACTGACGATATAAAGGGGAATCAACCAATTGTGACTCAGAAGCATGAAGCTTCTTTCAGTTAGTAATCATGGGTGTGGTCACGCACCTACAATCCTCCATCTGGAATCTCCTCAGAATGTCACAAGCATACTTGCCATGTCCCAGGAAGATGTGTCCAAGCTCCTGGAAAACCTCCAATCCCAAAAAATAACGCATTAGTCCAATATATGTCATCTTGAACTCTGAAGCAAGGCTCTCCTTGGAGCTAGTAATGAGTCTCTCAGCCCCTGTAATGAAAAGATCATCAACATATAGCAAGAGTGTAATATCCCTAAGGCTGAACCCAATTGTAAATATAAATGCAATGTACTTAAGCTGGTAAGTTGTATGACATCATTTTGGATACACATTTCATGGTATAGTGCGCACATGTACTGCGCAGTAAAATGAGAAAGTGTGCACATTCTTGGATACTGCGCGGAACAACTGGAGTGCGCATGATTGTGAGGCCAGTGAGCCTATGTGTATATGATATGCTTTATAGCCTGGTGAGCCAGTTATTATAAGTTGGACACTTATGTTTTTATTAGGCCGGAGAGCCTAGATGTTAAAGGCCAGTGCGCCTGTTTTTGTACATGTCTCATATTTAATATAAATACATCGTTGCACGCAGACCGACCATGATAAAAGAGATGGGGGACTAAAATCCAATGGTTAGGGAAATGGAGGGGCCTAAAAGTTAAGGAAATGGCTAATCTAGGGAGCTTAAGCAACAAAGGAATATTATATTAATATTTCTTTAATCATAAAGTAAGGATAATTATTTTATCCTAAGTTATAAAGTTGGGGACAAGTGGGCCAAAGTAGCTCCCAACATGACAAGTGTCAAGTTGGGGACATGCATACATATTGTTGGGACTTAGTTCATTTGCGGGCATCTTTGCCAGGATTCTTGCCAAGGATTCCTTCCATCATTGAGTCATCCAGTCAATCATCCATGAGCATGCACACACCCATTGAACTATCCTTGGTATCTTCATGACTGAACTTGAAATGGTATCAATAGCCTTTAGGTTTGTGTATCTGGTTAGCTTGGGAGTTGGACTAAAGAAGCGGGCTGTCAGGCCCGTGGGATATTTGAAGAGGTGGGTTGTCAGGCCCGTGAGCAATTATCTGAGTGAGAGAATTGCTGGGAATTGATTTCTGAAGGTGCTAAACTACAACTACAGGGCTCAAAGACTTCCTGTTCGACCTGTTGTTGAAGCCCAGGAAGGGAAGTGGGGCCGCCAAAGGACTGTTGAGCAGAGAAGGGGCACACTTCCTGGGGTGGAACAGGCATGTGGGGAATGAGAGACTGTAGGCTGTTAGTTTGAGTGGCACCGGAGACAGAGTCTTTCCTGTCATCTATGAGCCTTTAGCTTGGTTAGGAATCCCTTTACCCCGGGTGGAGTTTCGTCCCAGCTCAGGGGTGACTCATTGTTGAGAGTGATGAATAGTGTAGTCTAAGGCTGGCAGGTTCGTGGACGGTCTGCATGCAGTTGGTGACATTCTTACCAAGATAAGTACCAATTGTGTGATAAATTTACATGCTGCATTGTTATTTACATGCTTATTGTATGGGTTTATCATATGTGTGATTATAACTGTTTGTATGTTTATGGGAATTTCCCTATATATGCTACATGTATGTGATTACTGCTATTTCAGTACGAAATCATATATTTATAGAATGCAATTGTTTGTTTATGTTTTATATGTAAAGCTTCCGCAAAAGTGTTGTATATATATGTTTTAATTGCTTGCAGTTTGAAGAGAAATTTTATGTGGCATAGCTCAGTTGAATACTGGGTATGTTACAGTATATTCTCTTAGTGAGAGAATAGTAAGAGTTCCCTCATGTAGCGTGGCATTCCTCGGCCTGTTGGTCGCCAGGGATGTTAGAAATTGGTATCAGAGATTCAGTTTTCAACAATGAGCCTGGATGGGCCGAACAAGTTGAATTGATGCGAAATCTCATAGAGAATGGAATTCGAAGTGGTCTAATTTTGAGTTGCAGAGCGTCCATGGTAAATTTCAGAAGGAACAAAGCAGAATTGGGAAGAGACCCAATTTATGCAGTATGTAGTGGAGTTCACGAGGATTTGATGCACATAAAGATGAATGTGCACAAGTGGGCACACTAAAAATGCATGATGTGCAGTGAAAATCTTGTGTTAGGTAAAATTTTGGTGCTACGTGGAAAAATGTTAGTGTGCGGGTGTGCACGCTAAATTTTGGTGCTGTGCAGAAAAATAGTGGTTTTCTGGTGCGCACGCTAACTCGTAGCACCACACGGAAAAATTTTGGTGTGTGGGTGCGCACACTAAATTTAGCATTGTGCAGTGTGCATACACTTAAGAAGTGTGTGTGGTGTGGACATTCATAATAATGGCACACGTGGTGTGCGTGGTATTGTCATAGTGCAGTGGAGTTTGGTAGGCACACGTGCAATGTGGGTATATGTTGTCGCACAACCATTTAGTTAATTGTGCGCACAAAGTATTGGTGCATGGTGAGGGTGTACCAAACTTTGGCATGGTGCAGGACGGAGAGTAAGTTGCGTGTGGTACAAAAACAACTCGCGGTGGATATTGGCGCGTGACATAATAGTAGTGCGCGCAAGTTATTGGCGCAGCATAGAAGTGATACAAAATGGTTTTAAAGTGCATGAAGAATGATTTACCTTGTGTTGTTGTTGTGCGTGGTGAATATGGGTTCACAGGTTGATATATGTGCGCGTGAAGTTGTTTGAAGGGTAAATTATAAGACCCAGCTGGCTTCAAAGAGCCATAACTCTCTGCTCCAGAATTCGATTGAAGCATAGGAGAAGTCAATGGAAAGCTATTGAGCCATAGAAGACAGTCCCAAAACTGAATTAAATTTCTGGGCATGTTAAGGATGTTTATTATGGAAAAGAATGTACCTGTAGCATTCCAGTTACAATATGGTATATTGGCCTAGAACTTCAACAGGTTGTAACTAACAACAGGTACCCAGAAGGAGTTGAAACTTGGACAGAGTGTCCATAAGAGGTATATGAAGGAACCCAATTGAGATCCTACAAAATATCCAATGGAGAAAATGCAAAAATGCATAATTACAGCGTAGAGTTGCGCCAAGTTGAAAAATGGACAGAAAATGTAATGGAAAATTTTCAAATAGTCGTAACTTTGTGCTGAAGACTCAGAATTGAGCATGGGAGCAGGAATTGGAAAGGTATTGAACAACATAATATAATTATCCATGCAGAAAATTGATCAAGGCAGTTAACATTTCAAGAAATCAGAAGAAATATTTATGGTATATATTGAACCAGAATGGTTCTTTTTTCATGAATTATTGAAACAGTAGCCTGGCAAAGTTTTGTTGGCTGCACATTTTGCAGAGTTAACAAAAACTAGATTAGATAAAGATAAGTGTAGATTCCATAGGAATGGAAGAGGCAAAAGGAAATTTCAGTCAACAAGATGAGAGTAGAGGGATGGATGTCCATTTGGGCATTGAAGAAACAAACTCCAATGGACATGGAGAAAGAAGGGATGAAAACGTGAATATGGTAGAGACCATTAAAAATTTGCAGAAGGATGTACAAAGCCATAAAGATGATAATGAAAGGATTATGAAATCCAAGGAGTAGTTGGATGACTTCAACATGAAGTTATTGCAGAGCTTGAACATAATAGAAAATAAATTGGATAAGGAGAGTGGCTCAAGAAAATTTAGAAGTCACAGATCTCATGATGAGAAAAGAAGAGCAAGAAGTGTTATTAGACATCACCACCACTCCCCGAAGCATTCCAATAAGAGGGAACACAATAGATCAAGCCCATCCCCTATCAGGAAGCACAAGAGATCTGGGGTGGATGAGCTACGAGGATAAATGAACAAAATCAAACCTCCTACTTTTGATGGTGAGAACAAAAAGGATGAATATGCAAAGACATGGCTGCTGGGCATGAGAAAGTATTTTCAATTGCATAATTATTCTTCTCATGCAGAAGGTAGAATTGTTATCTATCAACTCAATGGAAAGGCATCCATGTGGTGAGATAAGCTTTTGTAGGTGCAACACATTAAAGAGAAAAGTGTTACTTGGAGGGAATTTAAGAAGTATTTTGAGAAGAAATACTTGACTAAGAGATACTATGACAAGAAAAAGAAAGAGTTATTTGAACTCAAGCTTGGGAGTATGACCATTGATGAATATGAGAGAAGGTTTTTAGAACTGCTGAAGTATGTCTCTTTCATCAAGGATGAAACAATTAAGATTCAAAGGTATTTGAGTGGATTTCCATCACTCATTAGTGACAAAATACAGTATGATGATCCAAAGACACTGGAAGAGACCATAAGGTGAGCTAAATGCCTATATGATCAACAAAAAGCAAGGCCAAATTTCCAAAAATCTTGGGAAGACAAAAAGAATTTCAAGATGGATCAAAGGAAGAAGGGATCTAAGCCACCATTCTTTAGAAATAATCCTCAGGGACAAAAAGCTCCTAGAGAACCCAAAACGATTGAAGCATGGGGTCAAAGGCCAAGACAACCACCTATTCAATGTTGAGGTTGTAAAGGAGACCATATGTTCAGAGATTGTACTCACATAGGTGAAAAAGGGAGGAATTTCCACAATGTACAGCAAGCTGAAACAATGGAGGACATGGGCATAAATGTACCAAGGATCTATGCAGCCTTGGATAGCAAGCAAGCAGAGTATCAGTCACATATGATTGAAGTAGAAGGTATGATCAACAACCAAACCATTGCTATTTTAATTGATTCAAGAGCTATTCATAGTTATATAGATCTTAGGATGATGAAAAGTTTGCAATTACAGAGAAGAAAGAATGAGAAATTTTGGTTGGTGCAGCTGGCTACAGGAGCCAAAAGAAAATTTAATGAGATGGTTAAGTCAAGTCTTATGGACTTGAATGGACTGAGCACCAAGGTAGATTTGAACATCTTTCCTTTAGGTTCCTATGATTGTCTAATTGGGATGGATTGGTTGGACCAAAATCATGCTCTCTTAGACTGTCATAACAAATCATTTACTTGCTTGGATGAGGAAGGGAACCAAAGGAAAGTGCAGGGAATTCCCAAGGCAGTAACCATCAGAGAAATTTCAGTTGAAGAAATGTTACAGGAAAGGATGTCAAATATTGCAGCTTGTATGGAGGAGACACCTAAAGATAAGGTGCCAAGTTTGGAAGATCATGCAGTCTTGAAATAATTTGAAGAGGTGTTCAAGGAGGTACCAGGACTACCCCCAAAGAGAGATATTGATTTCTCTATAAATTTAATGCCTGGAGCAGCCCCAGTGTCAAAGATTCCTTATAGAATGAGTACACCAGAGTTGAAGGAGTTGCAAATGTAGCTTGAAGAACTTTTGAAGAAGGGGTATATATGCCCAAGTGTGTCACCGTGGGGTGCCCCAATCTTGTTTGTGAAGAAGAAAGATGGAACATTAAGATTGTTCATTGATTTCAGACAGTTGAATAAAGTGACTGTAAAGAACAAGTATCCTCTGCCAAGGATTGATGATCTTTCTGATCAATTGAAGGATGCAAAGATCTTTTCAAAGATAGATCTCAGGTCAGGATACCATCAAGTAATAAGGATTAAAGAGGGAGATATCAACAAGACCACCTCCAGAAAAAGGTATGGTCATTATGAGTTCACAGTGGTGCCATTTGGGTTATCAAATGCACCAGTTGTTTTCATGTGCTTAATGAATGGTGTTTTCCGAGAATATTTAGACAAGTTTTTCATTGTCTTTTTGGATGACATTCTTATATATTCCAAGTCAGCAGAGAATCATGAACATAATTTGGGGATGGTGTTGCAAGTATTAAGGGAGCATCAGTTGTATTCCAAGTTGAACAAGTGCTCATTTTATCATAAACAAATTCATTACTTGGGGCATATCATTTCAAAGGAAGGGATAGTAGTGGATTCTGAGAAGATATAAACCATTAGAGAATGGTCAGCGCCAAAGAATGTGATAGAGGTGAGATCATTCCTGGGTCTTGTAGGCTACTACAGGAGATTCATTGATGAATTCTCAAAGATTGCACACCCAATCACTTCCTTTCAAAGAAAGGGTGTGAATTTTCAGTGGACATTGGATTATGAAAATAGTTTCCAACACTTGAAACAATTATTAACAAGTGCTCCAATACTAAGGATTGCAAACCCAAATGAAGACTTCATTGTATGCACAAATGCATGTAATGAAGGACTTGGTGGAGTCCTCACTCAAAATGGGGTTGTTATATGTTATGAATCAAGGAAGTTAAAGAAGCATGAAAGACATCATGCCACTCATGATTTGGAGTTGGCAGCCATAGTGCATGCCTTGGAGAAATGGAGACACTACCTTATGGGGAAAAGGTTTGAGCTCTGGATAGACCAAAATGGTTTGAAATATTTATTTGATCAACCAACTCTAAATGCTAGGCAAATCAGATGGTTAGAATTTCTAAGTGAATATGACTTTGATATAAAGCATATCAAGGAAAAAGAGAACAAAGTGGCTGATGCACTCAACATAAGAGTACATGAAATGCATGCTACAACCATTATCATGTGCCAATCATATTTGAAAGACATAATTATAGAGGTTGCCAAATCAGATTTTCAATACAAAGAATTAGTGGCAAAATTACCGCAAGGTATTTTGCAGCAGAAAATTGAAGATTACAAGCTAGATAATGATGAAATTCTCAGGTACAGGGGTATAATTTATGTAACAAATTCTCAGGAATTGAAAAATCTGATATTGAGAGAAATACATAATGTGCCTTATGATGGGCACCCAGGATATCAAAAAACCATTGCAGCTGTCAAGAGCCAATATTATTGGCTAGACATGAAGAAAGAGGTTGCTGATTTTATTGCCAGATGTTTGGAATGTCAAAAGGTAAAGGCTAAGCATAGACACCCACCTAGTTTTCTACAACCATTACCCATTTCTGAGTGGAAATGGGAAGTTGTAACAATGGATTTCATCACCAAACTTCCCAGAACAAATAAGCAACATGATTCTATCATGGTAGTGGTGGATAAGCTTACTAAGGTTGCCCATTTTATTCCAGTTAAACTCACTCACAAGGCAACCGACATTTCTGATGTTTATATGAAGGAAATTTCTAGATTCCATGGCATACCAAAGACGATTGTGTCTGATATAGATCCAAAATTTACCTCAAAATTTTGAAAAGGGTTATTTAATAGATTCAAAATTTTTTTGAAATTTAGTACAACTTATCATCCAGAATCAGATGGACAAACAAAGAGGGTGAATCAAGTGATCGAGGATATGTTGAGGATGTATGTGATGGATAAACCATCAAAATGGGAAGACTACCTACACTTGTTAGAGTTTGCTTACAACAATGGGTACCAAGCATCTCTAAAGATGAGCCCATTTGAGGCACTTTATGGTAGAAAGTGAAACACTCCAGTAAGCTGGAATAACCCAGCAGATAGAGCAGTGGTTGGGCCAGATTTGCTCAGGGAAATGGAGGAGAAAATGTTAAAAATAAAACAAAATTTAAAGGTTGCCCAAGACAAGCAAAAAAACTATGCTGATAAGGGCATAATTCTCAGGGAATTTAATGTGGGAGACCATGTGTTCTTGAAGGTGAAGGCCAATAGAAGTTCCCTGAAGTTGGGAAATTGTTCAAAGTTGGCAGCTCGCTATTGTGGGCCGTTTGAAATCCTAGAGAGGATTGGTTCAGTTTCTTATATGATTGCATTGTCTGCATCTATGTCTGTTCATAATGTATTCCATGTATCATTGCTAAAGAAATATATACCTAATGCTAATCATGTTATTGATTGGAATGTGATTCAGGTGGAGCAAGAAGACGCTTTTCAAGTGCATCTGGTGCRCATTCTGGACCAAAAAATCAAACAKCTCCAGAATCGAGCCATAGGTMTTGTAAAGGTMCAATAGACCTGGTACGGTCCTAAGGRTGCTACTTGAGAGCATGAGGATGCAAYGCAGGCAAAATACCCGCATCTTATTTTTTGAAKATTTTTGAAATTTTGTTGTACATTGGGTACATRATRCACTGAGGAYAGTGCATAAATAAGGGGAGGGGATTGTAATATCCCTAAGGCYGAACCCAATTGTAAATATAAATTCAATGTACTTAAGCTGGTGAGMTGTATGACATCATTTTGGATACACAKTTCATGGTATATTGCGCACATGCACTGYGTAGTAAAATGAGGAAGTGTGCACATTCCTGGATACCGTGCGCARCAACTRGAGTGCGCACGATTGTGAGGCCAGTGAGCCTATGTGTATATGATATGTTTTATAGGWTGGTGAGCCAGTTATTATAAGCTRGAYGCTTATGTTTTGATTAGGYAGGAGAGMCTAGATGTTAAMGGTYAGTGCGTCTATTTTTGTACATGTCTCATAATTAATATAAATACATCRYTGTGCGTAGAYCGACCACGATAAAAGAGATGGGGGACTAAWATACACTGGTTAGGGAAAGGGAGGGGCCTAAAATTTAAGGAAAGGGMTAAGCTAGGGAGCTTAAGCCACAAAGGAATATTATATTAATATTTCTTTAATCATAAAGTAAGGAYAATTATTTTATCCTAAGTTCTAAAGTTGGGGACAAGTGGGCCAAAGTAGCTCCCAAGATGACAAGTGTCAAGTTGGGGACATGCATACATATTGTTGGGACTTAGTTCATTTGCGGGCATCTTTTCCAGGATTCTTTCCGAGGATTCCTTCCATCATTGAGTCATCCAGTCAATCATCCATGAGCATGCACACACCCATTGAACTATCCTTGGTATCTTCATGATTGAACCTGAAATGGTATCAATAGCCTTTAGGTTTGTGTATCTAGTTAGCTTGGGAGTTGGACTGAAGAAGCGGGTTGTCAGGCCTGTGTGATATTTGAAGAGGTAGTTTGTCAGGCCCGTGAGTAATTCTCTGAGTGAGAGAATTGTTGGGAATTGATTCCTGAAGGTGCTAAACTACAACTACAGGGCTTAGAGATTTCCTGTCCATCCTGTTGTTGAAGCCTTGGAAGGGAAGTGGGGCCACCGAAAGAGTTTTGAGAAGAGAAGGGGCACACTTCCTTGTGTGGAACAGGCATGTGGGGAATGAGAGACTGTAGGTTGTTAGTTTGAGTGGCACCAGAGATGGAGTATTTCCTATCGTCTGTGATCCTTTAGCTTGGTTAGGAATCCCTTTATCCTGGGTGGAGTTTAGTCCCATCTCGGGGGTGACTCACTGTTGAGAGTGATGAACAGTGTAGTCTAAGGCTGGGAGGTTCGTGGACGGACTGCATGCAGTTGGTGACATTCTTACCAAGATACATGCCAATTGTGTGATAAATTTACATGCTGCATTGTTATTTACATTTTTATTGTATGGGTTTATCATATGTGTGATTATAACTATCTGTATGTTTATGGTTATTTCCCTGTATATGTTGCATGTCCATGTTTACTGCAATTGCAGTACAAAATCATATATTTACAGAATGTAATTTTTTGTTTACGTTTTATATGTAAATCTTACGAAAAAGTGTTGTATTTATATGTTTTAATTGCATGTAGTTTGAAGAGAAATTTTATGTGGCATAGCTCAGTTGAATACTGGGTATGTTACAATATATTCTCTAAGCGAGAGAACAATAAGAGTTCCCTTGTGTAGTGTGGAATTCCCCGGCCTGTCGGTGGCCGGGGATGTTACAAAGAGTATGAGATGATCCTCTCCAATCACAATGAAGTACAGGTTGGGATATGCCTCACTCTTCTCAAATCCCAACTGTTGCAAGTAGGTGCCAATCCTAAAATACCAAGATCTGGGAGCTTGTTTCATCCCATACAATGCCTTATTTAGTCTGCACACATGAGACTCTCTCCCATACACCTCAAATCCCAATGGTTGCTCAATGTACACCTCCTCCTAAATGAGACCATTAAAAAATGTGGTCTTCACATCCATTTGATGGATCTTCTAACCCATCTCTATTGCAATAGAGATCACTACCCTGATCAAAGTATATCTAGCAACTGGAGATAAAGTCTCATCATAGTCAACTTCCTCAACCTG
This sequence comes from Picea glauca, assembly GCA_000966675.3. NCBI lineage: Eukaryota > Viridiplantae > Streptophyta > Pinopsida > Pinales > Pinaceae > Picea > Picea glauca. The sequence goes on from JZKD02S0353774.1 coordinate 235,207, forward strand.
TGAGAACCTCCGAGCCACAAAACAAGCTTTCTACTTATCAATGTTTCCATCGGCAACATACTTGAGTTTGTAGAGCCACCTGGAAGTCACCACTGACTTCCACTCAGGTCTAGGAACAATCTCCCAAACACCATTCTTCATGATGGAAATGTACTCTTCCATCATGGAATCTCTCCAAAAATGTCTTCCAACAACCTCCTCAAAAGCGGAAGGCTTAGAATCCCTGATTTTTCACACCAACGCAATGTAGCTGCAAAATATCTTAGGAGGTTTACTCTCCCTCACAGCTTGCCTGGGATTCCCCACTGAACCCTGTGCCTCCCTAAAAGTGTCCTGAAGCCACTTGGGCTTCCTCCTCTCTGAAGTAGTGTCCCATGGAGGGGAATCTCCCTTCTCAACCCCATCAATCGAAGACTGTGAACTTGAATTAGAATATGGAGAACTTGATCCCGAAACTTGTGGACCAGTAACCTGTGATCCTGACATATGTGGCCCTGTAACCTGTGGTCTAGTCATCACTGAAGCTGGTGGACCTGAAATCTGTGTCACTGAAGTTTGTGGATGACTCACCTGAACCTGTGGAGATGAATTCTCACCCCTCTTAGTCCCTTGTGACTTCCTAAATTCTCCATCCTCCTCAAATATCACATTCCTTCTCAAAATTGTCTTCCTCAAGAAAAATGATGTATATGTGGAAAGCCTTTGAGGTCTCGCTATACCCAACAAAGATCCCCTTCTTTGTCATGGGTTCTAGCTTTTTCCTCTTCTGAGAAGGGACATGTGAATATGTAAGGCACCCATAAATACTAAAGTTCCCAACATCAGGCTTCTTCCCAGAGAAATCCTCCTCAGGAGTCTTGTCCCCCAATGCTCTGTGTGGACTCCCGTTCTGCAGATAGACTGCAATATAACATGCCTTAGCCCAAAGAAAAAGTGGTAGCCCCTGATCATGTAAAATGGCTCTCGCAACCCCAACTATGGCCCTATTCTTCCTCTCAACAACCCCATTCTTCTACGGGTTGTAAGGAACAATCAAATCTCTCCCGATTCCCTCTCCTGCACATAAGTCATTAAACTCCTTCGAGGTATACTCACCCCCATTTTTTGTCCTCGGTACTCTGATTTTCCTTCCAGTCTGGTTCTCCACAAGAGCTTTAAACTATTGGAACCGATTGAAGACCTGTACTTTGGTCTTCATGAAAAAAATATAAGACTTATGAGAGAATTCATCAATGAATATGACATAGTATAAACAACCACTCAAATATGAAGAAGACATAGGACCACATACGTCAGAATGAATCAGATCAAGTATACCTGTTGCTCTACTGTCACTGATTGGAAAATAAGTCTTGGTGTACATTTCGAAACCACACCCCTTGCACAACTCCTGGTGCTCTGTACTGAACTCTAGCACTCTAGTCATAATCTCCCTCAGTATCCTTAGAGCCCCATGATGCAAATGGTCCATCCTCCTATTCCATAGCTCACAAAGATCATTGTTTCTGGTATAATGAAATAATGCACTAGCTGGCTGAAACATGAGCTTGTACAACTTCTCATGTTGAGTCCCAATCACTTTGTCTGAAGTGATACTAGACCCCTTGGGAAATAGGATCACCTGTCTATCATAGAACAACACCTCATAACCCCTCTCCTCAATAGTAGAAATTGAAATCAAGTTCTTCTTCAAGCCAGGAACATATAAGACATCTCTCAACAACATGGGAGGTAGATACTTCCTCTGAAATGATATTGTCCCACTACCAACTTCCTTGACCACTTTGTCATATCCAATCACTACCTCAAGATCAACAATTTGTTGAAGATTTGTCAAATGCTCACGAACACCTGTCATATGGCATGAGGCACCACTGTCAATATACCACACACTGGAATGAGTGGCTCTAGTGGAAAGACATACCACTAAGGAAAACTCCTTATCGAACTTGGCGGAAAACTCCTCCACCTCTGCTGAAGCTATTGTCTACTTCTTCTTCTTATTAGGACATTGTCCTGCATAGTGCCCAAAATTGTGACATACAAAGAACTTGAATTTTCTCATGTCCTTCTTTCCTTCACTCTTCGGTTTGTTTCCTCCCTTAGGACCCTTTTTGAATTTCTTCTTGTTGTTGGAAGCAAGAGACAAATTCTCTTCATCATTACCAGTATATGAACTGCCATGCACATAACCTCTCTGGGTCTCCTCCTAAACAAATTCATCCCAAAGACGTTCCCACTTGGAAAGGTTCTCCCTAGACACAACGCCTTCAATAAAAACAACCCATTGTTTGGTCACCCCATTCAATGTTGTCCTCACAAGTTCACTATCAGCAATGGCCTCCCCAACAAATCCAAGTTCTTCTCTCACCTATGTCAACCTGGTAAGATATGTGACCACATTTTTTAGGCATTTGTCTTCCTAGTCACATGAGGAATCAAATGGTCCTTGATGGCATCAAGTATGATTCTTTTAGCCTTGATACTCTTCTTGGTGTAGGCTACTAGAAGAGTAGGATTTGTGGGTACATTCACTGGGTTTGTTGTGGAGTTCTCAACAATGTCCCATAACTCACTTCCTTGCAACGAAAATATCATTCTCTCCTTCCAAATACCAAATTTTACTACCCCATCAAGTCTTTCCTGAACCCTTAAACCTGATTCATAAATGATCTTTAAAGACTTGGCTAAGTTTTAAGCATGTGTTCATTTACCAATTAGGAATTAATGAAAGAAGAATAACTTAATGAGATATTATAGCATCCATAATAAATAAATGCATATTATAATGTAAGCACACAAAGAAAACCATAACAACAAAGTTGTTAACGAAGTTCAACAAGATTGCCTACGTCTCTGGGCCTTTGTCTCAGTGGGTGAGACTTTCTTGTTTCTCTTCAATGTTTCAAAAGTACATTAGAAAAGTTTCAAAAGGATTACAAACTAGTCTGTATGTGTTTTGCGTGACCTCAAGAATCCAACACAACTAATGGCACTGAAAACGATTGAGTATACCTCCCGGAAATGACCTCCAAAATTTACTTGGCTTGTTGGTTTTTCCTGCATAAAATGAACTGTTATGCTTTATTCTTTATAAATTTTACCTTTGGCTAGATAATAAAACTTTTTACTTTATAACGAAGTAGTTGTGGGATCAAATCCCAACAAACCCCCTCTTTGTGGCTCAAAATCTCACCAAATTACATAAAATATGGCATAGAATCCTTGGATATGGTTTTTAAAAACCATAATGTAAAGTTTTTACCCACTTTATTTCCAAGTGATATGGAGCGCCTTTTTTTATGGATTAAAACACACACACACACACACACACACACACACACACACACACACACACATATATATATATATATATGTATGTATGTATGGTTTAAACCCACATTCCAAATATTCATGGCATATAATATGCAAACATACCCATAATATATATGGTTGGAGTATATTATGGAGAATACTTTGGAAAGGGCGCATATCATATGTATAGTCGTGGAGTTGTATTAGCAAGCCACAATCCCGACCTCTTGGTTAGTGTGAAGTGTTAAGGCGTTGGTGCCTTTTTAATGTGATTTATTCTCCACACATAATAATAAATTGCCACATTATATAAAAAAACATAAATGCATCCGAGTGGCTAGAGCATGGTTTTTAAAGCTTTGCACCTAGGAGGTCACATGTTCGATTCTCATAGAGGTAATTATTTTTGACGAGGCCACATGTTCGATTCTCATAGAGGCAACTATTTTTTACTTGGCCTGGGGTGCCACGTGGCACCACATGTCACTCTGTTATTGGCCTAAATTGTCTAGTCATCCTGTGACACATGTCGGTGCCACCACCTACCACTTGTCAACTCTATCAATTGCCATGTGTTGTGCTCAGGTTGTTCCACGTGTCCTCTGTATACCGTGCCACATGCCATGTCCAGAATGTGCCATGTCACCCTTTGATCAATTGACTTTTTGCCTGTTTGGGAAATCGATCAAAATGCAATATCTTTCACATACGATGTCCATTTGTGAAAAGAATTATATCGCCAGAATAAACACGACGCACCAAATGCAATGGCAATGGTTTAGTCTGATTCTGAGAACTTTGATTTTTAGGCCTTCCTGGATCCATTTTGGATCAAAACTGGTAGCCATTGACCCTTCTCTGCTGAAAATAAAAATTTCAAAATTCTATCCGGTGAAGTAACTTTTGTCCCCTTCTCTGTCTTCCTGATATAAATCTTCATTTTATTTAACTCAACTCTGATACCATGTAAAATTTCAGACCACACCAAGTTTGAAGTCTCGCTGATATTTATCAGTGTTTAATGCCCAAAACCCAGATTTATGACAACCATAAATACTCAACAAATAAACATAATTTTCCAAACTAAAACATGAGCATTTTGAACAACATTTAATGCAGAAATAAAATATATCAGCAACACAATATTCAAAAAAATATTTTCACAAAGGGTTTTGGTCTAACAACGACCCTGGAAAAATCCACAAGGGGAAAACCAGTGAGAGAGGGATTTTTACTATTCAGAGCTTCGAAGAAAAAATATTTTACAACAGTCTTATTCTCAGCAAAAATTCACAAACTTATCTCGGAAATTTCTTGAGCAAAACTCCTTCAGAACAACCCAAAACTGCCCCTCGATTTCTGTGCCAAAAATTTGTATTGTTGTACAATTGTCACAACATTAATTGTTGTGTGGACTATCTCGAAATTCGTGCCCCAAATTCTAGAAATTCATGCCTAGAAAAACAAAACCGTACGATCATCATTTTCTCTACCAACGGTTGTACGAACTATACAGAAAAAACGTGCCTAGCAGTCACCTTGATTTCTATGCAAGGAAAACCAATATGGAAGCATTGGAATGTGTGCCAACCTTCTCAGAAGAGTTTCTATTTTTCCCCTCGATTTCTGTGCATACAAAAGATGGTACGAACTCTAGAAATCCGTACAGTACGACCTGCAAACTTTGTTGTACTTTTCCTCAATTAGCGTGCTAGTTTGCTTCCTTGAAATGCTTGCCTCCAACTCTGCAAATGGCCTCTCTTTCTCAAGCTCAACCTCTTCTCTCTATTGCTCTCTCAAAATTCATGAACAACCCATGAATGGGTGCGCCCTCCTACCCTAATCGACTGAATGAAGGTAGGTGAAGGGTGTCATTATAATCCAACGGTGGAGATTGGATTAGATGAGTGGATGAGATTGAGTGTCCATTCACTCACCCCATTTACTTAAGTCATAAAGTCACATTTTAATTTATCTCTCATAAATTAAATGACTAGGGTCCACATTAGGCACTTTCTCACCCCTTAGGCGCCTAGGTGATGAGAAGCACTTGCCTAGGTAATTTTTAATTATTTTAAGAAACTATTGGATGCTAGGAAACTACACAATCTGCTACATAACACACAAGGAAACCTGGTATTATTCCAACATAGAAACCGAGGCTCTCCAAGCCTCTCACTACTATGTGCCAGTATACTTCAAGATCTCAAAAAATACCACAAGTCAAAGACCACAAATGAACTCTCCTTTGTCTAGCTAGTGTGGGTATTGCACCATCGAAACTAAACCTACACTAGAAGGGTTTTTCCAAAAACCCCAACGAAAACGCTGGCCACAAGAGCACTCAATACATATCAAATCATAATGCCCAAAGAGGTAGGCTCCCCTTCTATTTATTCTTCTTCTTCGATTCTTCTAGATCTTCCTTCTTGGCGAAATCAAACCCTCACTTGATTAAAATATAATTATTTATTTTATTTAATATCCTTTTAGGGTTTGATTCTTTGAATCCCATTTTTCTTTGTTGAATATAGCCTATGGGAGTCGTGTAGGATAATGAGTCATCAATTGGAGGGGGAAATTATGATCCTCCCTTCCTGAAATTGTTTTTCCTCAAGCAATTTTAGATGAAGGTGTTGTAAAATCCGTTCACCTTCCCATGTAGCATCTTTTGTAGGAAACCCATTCCATATGACTAGGTACTCTCGAATAACTCTTCTTCTCAGTCTCCATTCCCATACATCCGCAATCATTTCAGGTGCCAAAACCAATTGCCCTTCCTCATCTAGTGGAGTAAGATCTGTCGAAGCGATGACTTGTTGGCCCAATGCCTTTTTGAAGCATGACACGTGGAATGTGTTGTGAATTCTTCTTCCCTCCGGTAGCTCCAACTCATATGCCATCTCTCCAAATCTCCCGATCACTCTGTAGAGTTCGTAAAAATGAGGTTTCAACTTCTCTGTACCACTATTCTTCAATGAATATTGTCAGTAAGGTTGTAGCCTAAGAAATACTAGGTGCCTGACCTCAAAACTGCACTCCACCTGATGACTATCTGCATACACCTTTTGTTGGTTTTGAGCAACCTGCAATTTCTCCTTTGAGATCCTCAATATTAATTGACTTTTCTGCAACCATTCTTTGTCCTTGGGATCTCTACTCTCTCCAAATTCTAAATCTACAAATGATGGGGCATCATAGCCATACAACGCTCTGAATGGACTCATACTCATGGACATGTGATGAGTGGTGTTATAACAATGGTCCCTGAGATGCAACCATTTTATCCATGATCGTTGTTTTCCTGACACATAGTTCCTTAGGTACCCTTCTATCCATTTGTTCACTATCTCAATCTATCCGTCTGTCTGGTGGTGATAGCTAGTACTAGGTGTCAACTTCATCCTAGATAACCTAAATAGCTCCTGCCAAAACACACTGAGAAACTTGCAATCCCGATCACTGACTATGTTCCTTGGAAGACCATGGAGTCTGAAAACTTCTCTAAAGAAAATATCTTCCATCTGAGATGCGTTGTATTATGAAGGAATGGAAAAAAAGTGTGCATATTTGGTCAACCTGTCTACCACCACATAAATATAGTCCCTATCCTAGAATTTTGGTAACCTTGTAATGAAATCCATGGAAATGCTCTCTCATTCCCTCTCTGGAATAGGTAGTGGTTGGAGTAAACATGTTGGGTGAGTCATTTCTGACTTGCTATTTTGACAAGTCCTGCACCCCCTCATGTATCGTAGTACATCCTCCTTGAGACCCTTCTATGAGAATCTCTGTCTCACCTGTCTAAAAGTCTTCAAGTACCTTGGGTGGCTGACGAAAGGGGCGTTATGAACTGCCCTCAAGATCTTATCCTTGATCATGGATTCAGGGACAATATATATCCTCTCCTTGTAGTAGATGATATCATCCACTACTTTGTATATGTCATCCTGGTTGGTACCTTCCATCAACTGACATGAGAATGTATTTTTGGAATATTCCACCAAGAGGGTAGACTTCCAATATGATAAGACCTTGACAAGGGAAAAGATTGAAGGCTTCCTGGAAAAGGCATAAAAAATAAATTCTTCTTTCCCTTAACATATTCAATATCAAAGTCAGAGGCTTGTAACTTACTCACCCACTTATGTTGTCTTTCGCTCAAATCCTTTTGCTCCAGAAATTATTTTAAGTTGTTGTGGTCAGTCCTCACTACAAAACATCCTCCCACTAGGCATTGTTGGAAGTTGGTGAGTGCATGCATAATAGCCAACATATCCTCATCATACATGGGCTAGATCCTTTCTAGTTCCCTCAACTTCCTTCTCTCAAAATCTATGCGATAGAAGTTTTGCATTAGTACCACTCCTTTCCCTTCTCAAGATGCATCACACTCCAATACAAATGGTTGAGAGAAATTTGGATGTGCTAGTACCATGAAAGTTCTCATTACCTTCTTCATTATGTCAAATGCTTCTTGTGCTTCCTCAGTCTGCTTGAATGCTCCCTTTTTGGTCAAATCTGTCAGCAATTCCCCAAGTTGTGAAAACCCTTTCACAAATCGTCTATAATAGTTTCATATTCCAAAGAATCCTCACAACTCTGTGATTGACCAGGGGGTAGGCCAATATAATATCTCCTGGATATTTTCTTGATTCACCTTCACTCCCGCAACACCTACTATGTTCCCTAAATACATGATCTATGTCAATCCAAATTCACACTTTTCCTCCTTGGAAAAAAGTGAATGTTCCACCATAATCCTGAGAATCTCATCGACATGCTCCAAATGTTCCCTCCACGTCTTACTATAGATCAAAAGATAATCAAGGAACACCAATAGGAACCTTCTCAACTGTTTTTTGAAGATATGGTTCATACATGATTGGAAGGTAGATGGTGAGTTAGTCAACCCAAAGGGCATGACCACAAACTCATAGTGACATCAAAGTGTTATTTTGTGGATGTCCTCCTCTCTCATCCTGATCGAAGATCAATCTTCGAAAAATATATTGCTCCATGTAGCTCATCTAACATCTCGTTAATCCTTGGTATCGAGTATCTATTCTTAATAGTATTCTTGTTTAGAGCCCTGTAGTCAATGCACATTTTCCACATGCCATCCTTCTTCTTCACCAATACTACTGAATAAGCAAATGGACTAGATCTAGGATGGATGTATCCGATCTCCAACAACTCTTGTATGGTGTTTTCTATCTCATCCTTTAACTTCTTTGGGTTCCTGTAGGGTGTAGTAATCACTGGCTTGGCCCCTTCCTCTAACTCAATGACATGTTCAAATCCTCGGTCTGGTGGTATTCCTACTGGTAGTGACTCGAATACCTTATCATTCTTACCCAATAACTCTTGTATGTCCACATGAAAATAATGACGATCTTTGGTTGACTTCAACATTGTGACCAAACACTTCGTTGTGCATGCCACATATCCGTGTATAAAGAGAGCTTCCATGCATATGTTGGATACAAAATTGGGTGCTCCTAATGACATACAACTCAGGATAACCCGCTGACCCCTAGTTTCTATGAATTCCATCCTCATCTCCTGATCATTCATTTTGAAGTCTCCAAGGGAATATAACCATTGTACTCCCAATACCACATTGGTATTTGCTAGTTCCACCACATAAAATTCATTGACCAACGTGTAGTTTCCCAATGTCACATCCAATCCTCTAATCCTCTGGGTACACGTCATGTTGTACCCATTTTCCACTACTACTTGTTATGAACATAAAATACATATAAATAGATATTCATAACATAATAATTAATTAGTAAATAGTAATTATTAATAATGAAAGGAAATGTTCTCAAAATACATGTCTAGTGGTGAAAGGGCACCCCTGCGTGGGTATATAAACAAGCCCTCATTCTCAATTGTAATCATCATATTTTATCAATTATTTATATTTTACATATTACTCTACAATTG
>JZKD02S0353774.1:273170-285260 GCA_000966675.3 Picea glauca
TATTTGATGAGATTACATACCTTATGTTATTGTACCTTCACAACAAAGTCTTCTGGTTGAGACATGAACACATTCTCTTTCAAGTCCGCATTCAAGAAAACAGTCTTCACATCCATTTGATGAATTTTCCATCCATTCTGTGCTGCCATGGAAAATAGAGTTCGGATGGTAGCCCATTTTGTTGTGGGGGAAAACGTTTCCTCATAATCAACACATTCTTTTTGTTAAAATCCATTTTCCATGAACCTTGCTTTGTGCTTGTCAAGCAAGCCATCTGATCTATGCCTGTTTTTGAATACCCACTTGCAGTCGATTGGTTTGGTTCCAAATGGAGGATCCACCGAATTCCATGTCCCATTCTTGATGAGAGAATCATATTCCTTCTGCATGGATTCTTTCCATTCATCATGAGTGTTGTTCCTAAGATTTATTCTGAGCTCATAGAATGATGCCAAACATCCAAATTTAATAATGTTTTCTTTTGGTAATTCTTTTTAAATCCAAAATAAAAGAGATTTCAATAGTCTAATAATAAAAAACACATAGGACAGATTTCTTTCTTTAAATATTTTTTGAAATAATCAAAGGATGGAAAAAAGAATATAAGAAAACATAATTGAAATAAAAAAAGGTATCCAATTATGATAAATCTTATTTTAATTCCAATAGAAGAAATAAAAGAGATGTATTTCAAATCATGAAATTGGATTAAAAAATAATCAAAACACATACACATAAATAGGTATTATTCAGCTCACAACATAAATTGAGGAAAGTCTATCCTTGAATAGATGTTCAATAAGTAAATAAAACCACAGTAGAAGTAATACTAAATTGCGGTGGCTCACAATTTAAACATAACAGATGAATAATGATCTTATGGAAAGGAAACACATAGAAATAACATTGTTTAAAGAAATGAAAAGTATAATCTCATGTATTTATGCAAAATGCTTATTTTCTATTAAAAATCTTCAATTACATATCGGATCCCAAAATCTTAGGGACAGATAAGAAATCACTATTTTTTCTCCACGTTGTTAGCCTAGTCATTGAAGTTGCACAAATTGTTTCCATTCTTGATTCAATGGATACGTTCATGAAATCATTCTTCGATAATCCTTTTCCAACTAAGTACAAGATTAATACGTTGGATAAGTTTGAAATAAATTTCTTAAATGCCATAATAGAAAGCAATCTTCATCGAGAAGGTCAACAATTGTTTGACCTTTTAGTGCCTAGTTGCTCCTTTGAATTACTTGAATTTTCCCTTGTTGAGATTAAAAATGGTTGATATTCTGGTAGGGATAACAAATTACCCATTTTATCATAGTATTTAGGAAGATGCATTTCAACCATTTGTTTGTAATGATTTTTATATCATTTTACATTATTCTGGAGTTGAACAAGTTTATTTTGAGTCTGCTGAATCAAGTTCCTTTTAGTAAGAACTTTTTCAAAATCCATTATTGTACATGTTCTAACTTTAAATCCAATTTGACTTAATTCCACTTCCTCCATAATAATAAAACATTTCCACATCTTATTGGCAAGTTCAATAATTTTATCCCAAACTATATGACATGATCCCATTATATAAGACTTTCCAAAGAACTTATTCTTTAATGTATTCCTCCTCTAACGTTTCTTTTGATCCCTACAACTTCTTAAGCTATCTTTATTTTTCTCCAATATGGTATCTCAAAAGATTAATATCAATTTCATAAGTTGAAACTATTTTCTTTTGTTGTTCTAACTCAATTTCTTTGGTATTTAAATTAGTTAAAGATTTGACTAAATATTTTGAGCTACATGTTAAAGTTTTTCTTGAAGATGATGAGGGAATGCCCTCTCTGAGTACTTGAATTTGTTGCTGTAAATAATTTTTCTGCTCATTAAAACTTGCAATAACTTCAATCAATCTTTCTTTCTCCTTTTGGATGACAAAAAATTCTAGAGTTTGTACATGATCCACATCTGACATCTTTAATTTCTTATTTAAAATGGATATTTCGTTATCTTATTCATTTAGCATCCTCTGAATAGGTTCTTCATTTGTAGCATGATCTCTCATTTTAACTAATCTTCTCTCTAATTCTTCTACTTTCAATTGTTTCAATCTTAAGCTTGTTGGTTCTTCCTTCAGTTGTTCCTTAAGCTAACTATTCTTTCTCTACAATCTTTGCAGGGTAAGAGAAGTCTTCATAATATCCCTAGTGATCATCTCCCCAGTGTAATTATGCAAACCCATTTTTTCTAGTAAGGGAATTTCATCAAGATTTAGAGAGAAATTAGTTTCTTTATAGTTGTCATGTCCATGAATGCTTGGACCAAACGATTCCAGTATTTCCAAATTCAACTTTCCTTTCTCAAAATATTTTCCAGATAAAAAATTGTTTCCGAAAGATCCATCTTCAATTTTTGGCTCCAAAGTTCTTTAATTTGTTCATTCTTGTTTCTTATATCATCAAATTTGGAAAATAAACTCTGTGGTTTAATATCTTCTATCCCATCCTCTTGTGGCTTCCAAAAAATTGATTGAAGAATATCTATTGAATAAACATGTTCTTTCTGGATCTTTGCCAAGGTTCTTGTTCCAAGTTGAGCTTCTTTTTCTAGGTCATCATCTATGATTACTTCAACTTTGGATTTTTTTTTTGATTTCCCTTCCTCTGTTTCCAGATCATGCAGTTCTATATTGAAGCTCCTCTTCAATGAATTTTATTGTGGTAGAGGTGTGAAAATATCTAATTCTTGCATTGATGGCATTGACACCTCTTTTTGTATCTGTCCTTGAAGAAGATTCTGTACCTCCTCCCAAGTATTCATATTTCTGATATGCTCTAAATCAAGTTTACCTTGATGCTGATATGGTGTAATATCCAACACCATCATTCTATTGGTAATGACCGCTAAAAGACCATATTGCCAAATTTCTCCTTGTTCAAATCCCAGTCCTTGTAGTATTGTTTCCATGACCTGTAAATCTGACCTGCTATACACAATGAAAGCCCCAACCTCCTTTTTGGGTTTAAAATTAGTCTTTTTTTTCCTTGGAATGAAATGAACCTCATCCACATTAAGAATTTTCCTTATAAATTCTAAATAAAATATCCTCATAGTTAGGAAACTTGGAAGTTTGAAATATTTAACTTCTAAACCATATAATCTTATTTATATGTGATATTTAAACAAAAACCAATCTCCTAATTTAGTCTCAGAAGATTCATGTAACAACCTTGTGACCTCAGGGAAAGTTTTAGGTGGACTTTGTTAATGAAAATGTGTATATACTATAGACATAAATGAATTTATATAAAGAGATAAACCTTAATTTTGAGGATTACTCCTGATTATAGGAGTCCATTTAATAACCAAATAAATCTCTCCAAATTCATTTTCAGTGTCCAGGTAAGCTATGGAATTATTTTTGTCTTTGAAAAAGGAATAAGTAAACCAAGTATGATTTGAAACATAAGGCTTCGTTTAAAGGGGAATTCTTGAGATTCGCATGAATGGCATCGGATATAAATGGTGCAACATATAACTTTACCATTACTTGGGTAGCATAAAGGAAAATTTCTCTAAGAAATCCTAAAATAACATTATCGACAATCTCATCAGAATCATAACCTAGAACATAGCAAATCATACATATCACTTCATGTACATTTAAGGAGAACATATTGGTTTGATAAATTTCTTGATCATGAAAGGTTGGCGTATCATCTTTCATCGGAGATTGAAAAAAGGACTCTCACTCCTAGATATTCAATTATGTAAAATTTAGAACTAGGGTTTCTTCATTAATAAACTGACCATCGTTAAATTTAGAAACCCTAAGCATCTGATAAATGGATTAGGCACTAAAATAAAGTCACTGAGTCCCACTGAGTCCCATTTTTGGTTAGAAAACTTCTGGAAGATGTTGCATATCTCTGTTCACACCAATGTATGAATTTGGAAAAATTGTAAAATTGTGGGACGATTAAACAAGCCAGGGTTGAACCCCAAAAGTTAAAAAAGTCATTTAGCTTCCCAAATATAGCCTGAGCCAATTTATGTATAGCTCAAACAGATCGAATGAGACTTTAGAATCGAAAATATAAGAGTCTTTGTCATCTAAACCTATTTCGACCTTAGGTAAGGTTTCAAACCATTTTATTTTTGCAAGCCTCGAGATTTTAAAATTAGGAAATGGACAAGGTATTTTAGCTCTTACTCGTGATTTTGATGGAAAGGGAATTCATAATAGTGTTGGTGTTTTAGCTGGAAAATGTTTCCCATTCCCGTAATAGTGAAAGTCATGAAAACCCGTGACGAAATGAAAATAAAGGGATTTTTATTTTATTTTATTCAATCTAGTGTCTAACTAATATATCAATTAAAGCAAATCCTACGGAGAAAAAAACACTTTATTTAATTACCAAAAACCAATGGTTTCCAACAATGGTTTTTCTTTATACAACACACGATTGAAAGATGGTTTTGAGAGTAGTATGGTATAACATGTGGTGGCATCTCCTTTTGACACATTGCACGAGCGGGTTTGTCTAGATGACGTCACGTGCATGGTAGTAACTTTGTTAAACTCTGTGTATCTTTATTTCGCGTGGGCCGTTGGTTTCATCCTTTCTTTTTGATCAACGCTCTATATTGTGCTCGCCTTGCCACAAAACAACATAACTTCCTATTAGTTTTAAACTTTATAAAACTTATTATTAAAACACCTATTTTAAAGATAATATAATAACCTATATAAAACTATGTCAAAATAATATTAAACTATGTAACATATGACTAATAAAACCTAAGTTAATATGCAATATATACAATCAAGTATTTAACTAAATGCAAATAAACGAAAACCTAGGTTAAGAAACTAAAAATAAAGCAAAAAATTATTAACTAATCCTAGCATTTAACTATATTAAAATAAAATCTGAAACCGATCAAAACTTATACTATATTAAAAAACATGAAATCTAAACTAAACAAGAAATTAAAAAGTAAACTAAGAATTAAGAGTGCCTATTCTAACTAAAATTCTGAGTTTTTATTTATTTATTTATGTTCTAACATTGGCTCCAACTGGGGATTGTGGCTCCCTGTGAAGCACTAAAGAACAACAAAACATGTGCCTTTATTGGTTGAATGGAGTCATTACTTCTTTTTTATTGAATTAAATACTTTCTTTCTTTTAGAAATTTAATCCTATATAGAAGTAACAAAAATGACCATATATAGAAATTTAGAACATGCTTAGTGATAAATCTCAATTCAAGTTAATAAAGATTTTATTTTTTAAAATTTACTCAAGAATTATCGAGGATAATCAAATAAAATTTAACTAGAATATCAAACTTTTACTAACTTTGTTTTATCTCAAGTTTATAAAGATATTATGTCGATTTCATTAAGGAAACCTAATTGGATCAGGACATAAGTATCATTGAAAATAAAATAAAATAATAGAGTATGTAATGAAGATATGTAAGACAACCTTACAGACATCATAGATATTGCTTCACTGCCAGTAGGCCTATTCAGTACCCCAATGAAGTTATCTATATACCCCTTATTGAATTTCCTTTCACCACTTCAAAAACATGCTTTCATTTGATTGAGATGAGGGAAATCAATTGATAAATTTCCTTTCATCATCTCTATTTGGACAAGATGGGGGTAATCATTTAATAAATTTCCTTTCACCATATGTATGATTTAATTTTATTACTTTGAAGTGGGGACAATTAATGTATCCAAGATACAAGGGATGACATTCATTTTTGATCTGATGTCAAGTTGGTCTGTCTACATCTTTAGAATACGCTGAGATTAGATTTCTTCCAATTCTAGGTATACCTTCACCTATAGGTAAATTATATCGGAAAATATTTATTGTTAGGGATTAACCTAGAGTAAACTCACCAGTTATAATATAATATTGTAGCTAAATTTACTAGGATTAGCCTAGATATACCTTTCAATTATAATTAATAAAGGTATAAGATCTTTGCCAGACTTGTTAAAACAACATGCTTTAATTTTGTAATATTGGATAAGTTTATCATTTCTATAAAGATTAATATTATTAGATTAGAAAGAAAAACTCATTTTTCACTAGTAACAATATTGTTACTAGTTTTACTAACTGAAAAACAAATCAATACTCCAATACAAATAAACTTTGTTTTCTCTAAAAAACACAAACATCTAATTGAATATACTTATATTTTTCTCAGCGATAAAAACACTCAAATATCATTAATTGGATTATAAATCATCAATGATGAGTTCTTAAGCAAATTAGGGTTTAAAACAAAATAAAAATGAAATTAAATGCCAATGCAAATCCAATCCACACCGTTATCTACAATGGAAAATTATAATTAAAGAAAACTATTGCATAAAATGTTTTAGATAACGCCCATTAATAGGTGTTTCAAGAACTTCTCCACTTAGATTTTGAAGAGAAAATGAATTTTTTCTTTCAACTGCTGCAATTTTAAAAGGACCAAACCAAATATGATCAAATTTCCCATGTTTTCCAATATCTTCTCTTCTAGTTTCCCATTTCAACACTAAATCTCTTGGAAGAAATTCTTTGTCTTTAGTTTTTTTGTCAAAAATAGATTTCATATTGTCTTGGTACTCTTGGAGTTTTTCATTAACCTCTTCTCTTGTCTATTGCACCTTAATTAATTGATTCATTCTTCTTGTGAAATCATTTGGTTCTTCACCAACATACTGCCATAATTTCATTACAGGGCCTAAAGTTAACTCCAAACCTCCATATTGAGTTGAATTGCCTCCGACTGTCCCTTTTCAAAGTCCATATAAAAACATATTTGGAACACATGACAATATTATCCTTAATCTTAGCATGAGTTAAATAGTGGCCCAAGTTATCTCCAATGGATTTGAAATAATATTTGCCCTAGAAATAAAGGGAAGGTGCGACATTCTGATCCATACAGGAAATTTTTTTTCTTCCATATCTGGGTTAAATTCAAGAGTCTAGTGGGAAAGAAACATTCTCCTGGAGGCCATGAAGTAGGGAACAAATTTGAATATCAAGTCCAGATCTTCTCTGTTTTCAAATATAAATACATAAAACATTTTCCACATTAAAACATAACAAAAGGGTTTTGTTCAACCTAATTCTTGGAGATTTATTCTAGAACAATTCTAAGATTGGGACAAAAGCCTGTAAACTTACCTACTAAACCTCTCTCCATCAAAATAATAGTGTTTTCTATTTCCATAAGGGACCCCATGTCTAGACTAGGGATAGATTTTTCCCTTTTGGAAAATCTACATTTCTCATAACATTTCTCACTAGTTGATTTTGAGCCTTTGACCAAATAAGAAAAATCTTGCTTGTTTGAGAAGGAAGGAATTCCCATCGAGAAGAGGCAAAAGAAAACCACCAATCAACTCCAATATGTGTGCATAGCTAGAAAACTCCAACACATTTGAACAAACTAGAGTTAGAAAGGCTTACAACATGCAAGCTCGACGATTCATATATCAGTTGTAGAAAAAAACAAATCCAGAGCATGGACTCACGACGAGCATAACTTCAAACAAGGTTAGGGGTGAAAACTAGGGAAACCCCTTACTACAAAGAGAGGCACCTTGGTTTTGAGTCATTTTGTTAGCATTGGCTTCTCTAGGACTTCAATATGGCCCTCTATTAGATATGAATTGTTAACACTAATAATTTGATGTTAATAA
Organism: Picea glauca; assembly: GCA_000966675.3. NCBI lineage: Eukaryota > Viridiplantae > Streptophyta > Pinopsida > Pinales > Pinaceae > Picea > Picea glauca. The sequence continues at coordinate 280,911 of JZKD02S0353774.1, forward strand.
AAATAATGTTAATAATTGGATGTCAAAATATTTTAAACAAGTTTTATAATTATTGATTTTTAATAAAGTATTATTAAACTTAATTTTGTAATATTAATAATTAGATATCAAAATTTTGGGGTTCTCTAACTGCTCTACGTTTTGACTCTTTTTGTCAGAATCCAAGAACATAAATCAACACGAAATCACAAATTTTGGTTGTTTAAATTGCATTTATGAATGCAAAAAGAGATTTAGGGTGCTGGTAAATCCCTAGGGTACTCAAATTATATAGAATTAACCACTCAAATTTGGATATCCAATAATTTCTCTCCAAATTTTGGACAAAATTAAACATAAAATATCCCCAAAAAAATGCCAAAACATAGAACAATTAAAGTACGACTTAAATTTTTAAATTAAATTTTATAATAAAGTAGTTTAATTATTTTATTTTTAGTTTACAAATTATTAAAATTAATTAATAATAAATATATAATTAAATTAGGAAAAAAAACTTTAAACAATTAAATAATTATTCTACTATAATTATTATAAATAAAATTAATTATATAAAATCAATAAATTAAAAAAAAAAACATTTAAACCAAGTCACCACAGGCGTAAAAACAACCAATATTGCTTACCAAGTACTAAATTCACAAAAGAAAATAATTTTATTAATGAAGTATATTATATATTGTCCCTATAATAATTTAGAACAAGATATTTGTAGTTTGAAAAATGAAGGTTATAGCCTCCTGCTAGGAGACTTTAATGCTAGGACTGCAACTAAACAAGCTACTCTTTTCAGTAATGACTCCAACCATAATCCTCTATGGCTAGATGAGGACCTTGTTTTATCTAATAGGTACAAAAGAAGCTCTGAAGGCCTAATTGAGAATTTGTTTGGTACTGAGTTGGTCAAGTTATGTATCTCTCAAGACCTAATAATTTGCAATGGAGCAATGAAGTGGCCAAATCAAACCAGATGACTTGTATTCATGGGCTAGGTAGTAGTGATTTAGATTATGTGATTTATGATATCCCCGTTTCCAACCAAATAGAGAATTTTGACCTTTTAAATGACCACGAGCTTGACTTTTATCATAAACCTTTAACCCTAACTCTAAACTTTTCCATGCATATGAGCGCCATTAAAAAGAATTCTGATAATCAAAGGAATTTGCACTTTAACAAAAGTAAAGTTGACATTTTCTTAAAGGATTTAAATAGTAAATTAAATCCCCTAACTTATAAGGACAACATTGAAGAACTATATCATAAGTTTACAACTACCATTTCCACTTCTATTAACAAGTTCTGTTTTGAGGTGTCCTATAAAAAGAATATTAGAAAGAACAACCCTTGGTATGATAAAGAATGTAAAATTGATAGGAAAACCATTGGGGATGCTTCTAATGAGTCCTTAAAACTCGATAAGATAAATACATACAAAGCCCTAATCAAAAGGAAAAAAATGTACTATATCAATAAAAGGAAAGAGCAACTTTCAAAACTATATAAGTTGGATCCTAAGAAGTTTTGGAGCCAAATTATAAAACACAATACTAAAGAAAATAATAGGATTCCCTTAAGGGACTATAATTCCTACCTTAAAAGTCTTTATGATTTCCCTAATTCCATGGACATCATTCCTATTGTCCCTACAAAGGAAGAAGTTTTTTCTTTAGATGACATAGAGTTCGAGGTTAGGAGGCTTGCAAATGGGAAGCTAAGGACATTGAAAGCTACAAGCTGGAATTTTTAAAATCGGAGGGCCAATCCTTATCCCTCACATACACAAGCTCTTCAATTTATCAGTCAAGCAGGGCTTCCCTAAACCCTAGATGCAAAGCCTCATTGTTCCTATTTTTAAAAATGGGGATAGAAACATTCCCTCTAATTATAGGACCATTATGATTAGCCCGATTTTAGCCAAACTTTATGGAATTATTTTGGAAAGAAGATTAGCCTTTGGCTAGAAAGTCACAGTAAAAGAGCTAAAGGCCATGTCGGGTTTATGAGATATCATTCAACTATGGACCATATTGTTACCTTTAGAATCATTGCAGAGGAATTATGAAATACTAAAACAAATATTTTTTGTTGTTTTGTTGACTTTAGAAAAGCTTTTGACATGGTTCTTAGGAAAAACCTTTGGAATAGGTTGAAAGAGATAAAAGTGCCTCTCGAGTTGAGGGCTGCTGCAATAAGGATGAATGAGAACGTTATTGATAAGTTTAAAAACATTAAGGTCTTGTCAAAGAGATTAATTGCAATATCAGAATCAAACAAGGTTGTCCCTTGTCCCCTACCCTCTTTGGCATATACATTGACAAGTTAGAAGATTGTTTAGAAAAAGCAGGTTGTGATGGCCCTACTATCACTAGTATAGTCATCAATCTTCTTCTTTATGCTGATGGTGTTATTCTTATGGCAAGGAGTCCCCATGATCTTGAAATCCAACTAAGAATCCTCAAGGATTTTTTTGCCAATATGGGTATGATTGTTAATACTTATACGACTAAGGTCATGATTATTAAATCCAATAAGATCCCTTATGATACCTTCATATATGAAAAAAACCAACTTGGAGGAAGTGACTTCATACAAATATCTTAGCATTGATATTCACCACAAGCCCAATTGGAATTATAACATTGAGAAAATGATTATTGGGGGATGGAAAGCTTATTATGAGCTTGAAAACAATTGTAAACCAGATGATATTTGGAGTTGGGATAAGAAGAAACTCCCCTTTGAGACTCTTTTAAGACCTGTTATTCCTTATGAATGTGAAGTCAGGGGATGTAGTATATATCGTGAATCCTGGAGAAAGATAGAGCAAATACAAAAGAATTTTATAACCTATAATCTCAAAATTAAAGGAAATATGCCCTATCCCATCCTCCTATTAGAAACAAGACTCTCCCCCATTGAGAACATGGCTATGACTAGATACCTAATGTATAAGAACAAGTTAAACAACATGGAAGACAAGATGTTTCCTAAAATTGATTCAAAATCGAGTCATAACCACCATCAACTTAAGCGAGGATGGCATAGAGATGCCCGGTCTTGGCTAACCTATTGGGGAATCATGGAAGACACCATTTTGCAGAATAAAGATACTATTAAAAAAAATGTCAAATACAAATTTAAGGAGAAAATGTGGTGTGATAAAGAGTTAGAGGAAAAAATAAAATCATGGTATTATAAGCATGTAATCAATCCTAATCTAGAAGATCAAAATTATCTATCTGTTTTTCTAAGTGGAAAGAAAAAAATAAGCATTGCTAAGATAAGAACAAATTCTCACGAGCTCCCTAATGAAACTGGGCATTGGTCAATTCCTAAAACACAATGGGATGAAAGAGTGTTGCATCTTTGTGACACTAAGAAGGTTGAAGATGAAAAGCACTTTCTCTTAGATTGTCCAGCCTATACCCATATTAGATCTCATTTTCAAAATATTTGTTGCACTACCAACCTTCCTGACCTCTTAACTCAACAAAAGTATGGTGATCTTGTAAAGCTTCTCTTAATGCTTTTCGAGCACATAAACACAATTATAAAGAATCTCAAATAATCACTTACCCTCTTAAGGTCCGATAGACCAATTCGGTCTTAGTGGATGTTAATCATCATCATCATCATGTAGTTTTAATATTTTTCTAAAGAGATTTAAAATTTTATTGGGTTTATGATTGGAATTTATAACTTCACAATGTATTCTTATTGTTATTGGTGCAACCATAGTTGTCTGGTGTAATACATGGAAAATGCTAATATTTATGTAAATAAAAAATAATTTGTAAAAAAGAAATTTAAAAAGAAAATAAATATATTGATGTGAAGTAAATTATATATAATTTTATTTTTTTTCTAACAAAATTTTAATTTTTTTTTATTAAAAATTAGATGTGGCATATTTTTTCCTTTAAAGCCACTATATCTATAATGTAGATCATTAATTTTATTGAAGGTTACATGTAATACTTTTTCCTTTAAAGTCACTATATGTGTAATGTAGATCATTAAGGTGACCTCCCCAAGAAGGACATACTTTTAATTTTACTAAAGGTTGCATGTAATATTTTTTCCTTTAAAGTCACTATATGTCTAATGTAGATCATCAAGGTGACATCCCCAAGAAGAACATACTTCTAAGGAGATTTTCCTCCTTTCAACTTATTCATTATTCATTCAAATATGTGCATTCTTGATTGGGTTCATTTTAATTATTTATAAACATCATTAACCAAACATAATAAACACCATTGGCATATGAAATATTAGAAATTTCTTCATATTATATCAAATATACTTATCAATTAAATAAAGAAATCAAATATATATTCCTTAACA
>JZKD02S0353775.1:4309-18926 GCA_000966675.3 Picea glauca
AAAGGGTCGCTATGACTCCTCCCTTTGCTAGTTTCCTCCTGTTAGCCTGCTAAGGCGGTTGTGGGACTACTGGAGGATGGGCTCCTGCCAGTGTTGGTGGTCTACAGGGAGGTTGCTCCTCTGCCTGTGCTGACTCCTCCTCTGAGTTAGTGGATCCATTTTCTTGCTCCTCCTCCTCAATGCCCACAACCACCTCAATATAATGAATCTCTCCCTTGCCCATGCACCTATGGCCTTGGACCCAAGGGTCTCTACAGTTGAATAAAAGCTTCTTCCTCATAAGATATTGCCTAGTCTCATAATCCAACTTCTCATTTCCCTTCCATTCTCTCTAGAATGGCTTCCTATCTCAATCCTTCTAGGGTACAAAGGGTTTGGAAAAGTTTTTAGTCTTTGGCACTGATTCTGCCAAATATCGAGTGCGAAGGATGGCATCCTGCAAGGTGGGAGGCTTGTATGCCTTCACCCATCCTCTCAAAGGATCTGTGAGTCCCTCTGTGAATAGCATGATCAGTCCGAGCTATGATATATTTGTCACTACCATGGCTACCTGTTGAAACTAAATGATGAACGCCTTTGCTGTGCCAATTTGTCTCAACTGGGCTAGATCCCTGAAGTGGATCTCAGGATTCCTCCTGTCAAACCTGTCCATGAGCCTCTTTGTGAACTCCCTATAGGAGGTGATATGACTATGACCCAATGCCACCAATCCATGATACCACCACTTGTGTGCCTCACCCTCCAAGTGTAAGGTCACAAAATTGATGGCCTATGTCTCAGTCATATGATTGAGCTTGTAGTATGTGTCTAGCTTCTGTACCCAAGCTCTGGTAGTGCATTTGGTCGATCCGTCGAAAGAAGGTATGGTGAGTTTACCAACTTTTTGGATGAAATCCATATTATTCCCTTGTTGTTGTTGCAGTCCTCCTCTCTGCGACTCTCTAGGGTGGTTTCTGAGTCTGAGTCCACAGTACTCGACTAGATTCATGTCCTGATGGAATTCACGACCCAATGTTGTGTACTCCCTTTGATACTCTGCTATTTCCTCTGCATGAGTGGGTGGTCTCTGTGCTATCGACGACTGTTTTGCTAACGAGGGTGCCCTATGGAAACTGGGAAGCAAGGGTCTGGGAATCCTACTCACAGAGGTGTATGTGAGAGTGGGTGACTGGGGTATACTACCTTCTCCTGAGTTCCCCTATGTTTCATACAAGGCTTATGTGTCTGGGGTGCCCACTCTAGCCAATATATCAACCACCTGTGCCAAGGACTGATACATGGTCCGCTGACTAGCTAACATATCGCTGATAACCTGCATGAAAGTTGTCTCTGGTTCCATGGGGGCCTTGCCACTACCCTCTGGTCACTCATATTTGTCTCCTAGAATCCTCTCTGCCTCGCGCTCAGCCTCATGCTCTACCCTTCTCTCTGGTTCTCTGTGTGCCTCTTCATCTTCCTCTGAGATAGGAGGAAAAGGAGGAAAGTCAGGCCTAGACGTTCTTTCCCTATGCCTATTGTAAGTGACATATTCATCACCTACGTGTTCATGACCCTATGGGTCTTCTGCTGCATTCATTGTCTTTAGTCACATGCTGGCAAGAGTAAAGCTCTGATACCACTATAATGTTCTTGACTTCGCTAGTCCAGAAAGCGTTGCTAATGTGTGTGTAGTATTAATCATTTACAACATATAAATGATCATACAAATAACAAATCTGACAAAGGACTGCAAAGTTTATATTATGATATCTCTGCGGAGTACAAAGGCCAAATGCGGCTAAATAAAATGAATCACTCGGCTAGATCAAAAGAAAAAAGGATCTTAGCTGGAATACAATAAGAAAACTAAATGATAATACTCGATACTAGATGAGCACTATGGGAACAATGGATGAGATGAAACTATGGTAGCTCGTACGGTAAATGTTGGAAGTCTGTAAAGTTTTCCATGTCGGCTATACCACTCGGAGTGGCCTGGAAACTGTCCCAAATGGTGTGCCTGATTATATCTCACAGGCCTGGTAACTTACCAACCCCTCTGATGGTGGGTCTAGACCCTAGATGGATCCCCCTAGGGGAATGCGCCCCTCTCTCACTGGAAAAATGTTTCCTAGTGATTCCACCAACAGAATCGACTGAGATGTATCTCAAATTGATCTTATTGGTCTACTGGGAAATGGGTCGGAAGGGTTTCCCTGAATCTGATCTAATGCTCACTCGGGAACCCCGAATGTGTCTACCAAAAGTGTCGCACTTCCAAGTATGGAAAATGCGCCCCAAATGATTCCTCTTTCATAATCTGATGAGGAACTAGGAAAAATATGTGCCTTGCATTCCTCTCAACTGGGTCAGAGGGGAATCTCTAAACTCTCCCTGGATGGGACAAATCTATTCCCTTAACCTCCTCAGGAGTTGCGCCCTCACCGTGGATAAGTGTGCTCTTGCTACTGGACCCTACGCAACTGTTTTTGAAGAATGATGGAAGACCTATGTGATCTTCCTAGTGACTAGGGTGAGTCTCTCAACACCGAAATCAACCAACTGGTGTCTTCCTCTTGGAATCCACTGAACTATCTCTTCTGAGATGTGCCTCTCGCTCCTCAATGACAAGTCATAATCTTCATAATGATGAATTAGGTTGCTGACTCTTCTCTTTTAGATTTCCAAAACCCTAATTCATTGTTGAAACCCCAATTCACTGTCGAATTCTAATTTTAGCTCATTTGTTCTATTTTTAGCTCATAATGACTTAAAATCACTTTTAAGCATTTTTAGTTCAATGTCACTTTTTGAACATAACACCTTTGACTGGAGTGACCTCTAGTAACCCTATTTACCTCTTTTCTGGCCCTAGCTATAGTCTAACAAAGTGGTTTATACCATTAAGACACCTCTCTAGAGCTCCTATTTGGAAAGGGACTTTAAATTCTAGATCAACTATTGATCCAACGAATAGGAAACCATCTAAAGCTCCTGCTTGAGAATTGTCGATTGATATCTAATTCTTCCCAACCTATGAATTCCCCTCGATATGACGGTCCTGAATTGTCTTGAATATTCAATAGACGACCATGATTCTCTTCTTATTTATGCAAGTTTCCTCTATGATCCAACAATCATAATTTTTCGCGAAAACTACATCAGCAGATAGAATTCCTCCTAACCTCTTTGGATTTATACTTGGATTCCAACTGAACCAAGATCATTGATATGTGCCTTTGCTCAACGATCGATGATTTTCATCTCCCAACTGTAACAAAGTTTTCTCATAATTCTGAGGGTGTTCTCTAGTTGATGTGTTGGGAATTAGATCCCAATAACACCTCCTTAAGGTAATCATTTTCTTGAGCTTTCCTGCATTCTATGATCTCGTGCAATGTAATACGTTGCCTCTCTTGAGATTTAGGTAGATTCCTCTACACCTCGGGCTATGTATTCTTCACAACTTACTACATTATTTCTCCTTAGCTTTTAGGATCTCAAATACATATAATGATAATACCATATTGATGTTCTTGACATCAATGCCAACATAATACCATGTCCAATCATTGATCATATTGTCCTTCTTTGACATCAATTCCAACACCATAATTCCATGTCCAACATTCTCCCCCTTGGCATTGATGGCAACAAAGTAAAACCCATTTTCCAATATTAACTGGATTTTACTGATCATTCTCCCCCTTTGACAACAATGACAAAATGGATGTTTCCTTTTAGGGTGATACTCCCCCTGAGATGATTCCCACCTTGTTTATGAATCTCTCCCCCTAGAATCATGTTGCTACAACCAATCATGGGAAGAAGAATAACTCCCCATGTCTTCTCATAATAGATATGCTTCAGAAATCATTTCAGATAACTTCATTGAGTGAATACATAACCGACATTGTTCCTAGATAGATGAAGACCTGCAACAAACCATTTTAGATCCTTCATAGAGTTATACCATCAAACCATGATGATTTAGTTATACCATAAAACCATGCTTATTTAGTTATAAAATTATATTACTACTGCTAAGGTTGTATGCGAAGGTAGAAGGTGAACCTGTACTTGGTTGAGAGACTAGACACATCCGGTACTGGTGAGGGGTCCACCCATTGGTGAAGGGGGAGCATTAGGATATGACTATTGGTGAGTGGGAGGGGGGTAATAAGACTTCCCTCCATATGTTTGCGGATATTTAGGTGCACCATAAGTGGGTGATGGGTGGCCGTAAGGGTTGAGATGGTTTGTAAAACCAATCAACCCATCTGCAGCGTGGGACATCCCACGTTTTTCCTGGTCGAATGGTATGGGTCTGGGTGCATCAGACAATACTGTGTATAAGTAAATTGACTGAGCATAGATGAGGTCAAACTGTTGGGCCTTGCTGATGGCCTCCTCTTCTGACTGAGGAAAAGTGGATGCTACATCCTTGGCAATAGCAGAGACAAGTGATTTGAGAAACCAATCAAGGTGTTGTTCTTTAGTGGTTTCTACTTTACACAAACTACGTCGTCAATGCCATTCATGGATGTGGTCAACTATATGGATAGCAGTGGTTTGTTTGAACTCAGAAAAAAGTTCCAAGCCAATATCGTGATGAAATGGTAGTTGGAAAAAGGAAAAAAATGCCTTGGCCAATGATTCAAAGGTCACATGGGACCCTAAATTTTCGTCCACATACCATTTGGCAAGAGTCTAGAACGACAAGGATTCTGTGGGTCCCCTATGCTTTATGACTAGCAAAGTGAATGTGTGAAAATGGTGACAAGAGAAATAAATGAAAAAGATATTTGTATATTTTTTACCTTCACGGGATAGTATAACTCACAATTTCATGTAATCAAATGAGCATCATACATAAATCAACTGTAAAATAAAAAATCATGTGGATAGGTGGCTTTTTTCCGCATGGGGGAACAATAAAAACAAATGCGCATGTCCTAAAATAACTATCTTCCTTCCTCTCAAACAACATTGGGCCTTCCAATAACACTCAACAATGGGGTCTGAAGCCACCAGAAGAGGAACTAGTGAAGGTTGAAGTAATCAGTTATAATGAGGGGTAGAGGGTGCATATCCTGAAAGAACTGGTGATATTTCCCAATAGCCACACAAAATATGATCAAGGTGTGATTTCAACCCATAATCGCCACCTGGGTAGATTTCCTAAGTTTTGCCAACTAGGTACCTCGGTCAAAGTGCGATATTTAGATTTTCGGCCTCAAAAATGGGTCATGGGTTGGATTCCCTCACAAGAGTTGGGTGACTCAAGGAGGGATGCGTAGAACAACCGGACCTCGGCCTTCGACCCTTCATGGGTATCTCCCTTCCTTATGGTGTAGGAACACTTGACTTGGAGGATTTGAAAGTTCCTTGTTTCTCAACTTCTATTGTTTGAAACTTTGACAACCTGATAACGGGGATTTATTTGAATGCCTACCCCCGAAATCATACCTAGACTAAAAATTTCTTTTGGCACCTCCTGTGGAGGAAAATTTACTACGTTTATTAGAATTTTTTTTAGAAGTGGTGAGTTGATAGATTGGGGTCATGGACCAACCTGGTTTGAATTAATGGGTGTGGATAATTTTCAAAGAAGTAGTCGGATCTTTCAAAATTACTTTGGAGAAAACCTACTTTGACCTCCACTATTTCAAATATAAATTATGTGTGTGAGGAGTGGCTTTGTGTGCAAGAAAGTGACAAGTGTGCAAACATTTTAATAAGTTAAGTGTGAGATTGCAACATGTGGATTTCCTATGGTCCTTACAAATATTCTTTACCTATCTTACTATGTGTCTTTGGTACAACCTTGCGGAATATTTAAAGCCCTAAATAACTAGCAATGTGGACATATGGGTCCTTACAAATATTTGAAACTCCCTAAATGGTGTCTATACTAAGAAAGATTTGAAACTATCTTAGATTGTAGACATGTGGGCATGTATGGGCCCATTACTTTGATATTTAAACTTCCCTAGATTATGATCTAAACTAAGAAAACATTTTAAGAAACTGTCCTAAGATTGCAAACATGTGGGCATTTATGGGCCCTTACAAATATTTAAGATGGTTTCAAAAACTAAGAGGAACCCTAGGGGGGCTTTTTCCTCTCCTAAAGATTTTTTAAGGGAGATGAAATGTCCCTTTAACCACTTTTTTGATTCTCAAGATCACACTAGGGTGCAGGGGAAGAGCATACTTGCGAGTCAAAGTTAACTTATAGTCCCAATTAAAGTGATTTGTGTATGAAAGAAATAACTTCAACTTAAAATTTACAAGTCAAATGAGCCATCAATGTGGCAAAAAAACAAAAGAGGAGAATAGTGATTCTTTTTAACCCCTAAGTGCCTATGTTAGCTAACCTTTCATATGGGAAAGGACTCTAAGTGGAGTGTAGTTTCCTTACAAAGTGCATGAAAATAAAAATCTGAAGGCTAGGGGCCCTCAAACCATTCAAAAAACCCTTACAATTTTGAAAAAATGGACTTATGTGTGGGTTATAGTTCTGACAGGCATGTAGAGGGTGCACAATGTGCATAATGCATAGAGTAATGAGGCTTGTTTCATGCACATACACAAAGTGCACGTCTGTGGGCAAGAAAATCTGCGCACTTCCTGTCACGTGTCAGGGGAGAAATTTCTAAGTGAAATACTCCTTCCTTAGCTCTGAATTTTAACTTTGGCATGTTGCGCTAGGCCGGTTTTTGTACCTGCGAGACAAAACATTCAAAATGAACTGCTCTCAAGGATCAAATAGGGAGGAATTTGATACTGATCCCCAATATGGTTTCCAATATACTGTGTTGGTTTTGTCACTTGGGTGAGCAAAAAAACAACACTTTCATGTCTAGATAAGCCTACTAGACAAGACAAAAGTTTGTGAATGGGTTAGATACGACAAACACATATTACAACAAATAAATAAAACTAAAACAACTAAGAAATAAATGTTAGAAATATTGAGAAACTTAGAACCATGAAAATCAAACAATGACCAACATAATGCTACCAATGGATCAATAGATTAGTTGGAAAAACACCGTAGAGAAATTCAGGGACTTATGAGTCCCATCTTCCTCCTTGAGAGGGCTCTTGAGTTCCCTAATTGAGAGTTGTTCTCTTTACAATGGAAAAAATGGAAAATGGTGAAGAAAAACAATACCTATTCCCTCAAGAGGTGAGTGGAATGGCCCATTGCAATGGTGCTTGAAGGCTTCCAAGAGAAAAGAGGATTCTCAAAGAAGATTTCTTGTAGCATAACAATGCTTTGAAGATTTTTTTTTCTTAGCACACCCATGGATCTTATTTATAGCATTCATACATGGAAAAATGTAATTGGTTCATAGTGTGAACAAGGGGCCTTTTAGGGCACCCTCTAGCCCTTGACCAACCCCCAAGCTAGAGTTCGCTCAGATATGAGTGTCAAATCATGTTGGGGGTCAGACCATAAGTGGTCGAGGGGTCGAAAAGATCCATAAATGCATAATTCATAGAAGCGTGCGACTTTTCTCATACACAGTTGCGCATTTTTCACATAGTGGACGTTGAGGCCTATGTTTATCTGCACACTGTGCGTGCGCTCCTTTTGGTGATTATGCACACTCTAATTTTTTACACCAATTACATAGTTTTTTACCTTTTGGATGAATTTTAGTGTTGTAGGTGGACTAATTGTTGTTGGCATTGATGTTTTTCCTTAACCATTTGTGTGCAATGTTGCAGACGATTTTTCAGTGATAACACTCTCTTATGTGGATATAGCTCAAGATTGAAACTTTGTCAAATAATGTACCCACAACATCTTTATAGAAACATTCATCATTCTCTAGATCTTTCTGAAGATATTCCCTGAAATTTGTAATTCTTGATGCAAAGTTAGTGGAATTTTGTGCAAGTCCCCAAATTTCTTGAATCAAATCGATTATTTTATAGATCCCATCTCCAATATATTTTCTTATTGCTTGTAGTGAATTTGATGAAAATTTATATTTGTTACTTCTTTCTTGGATATCTCCTTGTTGGGCGAAGGCCCATTTTGGGGACAAGGCCATTTTTGGATAGAAAAGCACGAATGGAAAGAAAATATAGCTGGAAGAAAAAGAAACAGATGTGAAGGAAGCATGCAATGAGTGCATGCAAGGGAGACCTAACTACATTAGGGTTAGGGATTTTGCAGAATATTGTAATGGCTGATAAGAAAAGAATATGTATAAGTAGTACCTAGGAGGTCTAGGGAGACAAAGACAAACATAGAAGGAGAGAAAGGATAGAACTGGAACAATTTGCACGCCGATGAGATAGAAAAGAGTCGAGTAACTCGATCCTGAGGGTTAGATCGTAGGATGAGGAGCCTGGTGCAATCTAGTCAGCCTCATAGGGATCAGGAAGTCTGTTGATATTGTAAGATCCAAGTCTGTAAACGTGTGCGATGCGATATATTGCTGAGACATGATAAAGAGCTTGAGAGACAAATATTTGTGGACGTATCCCAGAAGGGGGTGAACCACAGTAAAACTTGTGTTATGTGATTGAATGTTATGCATATCCATTGTTGTTAATGATTAAATTCTAGATAAATGAATGAAGGAACTAGTTAGATATGATATTTCACTTGCATGAGTAAGAGTGAATGATTAATTAAGATGTTAGACTAAATCAATGAAGATCACAAGGTACAACCACAGATCCCCACTTATTCCTAGGATTCAAGCATCTAAGTATTGTAGCCACCCATAGAACTATCTCGGGTGAGACTGTGCAGTGTACCCTGTGTACTGCGTTGCCTTCTAGTTTACCAGGGGGGGCGATAGTTTTAGAGGGATTTTGTTGGAAACTTGTTAAATATAAACCTGGGTAAACTTATGGCAGTAAGGTAAAATTAGAGTAGATAAACTATAAAACCAACAAATGGTTTTGTTTCCGGTTGGAACAAAATGGGATTGAGTGAATAAGATCTGTTGAAGAAGCGTAAAAAGAATGGCATATCTGGCGACAAAACGTTAAAAGAATGAGAACATAAAAGGGGATGTTGAGATCGTGGAACCAAACGAAGGCATATATCGAGAGATGGTTGAAAATGAAGGAGATGGAGTTTGCGCATAAATATAATAGAAACCTGAAGTTAATACCGCGCAAGTATCTGGACAAGTACATATTCAACGATTTGCATGAAGTATTTTTCTGTGATTTCCCACATGTGTTGCAGGAGTGGATATTGAGGTTGAAATACAACCACCATACAAATCGAATCAGACAGCTAGAATGGAATCCCATGGAGATCGCGCAGTTACAACAAGTTGACAATACATTTACGCACGCAATAGATTTCTAGTTAGACAACATTGTTGCAAGATTTATCATAGAATTTGTAGTAGATACTATGAAGTTTTACAACGCAACAGAGAAAGAGTTCTTGAAGGGACCTCAAGGTAGGTATATCATATCTCTATATACTTCCATTAAGATATTACTATATAATAAGGGTGTAATGGAAATGGCCTCATACATCTAAACTTCCCTACGTGCAGGGGGAAGGGGGGAAGCCCTGACAAGAGATAGAGAAATGGATGAAGAAATGGATAGAGGAAAGAAAGAGGAGGCCTTAGATCCAATCATGATGGAGGAAGACCAGATCAAGCAGATCATGGAAACAAATGAAAGAACATGTAGTTGAGTACCCTACCAATATAAGATGAACAACAAGAAGAGAGGAATATCTGCGAGGGAAGTCTTGGAAAGTGATGAAGAAGAGGTAGAGGATCTTCAGGCTATGGAGTAGATTGAGGAAATCCTGCATGATACATATGAAAGGAAGACAAGATGTCCAAGAGCATGAACCAAAAGAAACACTCTTATTCATATCATTGTTAGTGTGGAACCCATAAACCCATGTTCGACTAATACACCAATAAGAACACCGCCATTTAGACAAACCAATTTAAGAAGGAAGACAACAGGAAGTACATCTAGTCAAGGAGAAACAAATGGAGGAGCTAGTTCAGAAAATGGTAGCCAAGTATCTACACTGCGCAGAGGTAGTAGTTCAACATTCAGGATGGCAGAACATGATCCCACCATCAGATTACCAGAATTCAAGGGAGAGGTGTCGGAGGACCTTGAGAAGCACTTGTTTTTTTGTGAAAATATCTGGGGAGCAAAACATATCACAGATGAGGACACTAAACTTGCGCAGTTACCCATCACGCTAAGAGACCACTCATTGGATTAGTACATGATCTTAGCTATAAACAGTCCACCAGGAACAACAAGAACGATTGTGGATATCAAGAAGCTATTGATAAATGAATTCCATAAGCCTAGATCATAGGATGAATACAAGAATGAGATGATAGAGATCAAATAGAAACCAAGAGAATCTGTGTGGGAGATTGACCAAAGATTCAAAGGATTGAAGGGAAAGCTAAAGTATGTCATGACAGACATGTAGCATAGGAATATGTTTGTCAACTCACTACTACCACATTTGAAATACCCTTTCAGACAACATAAGTTTAAGATCCAGGAAGAGGCTCTCCAGGAAACCCTACAACTGGAAGAGAACCAATATTAGAAGACAGATCCAGCCATAGAGGAGCTAAAGGAGGATTTGAAGAACTTAACATTTCAACTAAACCAAAACAGGGGTAAGGTCAAAAGAGAAGTTGTTTGGTGTACCACATGCAGGAAAGAAGGACACCACAAGAATGAATTCCCAACATTCGCGCAGTACATGGAAACATGACTACCAAACCCTTTGCCATCATGAGGACTATGGTGTGAGATCTGTAAGAAATCAGGGAAGTGGTCCATATCATTGTCCAATGATGCAGAAATACAAGATGATGCATAAGAGTTCATATTGCAACTTTTTCAAGTCAGTAGGCCATGATGACAAAGATTGCAGGACAATGGAGCTGATGAGGGAATGAACATCATATACCTATAAGGAACATGAAGAGATGATGATAGGGAAAGATGCACCATAGTTTAACCAAGTATCAACCCCATATAACAATGTGCCACAACAAAATAACATTGTGCAGCCACAATATAATCCCGTGTAGTATAACCAGACGCCCAAGTACAACACACCGCGAGGAGATCAAGCTAGATACAAAGGTGGAGGAAGAGGAAGAGGAGGCTTTGGAAGAGGTAGAGGACCGATGGTATGTCATAACTGTAAACAACCAAGACATTATGCAAGAGAATTTCTACTTCCACTTGCGACCTATATGTATTTTTGCGCATCTGATTATGACACAAAATATTGTCCAACACTATTGGGGAAGATCCAGGAAAAGAGAAATTGGAATAATCAGAATGTTCAGTGGATTTCTATAGAAGCAAGGGAGGATGGAATAAATATCAACATAGTTATGTGAAGAGGAGCTAAGATAGGAAATGACACAGTAAGACAAGATCCAACACAACACCAATGGGTGAAGAAGAATGTTGAACCAGAGAAGCAGTTTGATGCGCAGAATGAAAAGGGGATATTCAAACAAGATAGAAAAGAATTGTTGAAGCCAAACATTGCATCTACATCGACTGCGTAACATAGTCAGGACGTACCAATGTATGAGATGCCTTCCTCGTTGGATCATACTAATGAAGCGCAACCTCTAGGACAAGTAAGTACCATAAAGGATTTTCTGCAATCATGTGTTAAGCTATTAAATGACCAATCATTTGTTAAAACTTTGCAAAATATGTTAGAAATATTTAACTCATAGATAGAGGGGAAATTAGAACAAAAAACAATCAATCACCTACATACAAGAAGGAGGACAAGCAGGGAATTCAGATTAAATGTTAACATTGGGGATTTCAATATGGGGGACATCATATTGGATTTAGGCTCTGAGGTGAATTTGTTACCCAAGAAGACATGGCAATGTATGGGAGATCCCACATTAGGATATTCACTTGTTCAAATAAAACTAGAAAATAAACACAGATTTCTACCAATTGGAAGGCTAAAGGGTGTGACTGTAGATCTAGATGGAGTGTGCACTAAAGCAGACTTTGAAGTAATAGAAATAGTGGATGGCACAACACCATATCAAACATTGCTTGGACTGGATTGGGTGTTAAAAAAGCAGGCCATAATCAATTTGAAGACGAGGAAGATGACATTCGATTCAGGAGAGTATAGAGTCATTGCACCAATAGACCCATCAGAAGGAGAAAGGTTTGTAGAGCCCACTTTTTTAGACCTGGAGGAAATTAACCAGTTATACAGAACCACCGCGCGATAATAAGATTATGTGAATCCAACTACAGATGGGGTACTCAGTTGGATATGTATCACATCATGCGCGTCAGACTCAGATACAGGGTTGGATAATTGACAATAGAGATTACATGAAATATCCACAAGAAGGTGCACAAGAATAGACCATGCAGTAATATGGGTAGGTACAAATATAAGATAACCTCCTAGCTTTCATGGGTGAATGACTTAGAAGAATTCCTAACAAGATATGAAGATCAAGTGATACCAAATCAAAGGCTCTTATCTCTGGATATAGAAATCAAGGAAACACCTGCAAGATGGTAGGGTGTGCACAAAGAGACCGTTAAGGACTGGTACCAATGCAAACAATTATTGCTTATTAGATTCAGTGCAGAGTAGAAGAGAAGAATGTTGCAGAGATATGATGGACATGGGTCACCTATGGAACAATTGAAGAAGTGAAGAACATTATGGAAGATGACACCACCAGAGGAGTGGCCTCATCACTTTATTCATACACTAGAAGGAATCCCAGAAAACTGGTATGTGGACCAAGAACTGTGCAGAGAAACTGTAGAATGGACAATATTACAATAGAATTTTACAGTCACTTTGTCATTTGAACATCAGAACCCCAACATATATTCAACACTCAAATAGATCATAGGGGTAATATTCATTCAATAACCAGAGGTTGAAATCATAACAGAGGACCAACAACATAAAAAACATACAGTGAAATAACTATTTTCATGCTACCATGTGCACGAAGAAGCACCAAATGAAGAGGACCCATGCAACATTCAAATAACAAAAGTTGAAGGGGAAATAGGGGTGGAAGTTCCACCTCTAGAATCAGAAGTGTTTGTTGTTCCAATCAAGGTGAACAAAGTCAAGATTGGGACAAATGAGAATCCCAAAATGGCCAACATTGGAGACTACTGGGATGAGCAAACAATAGAAAGCATAACAAAGTTACCGTGCGAATACAATGACCTGTTCCCAACAACTTTTACAGAGATTAAAGGCATAGCAGGAGAGATAGGAGAGATGAATATACCTCTCAAATATAAGGCTAGATTAGTGAGAAAACGACCATATAGGCTGAACCCAATATATAATAAGAAAGTAAAAGCATAAATCGACAGGATGTTGGAGGTTGGAATCATAGAACCATTAGAAGAATAAGAATGGATTATCCCTATGGTAGTTCAGGAGAAGAATCAGGGGGGATAAGGATATGTGTTGACCTAAGGAAGTTGAATGATGCTTTCCTACATGACCCTTTTCCTACCCCTTTTACATAAGTATTAGAGAATGTAGGAGGTCAGGAAGCATACTCATTCACAGATGAATTCTCAGGATACCATCAGATCAAGAAAGCCCCAGAAGACAGGTACAAGACCACTTTTTCCACAGAATGGGGATCCTACCAGTACATAGTCATGCCTTTCGAGCTGAAGAATGCACCGACTATATTCTCAAGAGTAGTCATAGCTTCATTTAAAGAATTCATCCATCAGTTTTTAGAAGTATACTTGGATGATTGGGCAGTATACAGTTTGTTGAAGGACCATGTAGAGGTGTTAAGGATGATGTTGGAAAGATGCAGGTAGTTTCATATATCACTAATTTAATATCAAGAAGTGCATCTTTGGGACACCTTTTGGGATACTATTGGGCCATATAGTATGCAAACAAGGCTTGCTAGTAGATCCTGCCAAGATTGCAGTAATTTTCAATTTACCACCACCAAAATTAGTACGTCGATTGAGAGCAACATTGGGACACATAGGATACTATAGAAAATTCATAAAAGGGTATGCATATATCATTGTGCCAATGGAGAAAATCTACCCCACAGAATTTATTGTGCAGGGGACTATGGTGGCCGACCGTTCATAGAGATGCAAAGGACTACTTCCAGAGATGTGATGTATGTAAGAGGGTTGGTAAAACTAATAGACAGGATGATATGCCCCTAATACCACAAGTAACCTTGCAGGTATTTGAAAAATGGGCAATAGAATTTGTAGGACCAATTAACCCAACAACAAAGAGGTCAAGAGCAAGGTATATCATTACTGTGATAGAGTGTCTAATGATATGGGCATAAGAAACACTAATAAAAGATTGCAGCACATAGAAAACATCACACTTCCTGTTTGAGCAAGTGATCACTAAATTTGGATTCCCAAGGATTTTGATGAGTGACCAAGGAACTCACTTCATTAACAATACTATTAGGGATATGACCGAGGAGTTTGAATTCTATCATCAAAAGAGTACACCATATCACCCTCAAGCAAATGGAACAGTGGAAGGCTTTAATAAGATCCTAGAGAATGCATTGGCAAAGATCTATAACGTCAACATGGATGATTG
>JZKD02S0353797.1:0-18926 GCA_000966675.3 Picea glauca
CTCCAAAACCACTACCTAGGGCCTAGGGCCTAGGGCATAAATGGAATCTTTGAGTTGCAAGTGTCATATGGTAACCATTACAAGGTTTAACACATAAAATATTTTTTTGGGGATTTGGATGTGGTTTAGGGTCAGGGGTTAGGAGTTAGGGATTGAGGGGTTAGGGGGTTTAGGGGTCAAGAGACTTATATATAACTATATAACAAAAATTATATACAAATATGTGTTAAAATTATATTACAAGAAAATAACAAATAAAAAATCAACAAAATGTAAAAGAAATAAAAATATATACAGTTCAAACATAAAAAAACACTATGGCGCCAAACCTCGATGAAATAAAACCACTCCCAAACTAGTTTACCAGTACGTTGTTCGAACTCACCTACTAGTAAGGAAAGTGTGTAGAGGACCAACTCGCTTAAATTTTCATTAGATCGACCCCGCCTTCCAGTACGAAGATTGCGCAGAGGAGAAACGCATTGACATTGCGTTGGATTGACACCTGCCAATACAGAGAGTGTGCAGAGGAGAAGACTAGTATAAGGAGATACCGAACCCATCTGTGCATTCGATGGATCAACCCCACAATGTCTTCGATATGTATCCTCATTGTTGATGTATATAGAGAATGTAGATATTGCAGTTGTTTGTTCCATCTTAAATGGTTTACAATGGCTCTATTTAAGTTGCGTTCACTTCAAGTTTAACCTGTCATTCACTCATTAGTTTAGGTTTAATACGTTGTATACTACATCACTTTGCCATATTTTTGTATGCACAATAGAGTAAAAAATAGGGTTTGAAATGAAAATTCAAGAGACACGATCAGACCATTCATATAGATCCCATACCGATGGTCTCAACTTATTTTGACCTGTGAAAGTGCACATTGGATAACAAGGGGTTGGAGGCCTAAGTTATGAACCATTGTATTAACAGGTGATAACATGTCATAACCTTATTCATATCAGTGTAACACAGGGGTCATATCATGAAACCAATTGACGCAGACCCCCTCTACCCTCCTAGTAGGTACAGTGTCGACCTCCCGGTCTAAGGATTGTTCAATCACTCCTCTGAGCTGAATTAGCTCTCTTGATTCCCCGTTGGAATCTCAAATTTTTGATCCACGGGTCCTTCTCTTTCCCCACAGTCACTGTACAAGATCGTGAAATTTTTCCCAAAATGGAATTTCGGGTTTCAGAACCCTCAGTGTCCTGATCTCTTAAGTCCTTGACTCTATGACCTTCTGATCTCCAAAATGTCGATTTGCTGAAAAGGCTTTTCTTGCATTAGCCCCTCTGTCTATGCCCCTAGTCCATGTGACCACTCCTCATAAGACCACAGTCTTATTTCGTGGTTTATCAATATGAGAGCCTGACCTCTTGTCAATGGGACTCACAAATTCCCGATTTTCAATTTGTCGAAATGGCCTCCTTTCGGAAAATTTCCTAAAATCCTGAATTGTTTCCACGCGTCTCCTCAAGATGGATAGTCCTCTTGCATTTCATGATTTCGTGACTTGCGATCCCCAGTGACACAAATCCTCTGTCAATTTGAAACACCGGTAGCTGAAATACCAACGGGTTCCTCGATCTCTGCCACGTGTCCCAACAAATGAACGACTGTGATATTTTCGGGACTTTGCCAGGTGCGAAGTCGAAAGACTCCTTCCTATTCTATTTCCCAATGTTCGAATCCCCGATGTGGGTGATTTCGCGACACGTGTCCTCCTTCCAACGGACGACTGTGATCCTTTCGCTATTTTGGGTCTTTCACTGTGAAGTGTCCCAACCTCTCATCATCAGGACCTCCGAAATCGTGAAGTCTGAAATCTCGATAACTCTACACTCTTCAGGAATTTTGCCTCTGTTCATGAAGGCTTAACCCTTGTGAAACTCTTGACAGATCTAATAGCTGTCGGGTTTTCTGACTAAGATCTGACGGTTCAGACCTTGTCTTCCTGTGCGCTCCTCCCACTGCTTCCTAGACGTGGAAGCTTCAACGGCCTAGATCTCTTTGGCTGATCCGACGATAGCTATGCTTCCTCCTGAGATTTATCCCTTCGAATCCTTAAAGAATTCTTTGACTTCTACGCTCCTTGCAGAGTCTTTGCACGCAAAGTGCTATCTCTTCTGATCTTTCCCATTACTCAGACTTCTAAGGAAATCGGTCCTTTTTTCCTTCTCCTTCGGATGGAGAATTTTTTATGCCCTCCTGGAAATCCTTCACTCAAGCAACCTATTGCTGAGTCTTTCAGGGTGTTCAACAACCCTACAAAGATCCCTCTATGGACTCTTCTTCAATTTTAGAACTCAAAGAGTTCTTCCTTCTGTGATCTATCTGCACATCTACTCAATGCCCTCCTGGCAGAGTGTCTCCTCACAAAACATCCAATAGTTTTTTCCTCTTCTGTGCACCCTATGCACACCTGCTCAATGCCCTCTTGGCAAAGCTCTCAGAATCCTTAGTGATTCTGGTTCTCCTTGAACTCACAATAGAGTTCTTCTGTGCACTCTTGCACTTGCTCAATGCCCACTTGGCAGAGCTTTACAGAACTCTTCAGAGATTCTATCTGCAACTGTGTCTCTCATACACAGCCTTACCTCCAAGGTATTCAACAACCTTGAGGTCTTCCTTTGAGCCAATGATTTTAGCTACTGTGCCCTCCTGGCATGCCTTTGTCTGAACCCACAGAATTCAGAAATGCACCCTTTGTGCACGGCTATCAGAACCCGCAACATTCTGTCACACCCTCCTGATGTGAAGCCTCAAAGACATCAGAACCCACAACGTTCTATCACACCCTCCTATTGTGAAGCCTCAAAGACCTCTAACCCTGAAATCAAACAACCCCTACAAATGCATACCTTCAACATACATCTACAACATATAAAGAACACACATAGACATTCATTCAACATAGAAATACTTGCAGGAAAAACTACTTCTGCTTGTATTAATAAAAATGCCTCTTTACAAAGGTGTTATGAGCATGAACTTTAATAGAGTCTCGGATCCTTCTCAAATCTCTCTACATACTCTACTAGCTCTCTTATCTGATAATACAAAGAATATCTCTCGATCTTTTACATGAGGGGGCTCTTTGAGCTCTTCCCTCCAATCTCACCTACCCTATTCAATTACATTGAATGGGTTGTCTAGTTCAGAATCGGATCTAGATTTCATCCTTACAAACATTCAAGGCTATCTACTCTAATGCCTACGCAAAGGCACGTCTCCATGGCTCAACAGCCTACAACATTAATTACAATCAATTTCAAATTTGAAATGAGGCTACGCCTCTTCCCATTGAATGTGTGTGCCGATGTGGGCTGGTTGGCTAACGTGGAGAGATGCTCCTGCATCATACTCCTCAGCTGCAAAATTCATGAGCTCCTGCTCATGAGCTTCCCATTTCAGCTATTGAAATCCTCCTAGATCCCAAACAATCTTCTGGAGTCTCCTTGCCCCATCTCTCTGTTGTTGTTGCTATAGTGATGTTGCCTTTCTTCCCAGCTTCTCCTTGCTAGCAGTCTCTGCTGACCCTAACATCATCTCCCTTATCTCCTTGATCACTTCGTCCAGCTGCTCTAGTGGCTGGCCCTATTCATGCAGTCTCCTCAGTTGCATTTTCTTTCTGTAGATGGGCAGATCATCATGATCTCCCATGCCATCCTCTTCATCTGTTCCCAACCTCATCTGTTGGATGTGCATACCCTGCACTATCACCCTTCTCTCCAGGGCTTCAATCTGTTCACACAGATCACCAAAGCTCATGTTGTCTTCTTCTTCTTCTTCTTCTGCTTCTACAAGCTCCAACGTTGCAGTCTTTTTAGCTTCCTGGCTGAAAGTATTGAGACACTCCTCAGAATTCTCATCTTCTTCTTCTGCTTGGGAAGATTCTAACACCTGCTCCAATTCTTTTTTGATAGTCAAAGCTAGCTGTCTTTCTCTTTCTATTGCTGCTTCATCTGCAACACAGATCTCTGCCTCCTCTGGGCCAAGTGGTAGGAATATTTCAATTCCCCCAATCATTAGAATATTCCTCCGATCTTCCTTTTCTGTCAGCTGCTCTGGCTGATTCAAACTCTTCTCTGAGCTCACCTGCTCTATCATCTCCTTGGGTTGATTCGAACTCACCTTTGAGTCCATGAGACTCTCAGATATCCTCATTTATGTTCCCATGCCCACCTGGAAAATTGGGATTTTCCTGCTTCCCTCCTAGAAAAACCTGTTGCTGTTACTCTACACCCCAAGTGTCTCCAGCCTCTTCCTACAGTCCCTCTGACTGTCTTCTTGATTGTTGCCTACCCATGAACAACCATCACAGAGTCTCCAACACTCTATCTTCCTTTTCCTTCTCTCTGCCTATAATATACAAACAAAGTTCTCACTCTTATATCACTCTTGATGTGTATCAGAGTGCTATATTGCCTCCAGCTTCCCTTGCCTAAAATCTACAGACAATATTCAAAGCTCTGATACCAAACTTGACGCAGACCCCCTCTGCCCTCCTAGGGTAGGTACAATGTCGGCCTCCTGGTCTAAGGATCGTTCAATCACTCCTCCGAGTTGAATTATCTCTCTTGATTCCTTACTAGAATCTCAAATTTCTGATCCACAGGTCCTCCTCTTTCCCCATAGTCATTGTATAAGACCATGAACTTTTTCCCGAAATGGAATTTCGGGTTTCAAAACCCTCAGTGTCCCGATCTCTTGAGTCCTTGACTCTACGACCTTCCGATCTCTGAAATGTCGATTTGACGAAAAGGATTTTCTTGCATTATCCCCTCTAGCTATGCCCCTAGTCCATGTGACCCCTCCTCATAAGACCACAGTCTTATTTCAGGGTTTATCAATACGAGAGCCCGACCTCTTGTCAATGGGACTCCTGAATTCCCGATTTTTGATTTGCTGAAATGGCCTCCTTTTGGAAAATCTCCCGAAATCCTGGATTGTTGCCACACATCTCCTCAAGATGGATGATCCTCATGCATTTCGTGATTTCGCGACTTGCGACCCCCAGTGACACAAATCCTTTGTCAACTTGAAACCTTGGTAGCCAAAATACCTACGCGTTCCTCGATCTCCGCCACATGTCACAATGAATGGATGGTTGTGATCTTTTCGGGACTTCACCAGGTGCGAAGTCGAAAGAATCCTTCCTCTTCTATTTCCCGATGATTGAATCCCCGATGTGGGTGATATCGTGACATGTGTCCTCCTTCCAATGGACGACTACGATCCTTTCGCTATTTCGTGACTTTCACTATGAAGTGTCCTGACCTCTCGTCATCAGGACCTCCGAAATCCTGAAGTCTGAAATCCCAATAACTCTGCACTCTTCGGGACTTTCGCCTCTGCTCAGGAAGGCTTAACCCTCATGCAACTCCTGACAGATCCAACGACTGTCAGGTTTTTTGACTAAGATCTGATGATTCATACCTTGTCTTCCTGTGCGCTCCTCCCACTGCTTCCTAGACGTGGAAACTTCAATGGTCTAGATCTCTTCGGTTGATCTGATGAAAGCTATGCTTCCTCCTAAGCTTTATCCCTTTGAATCCTTAAAGAATTCTTTGACTTCTACGCTCCTTGTAGAGTCTTTGCATGCAAAGTGATATCTCTTCTAAGCTTTCCCGTTACTCAGACTTCTAAGGAACTCGATCCTTTTTTTCTTCTCCTTCAGATGGATAATTTTTGATGCCCTACTGGCAATCCTTCACTCAAGCAACCTATTGCTGAGTCTTTCAGGGTGTTCAACAACCCTGCGAAGATCCCTCTATGGACTCTTCTTCAATTTCAGAACTCAAAGAGTTCTTCCTTCTGTGCTCTATCTGCACATCTACTCAATGCCATCCTGGCAAAGTGTCTCCTCACAGAACATCCAACAGTTCTATCCTCTCTTGTGCACCCTATGCACACCTTCTCAATGCCCTCTTGGCAGAGATCTCAGAATCCTTAGTGATTCTGGTTCTCCTTGAACTCGCAACAAAGTTCTTCTGTGCACTCTTACACCCGCTCAATGCCCACTTGGCAGATCTTTACAAAAATCCTCAGAGATTCTGTCTGCAACTGTGTCTCTCATACACAACCTTACCTCCAAGGTATTCAACAACCTTGAGGTCTTCCTCTGAGCCAATTATTTCAGCTACTGTGCCCTCCTGGCATGCCTTTGTCTGAACCCCCAGAATTCAGAAATGCACCCTCTGTGCACGACTATCAGAACCCGCAGTGTTCTGTCACACCCTCCTGGTGTGAAGCCTCAAAGACATCAGAACCCGCAACGTTCTGTCACACCCTCCTGGTGTGAAGCCTCAAATACCTCTAACATTGAAATCAAACAACCCCTGTAAATACATACCTACAACATACATCTACACCATATAAAGAACACACATAGACATTCATTCAACACAGAAATACTTGCAGGAAAAACTGCTTCTGTTTGTATTAATAAAAATGACTCTTTACAAAGGTGTTCTGAGCCCGAACTTTAACAAAGTATCGGCTCCTTCTCAAATCTCTCTGGATACTCTACTAGGTCTCTTCTCTAATAATACAAAGAAGATCTCTCGATATTTTACATGAGGGGCTCTTTGAGCTCTTCCCTCCAATCTCACCTACCCTATTCAATTACATTGAATGGGCTGTCTAGTCCAGAATCGGATCTAGATTTCAGCCTGACAAACATTCAAGGATATCTACTCTAATTCCTACACAAAGGCATGGCTCTATGGCTTAACAGCCTACAACATTAATTACATTCAACTTCAAATTTGAAATGAGGTTGTGCCTCTTCCCATTGAATGCGTGCACTGACGTGGGCTGGCAGGCTGACGTGTAGAGATGCTCCTGCATCACCAATTGAGCTCACTCTCGAAATGCACAAATGGATGATGGGAGACATGGTGATGTAATCCAAATAAAAATGGTGTTGCATCAATCTAATCCAAAGAATTTAAAAAAAAAATTAAAACAATTACCCCTGGAGAAAATGAGGTAAATGCACATGGTAAACACAATTATGAATACAATAGACTCCATTAAAAGCAGTAAAATTGTCTTTCAATGAATAAGAGTGGGTAGTGTTCTCATTTCCTCATTTCAAATGTGTTTATATTGTTTAAAATAAGGATAGATGGAGAAAGGTAGTCAGTCTAGTCAGCCATCAGCCTCTGATGAAAATTCCTTAATTGACCATGATTGTGAAATTTTTGAAATCATTCTGTCACAGTTTGATCTTTACAAGTTAAAAATGTTAGCCTATGATAGATTTGGGGATTTACAAGGTTAGTTACATATCTCAGAGTTGAACTTGGGTAAATTCATAATTCCCCAAATCTACATCCATTTTTCATTCTTTTTCCCCTAAAAGTAATCAAATGGAAACTCAATTGAACCCTATCCAAATCTGACCATCCAAGAAAATGATTGTATCTGATGACCACTTGGAGGATAGGGCATGGGATGTTTTCAACCCTACCTTGTCTTTAACTGACCTTCAACAATTAATTCAGAGAGCCCAGGTCGACGCTAACAATGTTTGAGACTACTTGCACTTATGGGAATTGAACCTCACAAGATCAATTGTTCCACAAACTTATCACTTTCCAAATATTCAATTGGTGTGTCATCTGTAACAACCTCATTTTCAAACCCCAAATTAGCGATGTATATTGTAAATGTAGCATATGGTCGAGAGCCAAGCGATATAATATGTAAATGATGTAAATTGAATATAATGAACAAAATGTATGTCCAACTATAGATGGACACGAATGAAGATTTGGAGGCTAATCATCCACAAGAGAGGGAAGGGGTCCAAGGGGGAGAGTTTACCCATGTCCATTAAACCAAAACCCGTTTCTTATTTCTTTAAAAAATATCCTTACCATGAACCTTCCATTAGTTGTTGAGTGTTCTGGAGCCCATTCATTGAATTCATGTAAGAGGGTGGGTGTGAGAGTCACATCCCATATTTATTGAGAGCATGGGGATTGAGTACAATCAGCTTGGGGAAGAGTGAAAGTCAAGCAATAAAGATAAAGGGAGGAAATTCATATGGGTAGGAGACCGAAATTATGCATTCACTTTTTTGCATAGAGAGTCATTTTTACATGGAGTTTTTTGGCCAGCATTTGAATTCTGAGTGTTGAATCTTAAAGGTAGTTGTTATGGGTAGGTTTGGAAGTTGTTTGGAGCTATAATTTCATGGAGAAAGAGGCTACAGGCATGTGACCGAATTTTTGTTCGAAATTCATCCAAGGAAGCACACGTTTTGGTGTTGGGTGAATTTGTGTTGCAACTGTACAATTCTTGAGGTCCCAACAAGTAGAATTCTTGTCCAACCTATGTTGGAATCCCTGTAGAGTAGTGGAAAGGCCTAAGGGATTGTAAGAAGTGAAGGGGGAATCCATCCCTTGGGTTGTGCAGGTTGAGGGGAAGAGAGTTAGTGGAGTGGAATAAGTTGTGAGTTTTTATTGTTGAGAGGGGGAGATTAGCTAGCTTTATGGACCACGATCTCTTGTGGATTCATAGCCCCATCTCGAGGGTGACTTGTTGTTGAGAACTGGAGCAACAAGGCTATGGTTCAGAGGAACATTTTTCTTCTGCAATGGGTTGCACATTTGATAAGATAAGTTTTATATGTGTTCTGTTGATTTGCGTTAAATGCTAATATATATGTTGTGCAATTCACTCTGAGATATATTTGGTTAATGTTACTTGCTATGTGTATATTGATGCACATGAATCTCTATTTGTATGGTTGAAAATTGTTGCATAGGTTTAAATTTTGTTATGTACAGTAAGAGTAATTATATTTACCGTTTTATTGAGTATGTACAACGGAATGAACATGAATATCATGTTGTGTGTTATTTTTCGCATTTGATTTAGTATCATATATTTTTATTGGGTCGTTTTAGTAGTGGCGTGACCCAGCTGGGGGTTGGGTACACTACAGATTGGTATCAGAGCTTCTAGTTCAACACTCGACCTGAATGGGTCAAGAAATAATGCAAATTTGGATAAATTAGTTGTTAAATACTTTGTTCTGAGCGAATTAGGGAAAAATAGTGGAAAACCATAGTGAAAATGCCCAAATTCGTGGGAAAAATAGAGATTTATTTTCTTTAGAAATGTTTGAGATGTTTAATGGTGTTGATCGGTCAAATTTCAGAGTTAAATTTGATCTATAAGGTCATTTTTTTTTGTTTTAATGTAGGACGACGAAATTGGGAGTATTCAACGAATTGATGATCAAGATCATGCTTGATCTTGAGATCAACGATCTATATTTGTTGTGATAAAATTAAAAAAATTCTAATGTTTCTACGTTTGGCAAGGTTGCTAGATCGATGACCGAGATTCAATTTCGATGGTTGGGAAAAGGAGACAGATCGACGACCTAGATTCGTCGGGGAATTTTGCCAAAGATTCTAAGTGTCGAAATTGGCCAATAAAATTCTCCTATGGCCGATGATAGAGCGTCAGTAGAGTTGAGAAAAGTATTGGAAAGTCGATGGCTTAGATCATTTCGAGATAGAATATCAACATCCCATATTCATCTAGATTTTCATAAAAAATTCATGAGTGTTGGAGTTCACCAACAGAAATCGTCGATGGTTGATGATTGGGGATCGAAAAAACTAGTGAGAAGTTTCAAGCGTTCGAAGGAATTTTTCAATCATTGATGGTTTATGATAGGTAATCGAGAGATTTAACGAGATTTTTTAAATTCATCAAATAGAAATGGTTGATCGTCAATGGCTGATGATCAGGCATCAACGGATTTAGTAGTGTTTTAAGTCTTCCAAGAGA
This sequence comes from Picea glauca, assembly GCA_000966675.3. Classification (NCBI taxonomy): domain Eukaryota; kingdom Viridiplantae; phylum Streptophyta; class Pinopsida; order Pinales; family Pinaceae; genus Picea; species Picea glauca. The sequence goes on from JZKD02S0353797.1 coordinate 9,829, forward strand.
AGTGGTTGATTGTCGATGAAGGAAAAGAGTATGATGACATCATCATCCACATTTCATGCCATGTCAGCATCCAAGTGTCATGCCACATCATCCAAGTTGATACATCGGGGTGTGTAACATACCCAGCCACCTTCGGGTCGGGCACACTACCTCAAAAACCATGTTCGAAACTGATTTCAAATTCTAATACCATTTAATTATTAAATAAGAATGAAAGAAACATGATAACATCACATGCAATAATAAATATTCATGCTACAATATAAAGAATGTTTAAACATTCCATGCATAGAAATAACCAACAAGCATGCATGTTATAACATACAAACCTTAGAGACAATAATTCATACACAGTGGAAATAAATATAGAACAAAGAAACACATGACAGAGAGCACTTATATTTAACAAAATGTTTCACCAATTTGTTGTAGACCAAGGACGTTCCACCCAACCATAAATACTATTGTTACAAGTATTAAGAACATGTCACCCTCGAGCCAGGGCTATGAATCCACAAGGACGGTTCCATGATGTCACTCAGTTTCCAAAACCAGTCAACATTCAAGATCTCACAGGTTTCTCAACACACATCAATCCAGAGTACACCAGCTCTCTTCTCTTCCATCTTTTGCAACCCAAGAGAATGGACCCCCTTCTCTGCCACATATTCCCTTAGGATGTCCACCTCCTTCTAGGGCTCCAGTGCATCTCGTCAAGAATATCCATGCTTGGAATCTTAGGAATCACAACTGTGAATAAAATTTAGTACATGCCAATGCCTCTCATGCATACATGCATTAATTCATGGTTGAAACACATCAGTCACTGCTACATCCAACAAGCAGTGGATTCCTCCTCAATAATTCCCCCCCATGGTTCCCTTCCAACAACAAGAATGAATGAGTGAAAAAGTTAAAAGAATGGAGAGTGTGAACAATGAACCATGAATGAACAGAGGGAGTGAAAAAAAACCCTACAAATAGTCCACAATATGGTTTTATATATTTACTTGAAAATCAAGAACCACATGGCATTCCCCAAGAAGCTCATGTAACCACTTCTCTCCATTAAAACAATTATGGGTAAATAAGATATGACAAAATGACTTGTCCCCTTAAGCCCCCTCTCTCGTAGAATCATACCCCCCTATAAATCTTGTCCTTGTCTATCTTGCAGCCATCGATGTATTTTATTATTAATAATGATCATAGCATTTCATTTCCTAGGCACACTGGCCTCTTTAATTGTTTGGGAACTCCGACATTTCATCAAATAAAACAAATACATTATTTCATATGGGGAATCAAAAGCGGGGTATTATATTCCCCTCCCCCTTATTTTGGCACTATCCTCAGCGCATATACAAAATAGAAATCAAAATTTCAAAATTTATTCAAAAAGTTGTGGGTACACTTCCCGCATGGCATCTTCATGCTCCCAAGTAGCATCTTCATAACTGTAACATGTGCACTAAACTTTTACCAGCTTTATAACTCGATTCCGGAGCATTTTGACTTTTCTATCCAATATGCGCACTGGTTGGACCTCAAAGTCTCCCTCTGTCTCTACCTACACCAAATCCCAATCAATAACATGGTTAGGATCATGTACATACTTTTTCAGCAAATAGACATGAAATACATTATGAACATTAATGGAAGTAGACAATGCAAGCATGTATGCAACTGGCCCTATTTTATCCAAGATCTCAAATGGACCACAAAATCTAGATGTTATCTTTGTACAACTACCTAAATTCGATGATATATTTGTGGGCTTCACTTTTTAAAAGAACATGCTCCCTCACTTTAAATTCGTTAGTTGTCATGTTCTTATCCACATAACTTTTATGTCTATCTTGAGCTGCCTTTAATTTCTCCTTAATTCTAACCATCTGGTCTTCCATGTCCTTGAGAAATTATGGCTCAAGTACTACTTTGTTTGTTGGGTTGCCCCAAATCACTGGAGTATCGCATTTTCTACCATACAAATCCTCAAACGGGCTCATCTTCTAAGAATATTGATACCCATTATTATAGGTGAACTCAACGAAATGCAAGTAGGCTTCCCACTTATATGGTTTATCTGTTACATACATTCTCAGCATGTATTCAATCACTTGGTTGACTCACTATGTCTTCCCATATGACTGTGGATGGTATGTTGTGCTAAAATTTAGATTTGTACCAAATCCTTTAAATAATTCCCTCCATAAATTTGAAGTAAAATTTGTATCCTTGTCTGAAACAATTGCCTTAGGTATCCCATGAAACCTAGCAATTTCCCTCATGTAAATTTCTTCAATATTAGTTGTTGTATCAGTCATCTTCACAGGAACAAAATGAGCGACCTTTGTCAATTTATCCACAACTACCATTATGGAATCATGTTGCCTTGTTGTCCTGGGTAATTTAGTTATAAAATCAATGGTTACCACTTCCCATTTATTCTCTGGAATTGGCAATGGATGAAGCAAATATGGTGGGTGTCTATGCTCAGATTTTACTCTATGATATTCCATACATCTGGCAATGTAATCAACAACACCCTTCTTCATTCTTGGCCAAAATAATTGGCTTCTTACTATGGAAAATTTTTTTTGGTAACCAGGATGTCCAACATATGGAACATTATGCATTTCCTTTAATACCAAATTCCTAAGTTCTCCAGAACTAGGTACATAAATTCTATTCTTATGCATAGGTAATCCATCTTCCTTAATCTCATTCTCTTTAATTTTCTGGTGTACGTTTCCTTTCTAAAAAAATTCTTTTACCTATAGGTAATGTTGATATGTAACAACACCATCTAAAATTCTTCCCTTTAAATCTGACTGATGCATACTAATAGTTGTAGCATGCATGAGATGTATTGTTTTGCTGAGTGCATCAACAACTTTATTTTATTTTTGTTGGCCCTTGACCAAGTTTTGGGAGATCCTTGGTCAAGTTGACCTATTTTGGGACTTTGACAGCTTGTCGAAGACGGAGTGCAAGACGAAGCAAAGATCACAGGATATCAGCCCCTTTTTGGGTCCTTTTTTGGATTTGGGAATATGTAATGGGAATGGGATGTCGGCCCATGGGTTTACCCATGTTTAAGCCTATTTTGTATGTATAAATAGAAGTCTAGGCAATGTAAGAAGTAGTGGAATAGTGAGCAAGTGTTGTGCAATTTGGCTAAGTGCTAAGAGTGGGATCTGTGTGATCAAGAAGTGTAAGGCTTTGTGCATACTGTGTGAGACTTGCAGAGCCAAGTGCAAGTCATTGTAAGAGACTATGGAGGGCTTTGTTCTATAACACAGGGAAGGAGTATCTAGCGAGCTGCGCATATCTCCTGTCTTATGCGGAGTAAGGGTTTTTGGCTCTGTGCATGTAGATGACTGATTGAAGCTAATAAAGAAGAAGAGTTGGTGGACGTATCCCTAGGGTGGGGGTGAACCACGTCAATACTATGTTATTCTCTCTGTGCAATGTTCTGATGTGTTTATGTGTTACTTTCTAAGTGCTTTGATATAGATAGATAGATCTTCTTGTGCTTTGTGCTTTTGATGAATCTGGATGCTAGATCTCACATCTGTGAACTTTCTTAGTGCTTGAATCTGTTGGATCTAATATAATTCCTTTGCTAAGTGCTTATATACATTAGATCAGGGTGAATGCTACAATGCTATGTTTTCTTTGCGGAGTAGATATTGGTTAGATAATGATGAAATAATGGTGCTAGGTGCTCTATTAAGTGTTATAATCACATATATGTGTCCCAGCTAAGGTTGCAGACACCTGAGTCCTGCAACCATCCTTGCCTCTACCTCGGGTGAGACTTCATCTACTTCACAGGTGTTGCCGAAAGGGCCGGTAGTTAGGGTTTTGTTGGTGCATTGAACCCTGGGTCTGCCCTTGTGCCAACAAATGGTTCCATTGTCGGGACCTAAAACTGTGATTGTTGGGAACTGAGGAAGAAGAAGCTTTGTGCAAAGATTTGACCTGAAACTTTGAAATCTCTGTGCGTAGATCTATTGCTCTAGTGCACAGTACTCTACTAGTTTGGCAAGCTATGTGCTAAGGAAAATAAGTTTGATTTGAAGTAAAGAGGTAAGATTTGGAAGCTTTGTGCTTCGAGAAAGGCAAAAGTGAGACTTTTTTATTAAAATAGGTAAGATTTGAAATCTTTGTGCTCTGATAAAGGTAAGAATATTGAAAAGTTCTAGATCTGAAGGCTTTATGCTCTGTAGAAGTAAGATTAGTGGAAGTTTTTGTTTCAAAAGTATGAATCTATGTATGTTTGATAGATTTTGTCCTAGCTTGAAATCTAGGGTATTAATAGATGAAATAAGGTTTGATATGAATAGATCTGATAAGAATAGTGAAACATATGTTATACCTATGCATAGAAAGGATATTTGGACTAATAAGTGTATGCAGGATCCTAGAAAGATTTTTTTTCAGGTTAGCTACCATGATCCTAGTGCGTCATATAAGAAAGGTTGGGGATCATTTAAATGAAAGAGATGATTAACTCTTTGTTACAGTTGCAGAAAACTCGGGCATCTTGCTAAGGAATTCCCTGGGAGAATACCTAGTTGTCTTTGTTGTAAAGCTACAGACCATGAAGTATTGGATTGTCCTAGAATGATTGTTAAGCTTGAAGGAATGAACATGAGACAAGAAAACCCTAAGGCAGATCCATTAACTAAGATTATGTCATAATCCCAGGAAGAATCAGAGAAAGTATTTCTACAGATAAGAGAAACCCTAAATGATCACCGACATGTCAGATTATCAGGGATCTTTAAAGAAAAAGAATGCCTTGAAGCAAGAATAAGAGATTTCGACATTGACTGTGTTCTAGATGAGGAAATATAGGTGAATATCATGGCAGAGAGAATGTGGGAAGCTATAGGGAAGCCTTCTATGATTCCTTCATTAGAGGAATATGAATATTCAAAGGAAAGTTGATAAACCTATGTGGAAATCTCACCCAGATACCTATGAATGCCAATGGAACTTCAAGAGAGGAATATTTTGAGATTATTAAATTTATTGAGAATAGTGCCCCATTTACCATGCTACTAGGAAAACCTTGGATTGAAAGAGATCAGGCCAGAAGGAAATACAAAGAGAAAGTTTTAGAACAGAAGAAGCAAGAGTTAAAAGAATTCATGACCAGAAGGATCACACACTTGATTGAAGAACAGAAGAACAGATCAAAGCCATTTAACACTAGAAACTTGGATGTCGAAGTTGCAAGAACACTAGAAGAACCACTGAAGATTGAAGTACCTATTCCAGATGAAGAAGAAGGGTTGCCCTTGAATATTAGGAAATAATCTCAACAACGCGAAGTAACTATGCCAAAAGAAGCTAAGGATCAGAATGGAAAAAGGAACACAGAGATGAAACTCACTGGGAAGAAGGCTAGAAAGATAAGTAAAAAGAGAGCTAATATCGACAAGTTGTAGAAGGGTCTAGAGGGGACCTCACAGAAGGAAAATTTGCAAAATTGGAGCTTTGTCGGGATATCAGAACAACGACGCATGACACTTCGCCAAAGCGAAGAAATATAGTTGTTGGGGCCATTATAACTGTTAAACCAACACTCCGAATAGGCAGAAAGACATTTATGGACAACCAGCTCACCATCTGACCGTTGGGACCACACCATAACAGACATAGCAGAGTTAATGGAAGCTTCATACCCGTTGCAAGCGACCCATCGTGGCATGCACTGAGAAATTTTTTTCCAACTGATAGTTTGAGCCTACATACTAAGTTGATTTTATATAGTGATCATCACACTCTTGCCCTCTATCCTATTGTGGTGTCTCACATACCCTCCAAACCTGAGATTATTAAACCTGAGTGTGTATGTCGGACGAGTTGAGCGTTGTCGAGAAAGTTGTTGAAGAATTTTTGATCGACCTCATGATTGAAAGAGTCATGTCAATGTCTACAAGTATACAAGCATCATCGACAAGAGAACTACCAACCTCTCCATCCATTGCTCACAGAGGTGGACCATCCCGACCATCTATTGAAAAGCTAACCAAGCACAGGGATGATCTAGCAACTGCTAAATTTATCCCGACCATATTACCCACATATATTCCACCCCTGAGTAGCACAGTAAATCGAGATAGCGTACCTAGAGATTTTGACTACACCTTGGTTACGACATACCTCTTGAAGGGGATACACGTAGTTTGAGCAGACCAAGATAAGATTGTGGCGTTTAAGTTTAGCGACTTCAACCTTGGAGATCGCAAAGTTTACAACATGCTCGCCCCACATAAGTACTTGACCCAGACTATGAGGAATAATTCGAAGATAATCCCCCAGTCATGGACTATGAACCTCGTGCAGTCCACCCTTCTCAATGTCATGAAGATTCCTCACTTTGGATGACACCAGGAGGTGAATGCATGTGTCAAGCTATTGTTGTCTTGTTACCATGGAGGTTATTTATGGCTAAATCATCGTATAACAGTTGATCCAACATTGATCAATCGGATCACGAGATTGAGTATGCAAGGACTCGATCCATATGAGTTTTACCCTAGAAAAGCTTTGGATCATGCTCTAGCATAGCATATCAAAGACACTTATGGAGATGTCGAGAAGGGAATGCGAGGCTACAAGGTAGCCTCTATCCAGAGTGGCACAATGCACCTTGCCTGTCAGTTCATCTCAAGGAAGTTAGTACAGAAGAACCGACCTACCCAAGTCACCAATTTTGTAGTTGAACTCGTAGGGAAGTGTGCAAAAGGACTTCAGATGAACTAGGTGAAGTACCTGGTGAACCAATTAGAACTCGACTGCAGAGAAGCCCAAGATCAAGGGTACATATTTCATTTTAGCTGGCTATTGATCATGATCACTTTTATTTCCTGGGAGATGCTGGAAGGTGAGACCTTCCTGGACATCGAGCCTTTCGAACCATTGGCCGCGAAGTTTAGTACACTATGGTACTCAAGCAATATGAATAAACAATGGTAGTCCAATGTTTTTTTTCATACCTATTACAACCAGCTGAAGACAACCATCCAGTCTGAGCCTCGCATCATTCTGAACACTCTACACTAGTTCAGGCCCTTGATGAAGTTCAACGTAGACCGACATTTTATTTACATCACAGCGTACGCTAACGAACACAAGCAACAACTCCAATCCTATTATAAGATAACAAAGGAGGACTTGGAGGAGATCACCAAGGACTGGTCGACAGAACTCCTCATTCCAGCAGACCCTGCAGATATATCTAACATCGACAGCCCAGAAACTGCGTAGGATACACCTGGACCTAGCAAGACAAAGAAAGTTGAAGAGGTTCAGGATTTAGACAGTGCATCCATGAAGACTTCTTCCATCTCACCAGAGAAAGGAGGTGATGGTGAAGAGTTGAATGACAAAGAGGTAAAAAAATAGCAGGGTGACGAGGTTGATCCCCTGAAGAAGAGGAAATTTTCACCTCCGAAACCTTCCTCTCGGAAGAAATCGAAGGCCACCATGACCAAGATGTAGACCATTCTCACCTCTGATGACTTCGACTTCCTCATAGCATCCCTAAACAATGCTTCGCTGGAAATAATAGAGAAATAAGAAGCAAAGAAAGAGGATATGTATGATCGAATCGAGACTAAACTCTGAGGGGTACAACAATCCCTACAATCCATCCGCGTAGTCTCCACTGCGCCAAGAGAACTAGAATTGGGAGATGAGCCAGCTCAACTCCATCGCCTAGTTGATATAATCGAAGCTCGTCTTCGACGAGCGCAAGAAGAAATAGAGAAATCCACCTAGGCTTTGGCACAAGTACAAGGAGTCATTGTAGAGAAACGCAGTGCTATAGAAAGGTAAAATATTACTCTCCAAGCGAAGTTTGATGAATAAAAATCCCAGCTATAGCAAGAAAAGGAACATTTGCTCACGGAGCAACTTGAAGTAAAGGAAATGGTCAACATAGAACTTTGCTCTGTGATAGTCATAGAAGTAAAGGATGAAGAGAGAGTTCCACAACAAGTAGCGCAACTTGAAGAAGTGATCCAATGGCTACAACAATGCATAGCATATTTGGAGCTACGCACAGTACCTGAGACCCCTCAAGATGTAAGGGACCAAAGAGAAGCAACTTCCAGGAGCGCAGTTGAAAGGCTCAAGGATCTTACCCTGGAATGTAAGAAGCTCACTGATCACAGTGCCCTGACATATGAACGACTCATTGAGAGTCCATAATTAAGAACACTGGAGTCACAACTCCAAGAGGCGAAGTACCAAGCCAAAAAGATACAGGCGCAGCTGAAGTCCTTGTCATCTGTGGAAAGAATGAAGCGCTCCCAAGAGAAACACACTACACAACAACAAATCCATACTATCAAGAGCAGAGTTATAGAGATAACCCAGAAACTCCAACCTATGCAAGATAAGGCCTATCAATTATTTATAGAGGTAGAAGGCCAAGGAGAAAAGCTAGAGAAGGTTGTCACTACAACAGAACAACGTCTAGAGGGACCTATCAATTATGAAGTCATCCACGAGTTCGCTAAAAAGGAGGTCATAGCACAACAACAAGTTGAAGCAGCTTGAGCTAAGATCGAGGCATTCAAAGCATAATTAGTCAGACCAGAGTGACTCGGGATGAGTCACAGGTGAGTGTTGGGGGCCTATTGGCCCTTGACCAAGTTTTTGGAGACCCTTGGCCAAGTTGACCTATTTTGGGACTTCGACATTCTGTCGAAGACAGAGTGTAATATGAAGCAAAGATCACGGGATCTCGATCCCTTTTTGGGTCCTTTTTGGGATTTGGGAATATGTAACGAGAATGGAATGTCGGCCCATGGGTTTACCCATGTTTAGGCCTATTTTTTATGTATAAATAGAAGGCTAGGCAATGTAAGAAGTAGTGGAATAGTGCGCAAGTGTTGTGCAAGTTGGCTAAGTGCTAAGAGTGGGATCTGTGTGATTAAGAAGTGTAAGGCTTTGTGCATACTATGTGAGACTTGCAGAGCCAAGTGCAAGTCATTGTAAGAGACCGTGGAGGGCTTTGTGCTATAACACAAGGAAGGAGGATCTAGCAAGTTGCGCAGATCTCATGTCTTATG
>JZKD02S0353841.1:0-12481 GCA_000966675.3 Picea glauca
CCCAAACCTGGGGTCTCCAACTTCTCATGGCCATAACTCTCTAACAGTGAGGAGTTGTGTGACGTTCCACATACCATCAGAAATGGAATGATAAGAAATATCCATCTAGGATATTTTGCTTGACAAATTCATTGTCCTTCATCTCATTATTCCACAATTAAGAATGGGTTCTCTTACTCCGCAAAGCATCTTCTCATGAGGTCTTTCACCATAAGGGGACCACTTTGGAGTTCATCTGTATTTAATTATTATCAACCATGAAAATACAACAATGAGTCATCTTTACATCAAAAAATATTGGGTCCATTACCCAAACCTTTGTGTCGCAGGGCTTTCTTCAAGGGTTGACATCAATGACAACCAACCTTAATCAACAGTTGTCATAGTACAACTTCAGCTGTATCCCATTTACTAAACCTTCCTTCCATTCTCCATTCAACGTCTTCAGTTGGGCAACTCCCCCCTCTGTAACATAAGCGATCTCATATGTTTCGAGCCAATGTGTTTTGAATTTCCCAGGATGCTTGATGAACTTGTTGTCGTAAACCAACACTAGATCTCCTTGTCTAAATGCCTTCTTCTTGATGTGCCTGTCATGATAGGCCTTCTCTCTTTCCTTCTGTACTTTCTGATGGAATCCTTCAATGAATCTATCTTCCTCAAGTCCAACCAACTGTGCAAGCCTCTCTTGAACAACTCCACTATCATCCATACTTGTAAAGGAAACAATTCTCAGGATTGGTACCAAATACTCCATTGGAACAACAACTTCGAGACCATAAACCAACTTAAAAGGGGTTTTCATTGTTAACTTCTTGCAAGTGGTTATATAGGCCCATAATACTGTTGGTACTCTTAAATCCCAATCATCCCTGTTCACACAACAAATCTTGGTTAACATTGTTTCCAAAATCTTGTTGAATGCTTCAACTGTCCCATTGGCTTGTGGATGGTACGGTGTTCTCTTATGATGGTGGACTGTAAATTCTTCAGTCAAGGCATCAACTGTCTTATTGATGAAATGTGTACCTTGATCACTCATAAGGATCTTAGGGCATCCAAACCTGGTTATGATGTCATCGAATATGAAGTGTGTAGCTGTAGTTGCACTACAGTCCTTGACTGCTCAAGCTTCAATCCATCTGGCCAAGTACTCTGTTGATGTAATTATGTACCTTGCTCTTGTGCGCTTTCCTGCTGGGTTTATAGTTCCAACAAAGTCTTTAGCATTGTCAGTTGTGGTGATAATGACATTTCATCTCTTCTGGATGGTTTCCCAAACCTTTGGCATACATTGTAGGCTCTGGAATAGTCTTTAGCATCTATGTGTATGGTAGGCCACCAAAGGCTAGCTTGCAGGACCTTCTATGCAGTTGCTTTCCCTACATAATGTCCTCCTGTGATGCCTTCATGATATTTTGCGAGGATCAACAGGCGTTCTGCCTCCATAACACATCTTCGCAATATCTCGTCCAGTCCCATCTTGTATAGATGTCCAACGATAAGTGAGAAATCTGCAGTACACACTACTAGTTGTTTCTTCTGTGGAATTGTATACTCACTGGGCACCATTCCTGTTGACAGAAACTGGACTATCTTTGCGAAGTGATCATCGATATTTCTAATGGCTAGTAGTTGTGCATCCGATAATGTATCTTCCAAATTAGTGGGCTCTTCTCCATGTTCCAACCTCGACAAGCGGTCAGGACCATTGTTCATTCTTCCTTCCCCCTAATACTAGCTTGTTGACTAGGTACTTCAACATGAAGTGATCAGTAAACATTTTAAAGTGTCCTCCCAACAAATAATGGCGAAATTTCTACAGCACATACACCATGGCTAATCCCTCTCTTTCAGTAGTGGTATAATTAATCTCAGTTGTGGCTAACTTCCTTCTCGCAAAGGCTAATGGGTGGTCAATGTATCCTATTCCTAGTTGTGCTAATATAACTCCTAAAGAGATGGAAGACGCATCGACATGTGCATGAAACTTCTTGGCCCAATCTGGAAAAACTAAAATGGGCATAGTAACCATTTTATCTTTCAGTGTGTCGAAGCTCTGTTGGCATTCTTCAGTCCAACTAAATTGACAATCCTTTTTCAACAGCTTCTCCATGGGTGTTGTGATCTGAGCATATCCTTTAATGAACTTCCTGTAGTAGCCTGTGTGTCCCAGCGCAATGTGCAACTGTTTAACTGTTGTAGGAGGGGGTAGATCAACTATAATAGCGATCTTGGATGGATCTACCAACAATCCTTGCTTACATACAATATGTCCTAACATAACTCCAAATGGGGAAAATAAAATGCACTTCTTCAGATTCAAATAAATTTGACACTACCTGCATTTATCCAACATTAGCCTTAGACATTCAATATGATTTTTCAACAAACTAAACACAGTCTAGTTATCAAAATATGCTTCTAGAAATTTATGTAAGAATTCTTTGAATGCTTCGACCACCACTCTGGAAAAGATGGTTGGGGAATTATTCAATCCAAATGGCATCACTGTATATTGGTAGGACCCCCATTCTATTGCAAATGTGGTCTTATGGATGTCTTCCTTGGCAATCCGGATTTGATGGTATCCGGAAAATCCATCTGTAAAAGAATATACTTCCTGGCCTCCCACGTTATCTAACACTTCGTCAGTGAATGGTGTAGGGAATGGGTCATGTAAAAAAGCATCGTTCAACTTCCTGAGATCTACGCAGATCCTGATATCGTCTTTCTTCTTGTCTTGCGCCACCATAGGGCTAATCCACTTTGATTCTTCCACGGGTTCTATAATACCTGCTTCCAACATTCTTTCAAGCTCAATCTTCACTTTCTCCTTTTATTTAGGGTTTAGTCTGTAAGGTCTATGTTTGTATGGTCTAGCATATGGATTTAAGGGGATCCTCATATCTCCCATAGGTCCTTTGATTCCCTTTATATTAGTAAACTTGGTTGGAAACAAGTCCTAATATTCATGCAACAACTCAGTAATCTTGTCAATGGTGGCAGCATCCCAATAAGCTCTGACATTGGCAAGCTTCGGTATCTCCTCTGTTCCAATATTGAATTTCTTGATCTTGATCGACTGTCCAATAAATGGTAAATCAACTCATGGCCCTTCCATATCTCTCTGGCCTTCTGTTTCTACGATGTTCACCTTCCTGGGATCACCGTCTTCATTCGTACTAATGTTGTAATAGCCTTGCAATTTCTGGAGAGGCACATTCCATTCATCCTCTTCCTATTCTAAGGAAAGGATAGATACCTCCTCAAATACTTTCTATCTCACAGCCTAGAATGCTTGATCTACTGAAGGATATTGAATTTCAAACAAGAAGGTGGTTACAAAATTTTGAGTCATACCTTCCCAATCCGCAGTGATAAGGCACAGCTCTGCTTGGAGGTACCAATTAATAGGTGTCGTGTCTAGTGTGTTAATGAATTTGTGTACCCATTGTTCTTGCGAAATGTCACTCCAGGCCTCTTCGCAGCTTCGAACATGGTCCTTTGGGCAACTTCGACCTGTGTAGCGAACTTCGCAGCCTTCTACTTGTGTTGAGAATCGTGCTATCATCAGAGTACGACATTATGTCCAGTATTTGATATTAATTTTGTGCATCCCCCACCATCTTGCTGGTGTGGCTTTCAAGGCCTCATCCATTGCCAAAAACCTCTATTGTGTTGGTACACTTGCTTCAAATTCTGATAGGAATGCCTCTAATGGATTCAGACCATCAAAGGTGGGTAGGTTACTTACTGTTGTGCCGATAGAACGAACTTCTCTAGTTAATATAGCACATCTCCTTGTAGATGCTTCATACATTTGGTTCTACCAGTTCTCCAATGCTTCTTCTAAGTCTGATGAGCATGTGTTGTCACTTCACTAGCTTATATTCCCATCATCTATTTGGTTAATGTAATTTTGTTGTCTGGCAGGTAGCTTGTAGATGTTTTCTAGTGCGTATGCGCAATCTTCTTATCTAATGGGCTCTGTGTATCACTAACCTTCATCTGGATCTAAAGGTGTGATGAACCTAAGTCCATCTCCCTCAAAAGTCATACATATTTTCTTTAAGTCAACACCAATAGAGTTATTGAAGGCCCAATCAATTCCTAACAACGTAGGGTAAGGGAAACTGTCATCAACTATTTCAATTACCTCAAAATATGCAAACTTTCTTACTCCATCGATGTCCACAGGGACATGTTCCAATATGCCAAAAGGGCTTACAGTTTGCTGATTAGCCATCCTAAGTCTAATAGGGGAATAGATCAACTTCGGTTTTCCCATCTGTGACCAAGTTTGCTTTGTCATGACATTGACCTCCGACCCTAAGTCGAGGACCACATAGTCTATCTCCTACTCTCCTATTTGAGCATTCATATGTAATTCCTTATTTGTCCTTCTCTTCTTACCGATTTGGTGTACTACCCTATTCAGTAAGGGATCTATCTTTCCTAGCTCATATTGTTTGATTAAAGTTTGTAACTCTTGGACAACGCTTTCATCCTGAATCAATTTAATACAAGTATGTAAAAATTCCATGAGCTTGCTTACCTCTTTTCCTTCTTCTAGCAAAGAAGACTGATCAAATGCTTGAGGCATTCCATATTCTCTTACTTATGGTCTTGTTTTTTATGAAGAAACTTGGTCTCCTCTAAATTCTTTTCTTGCTTCCTCAAATATTTGTCTTTCTTTATTTGCATCAAAGGTTTGGGTCTTCTCCGCAACTTTTCTGATTCCTGAATCTTCTGTAGCCTTCCCTTGGATCAGTTTGTCTTCTCATGTAATAGTGCCTCCTCTGGTTATAGCAATGAATCTAGGGCCTTCTCCGCGAGGTTCAACATAGATCAGTTGCACTTGCAGGTTCTGCTGAGGTCCTCGTCTTTCCTGAAGCTTAGCTACCAGCACAAGTCTATCTTCTATAACATGGTCAAACAAGCTACAATAGATGCAAGTGATACAAGGGTTCTGACAATCCCTTGCAAGGTGTCCTGGTTGTGCACATTTATAACATATTATTTGTCCCCGACCTCTACTCATTCCTCCTCCTCGTCCTCTTCCTCTATTGAAAAGTCAACAATATTCGTGTGTCTAATTTACTTTTCCCTTAATTAAATTAGACAATAAATATTAATATATTATCTCATTCATAACTGAGTGATTTGGAATTGTAACATAATTATAAGTGTAGTTAAGTGAGTTAATATCCGTTGTACTAGTTGTAACTAAACATGCACTAGTGAGAGTTCAGTTAATCAATGAACTCACATGCAACTGAAGATTCGCCATGGTTAACTACATGCATGTCAGTTCCAATGGAGATCNTATATGTCTCTTGAACTTTCATGCATGAGATCATAAGCCCTACAATCCCTATCATCATGCCCTAGGGGGTTACAGAATGTACAGTACAAATTCGTAGGTGTCTGAATATACTTTTTCATATAATAGAACTCACCACTACGATGTCTATTTTTGCATACCTCACACCAGGGTAAGGTGACTTGCTTCAAAGGGTTCGGGGCTCCAGAAGCCAAGTATTCATTGAATAGAGGGGAGTGTTCTTTCTCATGAACTTATGATATACATATGAAACACCATATGTCTTCTCTTTTATCTTTTCCCTTGTCTTTCTTCATATCTTCGACCTGCAGAGACAAACTAGTTAGCTGACTCAGGATCTGACTCATACCTGAACTAGATTCTCCCATAGGGGCTGATTATAGCTTCATGGCGATCTCCAACACCTCAGCCTGCGAAGCAATCTTCTGTTGCATCATGGGAACTCTGATGTGTGGTAGAAGGGTAGCAATGAACCATTCCTTGTTTTTTTCATCCGGGATATGAAAAGTCAATTGCCTGTTAAGGTTTTGAATCTCTGATTGAATTCCCACATAGGTTCAGCCACCTTCTGCTTGATCTCTTTCAAATCTATGATACATTGGGATTCTGACTTAGGTTTCTTTAATTCTGCAATCAACACGTTCTTAATATGATTCAGTGGTTTAGGCTGTGCAAGTCCTTGGACAAGCTTCATATACCAGCTCAATTCACGATCCCTTAGAGTGGTACTAAACTGGGTTCTTTTGACAGCTTCATCCGTGACATTCTTAATGTTCCATACGACTTCACACAGGAACCAGTGCTGGTTAGGATCTTCAGATCCATCTCCCCTAAAGATAGGAAGCCTCATCTCATCTGCCATAGATCTTCCTAGGGTTCTTGACTAGATATGTGGTGAGCTACTATGGACAGTTCTCTAGACACTCTGGTGACTGGGATTAATCTGATTGCTTAATACTAAATCAACATGAAGGATAACAATACTTACTTCGATGGTCTGCATGGTTTCTGAGGTTTCATCTTCTCCTCGGTGAAGATCTTCAGCTTGTCCTTCCTCTGTCCCGACGGGTTCTGAATGTTCTTCATCCATCTAATCTGCTTCTTCTCCACTGTAGAAAACCTCCTCCCTATAGTTCTGCTTAAACAGGTTTGCAAGGTGGACTTCTCAGAACACTCTCCCATTGCGTGTATGTCCAGATTCTGTGTCATTGTCGATGTTCAAATGTTTTAACTTTATCTTTTCCGGATCCATCCAATCTATTGTACATTCAATATGTTCTTCTCATGAAACAACATCTTGAGTCTCGGCTTCAAGAATTGTAAAATTTTCCTCTGGGTCCCTTAAAGAAATATCTCTCAGCTTCGTTGTATGACTCTACCCTGTCAACAACAAACTTTGTGATGTACCCTCCAATGGTACTATCGAGCCAATGATATAATGATTTTGATACGGTGTTATCATCTTTCTTGACCCTCTTGATCAACTCCGACGTCCAAACCACAAGATGTCTAGATCAGATATTGAACTGGGTATCTGCTAATCTAGCTAGCCACTCATACATCTCTTGATGGATTCCTCCAAAAAATATCTTGTGTATATTAGTAAAAATACGCTTCTCCAACCAATCCTCTGAGCTAATATTAGGGTTCTTATTATGGGCTTCAGCGAAGTCCTTCTCTTGATCTTCTATCCACTTTTGAATCTCTGTCTTCGATGGAAACCACCTTGACATTCCCTTAAAAATATTCCTTTCCCGAAAACATAACCATTTGTTGGCACAGGGGAAGACCCCAGGTTTGACTCTAGGGGCACACCAACAAGCCCTAACTACTGGCCCTTTCAGCAGCACCTGTGAAGCAGATACAATCTCACCTGAAGAAGTTATGAGGGGGTTGTAGGACAAAGATGTATACAACCAAAGGGAATATCAAGTGGATCTAGCACAAGAACAACACAACATTCATATATCACTTATCAGCTTGACCTACTCCATGCATCTATCAGATCTTCCTTAGCAATGCAATAACAATATATGAATGACAAATAAAAAATATCAATCACATACAACACAAAATATACATGGTTCACCCTCTCTCTAGGGCTACGTCCACAAAACTGTGCTATATTATATTAGGTTAAAGCATGCAGTTCTTGTCTGCGCTCTTAACTAACAGATCTCCTCTCTTATCATCTTTTTCTCTCCTCTCCCTGTGCACCCAGCTGCAGGGTTGATCTTCGCACCTAGCTGAAGATCTTACAATCCAGAAGGCTCTCATACTCAACACTTCTCTCTCATGATACAATAATCACTCACATCAACATTTCTAACCTATATTGATACCAACCTGACCCAAGTCCTCTTGACCTCTATTTATACATTACAATAGCTCACCAACAGCCTTAGGATGAAACCTAGGTGTCCAAAACCCTAGGTCAACTTGACCTGTATTTTCAAGGCTTCGCCAACCTGTCTTTCCTTCCTTATCGTGTGGTGCTCCAAAGCATCTAACGATGGATTTTTCCGCTTGTTGGGTTGTTCACGGTCCTTCTTCCTTTCTTATCTGTCATTACTGATCTCCTCGTTCAACGACTTGCTTTCTCGGGCTTCGCTCCATCTTTTCTTCCCTTTTTCTCACTTCGACCCAGTATCAATAACTGTGTCTTCCACGAAGTTCACATTCTCCCTTTTCTTTATTGATCTTCACATATTTCCTTAACCAAGGGCCAACAAGTATGGATTTCATCTTTCATGCGTAACGTTACACTGTAGAATATTTGGCTTGACTGACTTATCTTGTGGGAGTTGGGATACCCAGCTCGAGTAATGAGTGGTAGCTCGACCTTGCGAAGTGAGCTGGGTGCTAGTTGTTCTTTGGTATAGTGTGTGTGGCCCCTTTGCATCTTGGGGGGCTTAGGGGGAAGAAGAGTACCCCTAGAATTTGCTGGGAGGTATCGGTGAAGTCACATCGATTGGCAAGCAGGAGCTGGACGGAGTGCACGCGGGACAATGACTCAGAGTTGTCACCTTGGGCTATGGTACACATGCATTTATTTTGAATGGTAGATTAATATTGTTCTTGCGCTTTCATTCTGTACTTATATTGTGCAAATAATTTGTTTTACTCAATGTTTCTAATCAAGAAATTAAGGTCCTCATAGCTTTATGCTTCCTGCATTTGAATTGATTTCCTTGGAAACCCTATCCCCGATTGTCGTGACTGTTCTGTCTTGTTTTATTGATTATTATGAAGAGATTGTGCTTTATATTCCATCCTTATACATATATCATTAGTCCATGCCTAAGCAGTTGGCCAGGAGCCAAATCAACAGTCGTCACTTCAGTGTTAATAGACCTATAGATTCTAATGCTCTTCTTTTCTGTGCATGGATGATGAGCGAAGGATAATTTTGCCCAGCCATTTACCTTACTTATCTCTGTGCCCTGTTGATTAAAACTTCGATTTTCTCTGCGTTTTAATTGTTGAATCTTGGATAAACCCCTAAGACTTGAATGCCAAACTCTGTTCTTTCTTTTGATTGTTTACTTCTGCGTTTTCTGGTGGTTGTTTTCTTTTGCGTTTTCCTATGATGGATTGTCTTTGCATTTTTGAAGTCTTTACTTAGCCTTTACACAACATAGTCACCATGATTCTTGTGGATCATTACCCCGATTTTTCCCTTATGACCCTTGTGGCCCTTCCCCACTGTGATTTACTTGGCAGCTAATTCGTTTTCACTTAGCGTTTGCTTTCGTTTTTACATAGAAGTTGCCTTCGTTTTTACCCAATTTATTACCAGGCAGTTGCGCTCCTTTTGGGATTCATTTTACTTAGCTCAAATCATTTTACCCAAGTCTTTATAAAGCGAATCACTTAGATGTAAGTTTTGTAAACAAAGGAAATAATTAATGTAATTTTTATAGAGTTATTACAACGAATCGGGTACAACAAGTCTGTACCTCGACGTAATTCCTTGCCAGTGAATTTCATTTTGTGTCACCTCTGCATTTTTTTCTTTATCTATGCATTTCTACAGTCTCTGCGTTTTTATCACCTCCGCGTGTTAATGACCTCAACATTTGTTCTCTGCATTTTTAATAACCTTTGTGTTTTAATAAGTTGCCTATGCATTTTTTTTCCCTACATTTTGGATGAGGATACATGTGTTTTGATGTAATGATCCTCTGTGATTTAATGAAAGGATCCTCTGCATTTTAATGAAAGGATCCTCTGCTTTTTGATGCAATGATTCTCGACGTTTTAATGAAAGGATAATCTGCATTTTGATGCAATGATTCTCAGTGTTTTAATGAAAGGATGCTCTACGTTTTTGATGTAATGATTCTCGGAGTTTCAATGAAAGATTCTCTGCGTTTTTAATGACCTCTACGAAATCTTTGTGTACTTAATGAGCTCTGTGTTTTTATTTTATAATCGCAATATAATTGTGATAATGTGTATATATAGATTCTACCAGCGAGAATACCTCTAACTCAACGTTCAATTTTAATAGACCACATATTGAACTCTGCTAACTTTCAGTGGATACCGTGGCCTTTATTAGTAAACAATAATGTGGACTGCTAAGAGCAAGATTTATATTCATTCCTTTCTAATTTCCTTTAGATTGTTAAACCCATGTAAAGACAATGAATTAATTGATGGTTTAAATTGGTACAACGCTTAAAGGATAACGAATCCTATGGTTAAAGAAAACAATTTAATTAACCACAAAGATTTGATTAGCATTTAATCTGAATGGCTAAAGAGAGAATTACATACCACTAAGTTTCAAATTCATTTAAAAAGTATTTGACTTGTTTTGACTGCGATTATGTTATGTATTGACTGCAATTATAATATGTATTGACTACATTGATTATGTATTATCATATGTCATGTATTGACTGTGATGGATTATAATAATAGGTATCGACTGCTATTGAATATGTATTGACCACGATGTTATGTATTATAATATGTTATGTATTGATTGCAATGGATTATACTATGTTATGTATTGACTTCGATGTATTGTTATGTGAATAACCTGTTGGTTTCAGTTGCATTGAAACATTTATATTCGAGATATAGTTCAGATTCATTTAGGGAATTCATAAGGTAGTGAATTCCTAAGATAGCCTTATGGTTTCAGTTTTAATTAGTGACATAAGATAGTGAATTCATGATTTCAGTCTCATTGACGAGATATTGATTTAATTTTGAATGAGGCATTACCCCTCGATTGGATTAAACAACATATTTTGCATTTAGATTATTGGTATAAAGATGTTTAATGCGTTGATTGCCTATAATGGTTTTGCCTTATGATAATCCTAATTCTTTGATTATTAAGTACTATACTTATCGCCTTATAGCAGCCTTAAATGTTCTCCCAACAAGGAACTCGATGATGACCTATTGATTTATTGATTGTATTTTTGTAAGGTGTTGCACTGCTATATTTTATGTGGGGATGAAGGGTTGGAAGTAGTCTGGATGCGCATGGTTCCCTAGTGCGCCCATCGCATTATGGCCCTATGATTCCTGATGAGGGGATCATAGCGCACCCTCATGGATAGAGGCGATTGATAACTTGGCTGGAGTCTGTGCTTCCTGATGTGGGCATTCGTTCATTGTAGTTGATGTTGGTGCTAGGTTGTAATGCTTTAATGCGGTTGGGTTGTGCACCTTGAGGTTTCTAGTTACTGGTCATCGAGGCTGTTGTGTCAGGGTTGTGGATGTTGTCCCTTAGCTTGTAGGCATTTTCATGTTTGTGCCGGGTGGGTATTCATTTCTATCTGTCTTGATTTTTGCAGGTTTTGCCCAGATGCTCGATGTGCTAGTGCTTTGAGTCGTTGTGGTATGTTGCCTGATCTGCGTGCGTGATGTTCGTCCCCGGGTTGTGTGGTTTAATTATTGTCGTCATTTCCTTCCTTCCTAGAAGCAAAAACAAATTGCACTTTTTTCTTCGCTTGTAGTTTTAACGATGGGGGGATTTACATTAATCCTTGGTTTCTAGTTGTTGAATAATTTTATTTCCTTTGATTCCATGTATTTTTTTTGAAGAGTAGTTTGGTGATGCCTTGTTCCATGAATATTGACAAGTATTCCATCTTCTTCCTTCATAATGTTGATATCGTCCTTCTTGTCTTCCTTGAAATGTTTCTTGGTAATGAGGGTGTCGATACGGTTTCACATTTGATGGTATTACTTCACTCGAAACATGCATTTCATCTATCTTCTTTTCAACGAAAATGGAATCCTTGACCATCTTTGCTTGGTCTTTGATTACTCTAGCCTTCAAGATAATACCATCATATTTGGCATGTACATATTCTAGATGGAGTTCAACTTATTCAAGTATCTTCAGTTGAACTTATTGAATCTTGTCTTCTTTCTCCTTTTGAAGCTGCAATGTGATCCCATCTAACAAATTCTGACGTTCTTCTTCAATTCAGGCTTGCATTTATGAGTTCACCTCATCCGTATTTAAGGATTCCTCAACCTTCTTGCAAATTTTCTCTTACAGTCTTTTGGTAGATTCTTCATCCAATATTCTTCTTTCTTATTTATTTTGACAATTCTTCTTTTCTTCTTTCAATCTCTTAACCTCATCCAATATTTTTTTATTATGGATTCATAATCTACATATCTCTTCATCTTTCTTTTTCAAATCTTCTCTTGATTCATCTTTTTCCCACTTGCCTTTCCTAGTCTTTTCTTGCTTTAGGTTCTTAACCTCCTTAATGAGTGATTCATTAAGGGATATTATCTTATATATCTCCTAACCCTTCTTCTTATACTCTTCCTTTTCTTCTTTTAATTCATCTTGAATTCTATACATTTCTTCCATTTTTGTATCCTTAATCCATTTATCTGAGAAGATTTTTTCAAATTCTTCCCATGTGGAGTGGAATCTAGTATCTTCATCAAGGCTTCTCCACCACTTATGAGCTTCACCTGAAAAAGAAAAAGATAGCCCACAAGGACCTATACCAATCCTTATACAATATTCCTTTACCATCCTCAACCATTCCCTGGGACTGATTTCATCTTTATATTCATCTCCACTAAAGTTAGGTATTGGCATTGATTCTTAATTGAGGTCTAAGCCAAATACTTGACTTCCAA
>JZKD02S0353863.1:8077-18924 GCA_000966675.3 Picea glauca
TAATTTTGAAATTGAAGAAAATGATGCACGTGGGTCTTTTTGTGTTAGTGCATTCTTTTTTAAAGAATGTGTCTCATCAATGTCCTTATTTGTGTCTCATTAACATTATCTTCAAGCATCCTTTAGTGTGTTAAAAGTGTCTCAAATTTTATCGCATTAGTGTCTCCAATGGGTAGCTTAGGTGAGTTAGCGGTGTAGGTTAGGTAGGTAATATTGGTTAGCAGGGTAATTTAGGTGGGTTAGTGGGGTATTTTATGTAGGTTATATAAGGTTAGGTAGGTTGGGGTGGGTTAGTTAGTAGGCTTGGTAGGTTAGGTTAATGGTTTAGGTTATAGGTTAGTAAGGGTAGTGGGGAATATTGGGTGGATTATCCAAGTTAGGTGGTGTACTACCCTCTTTTACTTTGGATTTATTTGACTTATATGTCATTTATTATTTGAGGGCATTCTAGTTACAAGAATAAGTCGGTCGGTTGACAGATATGTTTACAAATGATGTGATCTAGACTTTTGATTAGTTATGGTTTCATTATTATTTGATGTGTAAATATATGTTTTATGTCTTATGCTTTGATATCCTTGTTATTCTATGGAATATTGAAAATAAACACATGATTACTTGATGAAATTTATTTTATTATATGATACTATTGATGGTTTGTTAAGTGTGATAGGAATAATCAAAGGTGCACATGGACTATGGATTGAGTCAAGATGATCCAGGAGGATCCAGAATGCTCAAAAATTGATAATCTCATATGCTCTTGAAAATTATTTCATTATGTAGAGCTCGACAATATCTTTCCAATGGCACGTGAATCACCTGAAACGTGCATCGTATGAGAAATTTATGGCCTTTCAAAGTTTTGGAAAAATCAGGCAACATGATGACATGGTAGTCCATACAGATGACATTATCATACTGACATGGTATTATGACAAACTGAAATGTATTATCTTTACAAATGAGGTGGACAAATCAGAGAATGACAAATGTCCTTCTTTACAGTCGACAAGTCAAGATGACGTAAGAATCCATACAACAAGTGGCAAGCTCATAGAGTGACACGTGGATAGGTGAAATCAACATGTTGATGTGGCAGCATCAAAGGCTACCACGTGTCACCCAAATTTGTCACATTTGGAATCAAGTTGGACCAGTTGGAAAGTGCCACATGTCATCCATATGGATGATGTGGCAGACTATACGGTCCACATGGCACCACTGAAAGGGTGGCATGTGGCCTAGCCTACAATGACATGGTGAATAGGTGGCAGGTATAGTCAACAATGACATGGAAGTTCATATAGTATGTGGCCCGATCCGGTAGTGCCATATGGCAGGGTATACAACAACTAATGATAGGCTGCCACATGGACCAATCAGGTGGTTTCATGTGTCACCTTAGAGAATCCCAAGTTGGCTT
The DNA here is from genome assembly GCA_000966675.3 of Picea glauca. Lineage (NCBI taxonomy): Eukaryota > Viridiplantae > Streptophyta > Pinopsida > Pinales > Pinaceae > Picea > Picea glauca. The sequence goes on from JZKD02S0353863.1 coordinate 9,504, forward strand.
GCAGATCAAAATTGGTTGGGCTCGATGGGTTTTGAACCCTAACCTTCAATGGAATATATGAAGAATATTCCACATATACCAACGCCTTAACATAATCTTCCTAACCATTATTCCAACAGATTGATTTGTTATAACAAACAAATAAATATGTATTTAAGTTGTAACCATGAAGCCCGAGCATATAGGGGGTCAGTTAGGTTGACTTACCCTATATAAACCTAGCTCTGGACCACTACGGAGAAAAATTTATCATGCCAAGAACTCGTTATTGGGTTCTTTTTGACATGGGTATGCATGACGAGAGATAATTTTCCTCGTTTTACATGCACGAGATGTTCTTATTTTGGATTTGTTTCATTTTGTGTGTTATAGATTTCTTTGAGAGAAGTATAGAGTGTTTATACTCATTTTCCCCATAATTATGAGAGGAATCTCATGGTGATGTTAATTTTGTGCTAAAGTGTTGTGTATGGAGATATTAGTCCAGTTTGTCATGTATGAGACCCATAGTACCATTATGCATGCAAAAGGGGGTCTTTAAGCACATTTTCATAACATAGTCAACTTTATACTCATTTTTCTCAGAATTTCATGAGGAATTCAGTGGTAACCTCTGTTTCTTGGTTTGAGTAGCAGAATTGAAGGGTTTCTTCAAATTTTCCATTGTAATTAATCATTGTATCAATCATTTTAGCATTAATAGAGAAATCTCACTATTTGGAAGAGGACCCGAAGACGTAGCCCAAGATGGGTGAACTCTGTTATCAAACTGTGTAATGAGCCTTGTTATTTGTTGTCTCTATTTCTCTCTATTTTGGCATTTTTTTTTCGCAAGTTATTTATCAGTTGATGAAGTTTATGGATAAATAAGCATTTTCACATGATATTTTTCAAATAGTCATGATGATCGTAATTTCTTGAATCTAGTCGAATGTTTAGTGTCTACCTAAGAACTAATTGACATCTAAGGATTATTGGATCATGTGGCATTAGAGCTAGTTTGATGTGTATTTGCAAGTAAATTATTACTAGGTCCAAACTCAATCTTGGTGAACAATCGTTTGAAGAGTACATTCTTAAGATTGGTTTGAGGTGTGAATTTCAAAAGCAAGAAATGTCTTCAACAAAATACTGGTATTCTTCTAATCCAAATCCTTTCTATACTGAAGAGAAATTATTTTCTGCGTTCATGGAAATGCAGGTCATGTTGGAAGAAATGTATGAGGATCGAAAGAAGGCCAAGGTAACTGGTAGTAAAGCGAAAGGAAATCTACATAACTTCGAGAAGCAATCGAAGAAATTGCATAACTTCAAGAAGAAGTCGAAGAAATTGCATAACTTTAAGAAGCAGTTGAAGAAGCCGCATAACTTCCAGAGGTAGTCGAAGGGAAAATAATAAGAGAATTATACATATTCTCATTATAAGAAAAAATGACATGAGGATGCAACATGTTGGAAGTTGCATCCGAAGAGGATACCAAAGAAGTTCAAGGATAAGGGTAAACATAAGGCCACAACCATAGTTCAGGATCTTGTATCATCTTCTAAAGTTACAACTATGGATGTTAAAGGTATATTTTATGTTTCCATTTCTAGTTCACATACTTCCTTCAAAGGATAATGTAATCCATGATGGAAGGCAAATAAAATAATTGTTTCATTTACGAGTTATCTCAAAGCACAATATGATTGATACACAAGTTGATAGTGGACCACAAGTAAATATTATTTCCGAGCAAGTTGTTCATAATTTGGGATTGGAAACTAGGCCTCATCTGAGATTGTATCCTTTGGGTAGGATTTTTGATAATGCTCATTTACAGGTAACTAAGAAATGTAAGTTACGGTTTGATATCACATCATGTTTCATTGATGAGGTATAGTTAGACATGGTTCCACTTGAGATTTGTGGGATGGTTTTGGGAAGTCCATACTTGTATGACAGGAAGGTCATTTTCTACAGGGAACAAAAAAAGTATTATATTTTCAAGGATGGGATTGAGTTCATTGTGAGTCCTCATCAGATAAAGATGAATTTGATAGTTTTCACTACAAGGCACATGAAAATTCTAGTTAATGTTAGTATCCAGGATCCAAATTTACAAACTATGGTTGAAAGTAAAACAGGTCCTTTGGTTGATGTTGTTCATGTTAACAAGGGTAAATATGTTGATGCTTCATTATCTTTCACATATGTATATTCATTTTTGTTGCTCAATTTGTTACTAATGAGTGGAGTATGTTTAGTAGTTGAAACAATGAATGGAGGAGTTTTTGAATTTAAGGGAATGGTTAACTTGGTCAACCATGTTGTTTCATTATTCATTATTGTTGTTATGAATTAGGTGCTCGTTATCCAAGAAGGAAGGATGGATGATACTGGAAAAGTGAGGTGGAAGTATCCTCACTTCATTTCTGAATGAACCAGAATTTTGGAAATTATATAGGTTGCTTGGATGGCCTATAATTGGATCCAGTTATTTATGGGATTCAAATTTGGTGTCAGAATCATAGGAAAATAATTGAAAAACTTCTTCCTATACTGTCAGAAGAAGGAGACCATATTCCATTACAGGGAAACAACCTGCAGTGGGAAAATTATGGTTATGATTTTGGGAAAGAAGCCTAAAATGGAACTTTAATTTTCATATGTAAATGACAAGTTAATGTAAGATGTATACCTTGTACAAAAGTAAGTCAAATAGTACATATGGTTGTGGAAGACATGTTTAGATTTTTCTTTCAAGGAAGGAGAGAGGAAATGAATAAGAAGTTAATTCAGAGACTCCAACAAATGCATCAAGAAGTACATGAATAGTTAAGCCAAGATGGGCGAGACATAGACCAACATACGACTTGGATTCATGATTACCGATATGGAATATATTCAAAGAGAGAAGAAGATGGGAGTGAATGTTGATTCAGGATTTAGATCTGGTTATTGTGGAGAAGAGATTCAGTGAGCATACTTCTATAATGAAGGAGTCAGTGAGCCAAAAATGAGAGCCAATAGTCATGAGCCAGATCCAAAGTCAAATATGTTGCCAAGATCCAAAGCCATGAGCTAGAGAGAGATTCAAATCTATTGTTGGGAGCCATAGTCAAATTCATATTCTAGAGAAGCAGATATAAGTACATTGATCTAGATTGGTTTCCTTGAGCTTTTGGAAGTTCAAGAAGGAGATCAAATATGTATCCAAGATTAAGATCCAAGATGGAAATCACTCGAATTGAATTCCAATAAGGTGGAAGAGTGAGAGAGTATTATCATCACTAATTTGTTGAAAGATCCATACTTTTGGAGGGCCAAAAGTTCTTCAGTGGGAAGGAGTGATCCATGAGGATCCAGAATGCTCAAAAATTTATCATCTCAAATTATCTTGAAAATGATTTCATTGCGTATATCTCAACGAGATCTTTCCAACAGTGCATGAATCACATCAAACGAATGTCATATGATAAAGTTATGGCCTTTTATAGTTTCGATGAAATCAAGAAAAATGATGACATGAAAATTTGTACAGATGAAGTTAGCATACTAACATGGAAGTACGACAGGATGACACATGGTATCTATACAACTGAGGTGGATGAATCAAAGGATGACATGTGTCCTTTCATACAGTTGAAAATTCATGATGATGTTAGAATATGTACGACAAGTGGCAAGCTCAAAGAGTGACACATGGATAGTTGACATTGGCATGTTGATGTGGAGGCACCAGAGTCTACCATGTGTCACCTGGATTTGGCACATTTGGCATCCAATTGGACCAGTTGGAAAGTGCCATGTTTCATCTATACGGATGACGTGGTATACTGTATGGTCCACGTGGCACCACTAAAAGGGTGATACATGGCCTACCGTATGATGACATGGAGAACATGTGGCAAGTATAGTCAACAGTGACATGGCAGGTCATATAGAATGTGGCCCAATATGGAAGCGCCACATGATTGGTTATACAACAGCTAATGCTAGGTTGCCCAGTGGACCAACCAAGTGGTGCGGCGTGGCACCTTCGAGAAGCCCAAGTTGGCATGTGTATAAAAATTGGTTGGGCTCGGTGGTTTTGAACCCCCGACCTCCAAAAGAATCTATGAAGAATATTACACATGTACCAACGCCTTAAAATAATCCTCCTAACCATTATGCCAACGGATTGATTTTTTATAAAAAACAAATAATATTTATTTAAATTGTAACCATGAATCCCAGGCATATAGGGGAATGGTTAGGCCGACTTAACCTATATAAACCTAGATTCGAACCACTATGGTGTTGGACAGTTGGTTTGGAAAATTGGTTTTCATTCATGTCAACCCTTGGAGAGTGATCTTGGAGATTGATGTCAACCCTTAGAGATTAATGCCAACCATTGGAGAATTTTGGAAGACCCATAGATTTGGATGATCTCGTTGGTAGTTGAATATCATATGTATGGTTGAGAGTGATGGTGATTTGTTGTCATGGGTAGTTGGGGTTAATAGTTGTGTTGGATACATTTGAAGAATTTTGGTAGCCCAAAGGTATGGTTATGGAATCTGATATTGAATGAGGATTTTGGAAATAAAGGAAAATGTAAATGTTGGAAATAACCTCTTATATGGATATTACTCGTCGTTTCATTTCCGATGATATGTGGAACACCACGTGGTTCCTCACGGTTAGGGAGATATGACCTGGTAAAGTTGGAAGCCCCAAAGAGTGGTCAAGAAGCCCCTAGTTGGTTACAAGTCTTTAATGAAAGGGTAAATTTGTTGTAAAAATAAAGTTCAAGAATCCCTAAAGTTAAGGAAAGAGGTCCTAAAGTTAAGGAATGTGGTCCCAAAATTAAGGAAATAGGTTACTTATAAAAAGTATAAATACACCTCAAGAAGTCTCTCATAAGTACATTACAAATACTCACAAGTTCATTGAATATCTATCTAATTGATCAAGTGATTCTTATCTGAGGTAACCAAGGATATCCAAGGAATTTTTCAGAGGGAAGATGAAGTAAAGAAGGGAGAAATTCCAAGGGAGGATGAAATCTTGTGAGGTCATGCTCTAAGATATGTTATTTACATGTCATTTTACCATTTTAGTTATAAATGTTTTTATAGAATGATTAATATAGTGAAATATGGAGGATATTGATAAGACATATCAAGGTACTGATGGTAGAAATTTCATCTTCTAGGTATGTTTACTTTCATAGATACACTCTGTGGAAGATAGGGTTTTTGGCTAGTCTTGGAACTAGTCTCAAACAGGTGTTCCAGGTAAAATCATCATAACTTCTTCATATAAGATCAAACTTTAGTGAGATGAAATGAATTGTATATAGTACAGGCCGTAGTATATTTTTTTCAATTTTCCAATCCAGATATCAAATATTTTGCATGGGGCATGCTCTACAAGTTTTCTCTCTAAAATAATCTAGAATTTAGCAAGGTATGCCATTTTTTCTGTAACTCCTTTTCTGGGATGTTCCAAGTAGTAAAAAATGGGGGAATTGCAGAGAAGATACTGAAGAATATTGGGTACAAGTTTTAGAAATTTATTAAATACAGGTATGGATTTATTCTTGTTTAAATTTAGGGTTTGTGACTAATCCAAAAACTAGTCCCGTGAGACTAAGGTAATGTTTGATGAAGATGTTATTCTTTTTTTGTTGAAGTTGAGAAAGGTCTGCAGGTCTGTGATCACATACACCAAGTCTGTTGCAGAGTTACATGTATGTTTATAAGCATGTTTTGAGGGTTACATGTTGATTATTTTATGTTGTATGGCATGATTTAGACATATCATGAGTGATATGGTATATGGTTGAGGAACATGGTTTGAGGAGCATGTTGGATATTAGGCACATTGTTTGAGACACAATGTTTGGTATATGTATGAGGCACTTATTGGTGATCTATATACATGCTTGGTACACATTTGACACATATTCTTGGCATATGGTTGATGCACATTTCATGGTACATGGTATATGGTGATGGTTGATGTACATGGTATGGTGTTGATGTACATGGTTGGTACATGGTATGGTGTTGATGTACATGGTTGGTGCATGGTATGGTGTTGATGTACATGGTTGATGGTACATGTTTGGTACATGGTATGGCATAGACACATATCTTGTGATGGTATGTTGGTGATCTTGGTGTATGTTTGGTAGAGGCATGTGTTGGTGATGTTGACCATATGGTTTGAGATATTCTCTTGGTGATCTTGGCATGACTTGAATGTGGTTGAGAGTGGATATGATTACATGGATGAGATGGTGACAGGTTGGATAGTGAGAGTGATAGTGGCAGTGAAAGTGATAGTGGCAGTGGCAGTGACAGTGACAAAGGCAGTGACACTAGAAGTGATAGTGGCAGTGACAGTGACAGAGTTTGTGGAAATTATAGTGGCATAGTTCATGAAATCTGGTATACACTTATATTTCAAGGCAGAAAGATGAGGCAAGGAAAGGAGGTTGTAGCCTCCTTTTAGTTGGATCTGTAGAATCATATAGTTGAAGCTTCCTTCAGGTTGGAGCCTAAGAACTAGGTGGTTGTTGCCACCTTTCGGTTGGAGTCAGAGAACTCAGAGGGTTGTAGCATCCTTCTGGTTGGAGCCAAAGAATTCAGGGAGTTGTAGCTTCCTTTAGGTTGGATCCTAAGAATAGGAGGTTGGAGCCTCCTTCCAGTTGCAACTAGAGAATTTGGAAGGTGGTGCTTCCTATGAATGTTTTATTGGTATATATAAGAAAGCATTATGTGGTTTTCTCCCATTTGGGTTTCAATATAAAAACGAGTGTACTGTGTTCTTTATGTGATGTTGATGTGATTTTTCTTATGTTTACATGCTTATGATATATATATAGGATGCATTCATAGATGATACATTGATGATAAACTGATGAACATTGTGATAAAGTTAAAGAATATATATTGTGGTTAAATGTGGTATAATTGCTCATTACTGATTCACCCCCCTCTCAGTAATCCTACAATTGGTATCAGAGCGGGTTCCTTTAAGAGACAGTTTAACCACTGGAAGGATATCATGGAATATAGTTAGAATGGAGTACCATTGTTTAATGGTCAGAGTGGTCTAGAGTATGAGATGTGGAGCATAAGGAAAATAACCTTTTTAAATGCACAGGGCTATGATATTTGGTATTTAGTTGTGACGAGATACAATTCTACAAAGAAATCAAAGATTGTAGCCAAGAAGGAATTGAAGAAGAATAAAAAAATAGAAATGGATTTCATCTGGGAAGGATTACCTGATCTGGTAAGAGAAAAGGCTGGAAAGTGTTCATCAGCTAAAGAAATTTGGGATAAGATACATGACATATAATTTTATCCCATAACAGAGTCAGAGTTTGCTAAAGAATATACAAGTACAAAATAGGAATAAATATGTTCATCATGTCAGACAAATTCATAAGAAGAAGGGTGTGAAGTGATAGAATCCAACATAAGTGAGTTATTTTTCTTTAATTGTGAAAAGCGCAGACATCTTGAAATTGAATGCCCTTAAACACATATTTCATTAAATTTGGAAAAATTCTATTACAAGGACTTCATCAATGTTGAATTTTTTATAAATCCTTAATATATTCAATGGAGGAAGTCAATCTATTAATATTCCTAGTGTGGACTTAATTAAGTGAGTGGCCTCTAAGAACCAATGTTAGGAGTAGGTAGTGGAAGATAGGGTCTTCGAAGAATAGTACACAAGAAATGGATATAAATCTCGTCTCATTTTCAATTCTACAAAACCACTGACCTGATGTATTAGTGGATCAACCAACCATAGAAAAATCAACCATGGTTGACCATTACTTTCACCAAAATGAGGAGAAAATGATAAGAATTTTAAATTCATAAGAGATAGATGTTGAAACACATTTTTCAAGGTTTTTAGTTGAACTTTGTATATGTCCCCATTTTGTTTGATTATTAATGATTAATGTTTAATGTAACTACAAATAAATTATCAAAATTAAGATATAAATTTTCAAGTTTAATCATGTATTCAAAGTCATTCATTTGTGACTCATCTCCCATGAGTCTGATAGCTCACTTAGGACTTGTTATTAATTAATTTTAATTATTTTTGTAAGAAATGTAAGGAGTTTTATTTTAAAAATACATATTACATTTATACATGTATTAATGCATATAATTAAATAAAATTCAATAAATAGCTTTGTTTCTTGTTGGCTTATATGAAATGATTTCAATTACTAATAACTTATTTAAGAATACAAATTTACAAAATGTTATTGATGGGGGAATCAAATGTCATAGGGTGCAAGAGTTCAAACACATATATTTATGACCCATATCCAATGAGAAATAGTCCACTTAACCCTCATTATCAATTAATTCTATGTTTTTTTAAGAAATACATTTTTAGTTACATGAAGTTTCATTTCAAAAATGACATCACATTTGAACAGTCATATTAATGCATAACATACGTAAATAAAATTCATTGTCCTTAAATTGAATTATATGAGATGATTTCAATTATAAATAATTGATTTAGGAATACATAATTATAAAAATTTATGGATTGAGAAATCAAATTCCTTCTAATTTAAAAAGTTATAAGTTATTCATCTATGACCCATCTCTCATTACCATGAAGAGTCCACTTACATTCATTACCGGGAAATTATAAGGTTTTTTCGGATGAAATGCATCATTGTTTATGTGGAGTTTTATTTCAAAAATTATATATCGCATTTGTGCACTCATATTAATGCATATAAGTAAATAAAATTCAACAAAAAAAATTGTTCCTTGTTGGCTTATATGGGATGATTTCAAATGATTTAAGAATAGAAATTTACAAAAGGTTATGGATAGGAAAATCAAATTCTTTACGGTTTACATTCTTCTATGACACATCTCATATCACATATATTAATTCATATTAATGCATATAGGAAAATAAAAGTCAATAAATGAATTTGTATGACAAATTAGAATATCAAAACTTACAAGTTTATGCAAATATTTTTGTCTCTCCAGAGAATATATGACTTTTGTCTCTTTAGAGACAATATATAAAACAATGTATAAAAACAAATGGCTTCCCATTGAGATAAATTAACATAAAGATCATTTTCTTAAAATAAATTATAATATATTATGTTAATTTATGTTAGGGCATGGAGGAATTGAACCACCAACCTCCTACTTGTAAGGCATGTGCTCTTCCATTGAGCCATCACCCTTTAAAACATTAGAGAAGAGGAACTTCATTGATTTCCGTAGAGTTAAGAAAATAGTCTCCAATCATAGTAACTTAACAATGTCTTTGAAAATGATATTAAAAATAAGTTTAATAAAACTCCATATTTCTTGTATATTCAATATATGATGTAATGATCTCAACATGGAAATTTTAAGCTAACCATGCATTAAA
>JZKD02S0353886.1:0-11178 GCA_000966675.3 Picea glauca
TTTAGATGATGACATTGTTCACAATATATGGGAAGGCAGTGTTATGGCCTTTGAACCAAGGCCTGACATGAAGGTTCTGTGAAGCCTGGTATGCATGCCTTTTCCTTTCACATCATCACCTTCCTTTTAACAGTTTAAACATGATTTCTCTCTTATTTAGATCTGCACTTTTCTCCCCTGAAGTTGCCTTGCCTTGCAATGTTCTTTGACTCTAATTGGAAGCCTATCTCTAGCCCTAACTCGAAGTGAACACAGCTCTGAATAGAGAGTAGCTGCATGTCTTGTAATCTTAGTGTATGGTTTGCATGTCTTGTAATCTTAGTGTATGGTTTTTCAAATATATTAAGAAGTTGGAGATATGAATTTAGCACTTGACTGTTCTTGATAATATGTGGTTGATAGGCTCTTGAAAAGGGTTTTGATTAAGCCATCTTCCTTTGGGGATTCAAATTATTACAAAGTTTTCACCGAAGATTTCCATTTTTGTTATGAAAATCGAAGACTCTTTATTACCTTGTTATTTTGACATCATTAGCTCAAATCACAATGTCTATCTTAATATGTTATGAAATTTATTAATGTTGCTTTCTAAAACCTTGAAGAGGACACTTAAATTTTTGAACTAACTACAGATAGTATTGCTGGTAGCAATTTCTCTTAGTCTGCCAAGTATTTTGAGGCATTTATACACATACTTCACTTACATCAATGGTGATACCAACTTGTTTATTTTGGTAATTAAAAGATGTTCTTATTACTGATTCAAAAATTGTATTACAAAGTTGGGGTGGCCGTTCTATACCAAAATTCAGACATACTTCACTTACATCAATGTTGATACCAACTTGTTTATTTTGGTAATTAAAAGATGTTCTTATTACTGATTCAAAAATTGTATTACAAAGTTGGGGTGGCCGTTCTATACCAAAATTCAGCCTTCCTGTCCTATACCAAAATTCAGCCTCCTTCTAGTTGGACTGATTTGCTTTCTAGGAATCAGATTGATAGCCATAAGATTTTACTACCTTGGATGGTGTAATCTTGCAACCCATATTAAATATTTTGATAACATAACAAAACCTTCATAAACAACTGCAAACCTTCCCGGGATTGTTTACTTGGGCCTTTTTGCTTCATTCTTCTCTCTCAATCAGTGCTGCATCTGCAATGTGTGTACTCTGTTTTGTCTCTCTTTCTTCATTCTCCTTGCCTTCTCCATCCCTATTTGAATTCTTTGCAGCTACTTTCCCAAAATTTGTTAGATGGCTTCTTTGTCTTTCTCAGCTCACTGGGATACCTGTTCCTGGTCGATGGGATTGCTCAAGTTGTACAGCCTTAATTTCACTTATTCCTTCTAGTCCATGACTACAGCTCCATTCTCCAACATTTCCTTTGCTAGATCATTCAATGTGCTTTTGTTGTGTCTCATTGCACCTTTTCAGCCAAGTATACCACTGGGTAGCTAGAACATCTTGAATGTGAATCAGAGTCCAATGTAGCATGGTAAAAACACCTCCCAAATCTCTGTTTAGTCTCCAGGGGAGTGGACCCGTGAGGGATACATCGGGGATTCTCCTATTCTTTATTTGGGTTCCTGCTCTGCCCCATTTCTGAAGATTGTTTAACATAGCTTGGAGCAAGATGCTCATTTTGTCTACCACTTGTTTCGTGGGTTGCTCCTCTTATCTTCCTCTTTTGGAGGAGATCTTTGCTACCCCTTTGAGGATGAAAATGTCTGCCCTACACGATTTCCTTTCTCGTACTTAGCCAAATGGATCTAAAGAGGTTTGCCCTCTTTTACTCATGAGAAGGCTCAAGCAAGCAAAGAAAATCACAAAGCCTCAGGCTTGATAGCTAGGCATGGTTTGAACTTTTAGAACTAAACAATGACCAGTCAATTAGAAGGGTCATAGCATCTAGAAAAAACTGAGACAACTCTAGGTGGAAAGACACCTAAAAAATGAAGCTAAGACAATACGAGGCTGCACTAGATAAACAATATGACCTACCTTTAAAACCTGAATCTTCAAAAGAACTGGGTACAATGGTAAGCTGTCAAGGAATGCTAGACCCAGCCCAACCCTTTTGGTAGAACACCATTGCAAACTTGATTTAGAATCCCAAGCCAAATAAAAAGAAAGAGGTCATAGGCTATTAAATTGGAAGCCTTGTATTATGTAGAATAATCTACTTTGGCTAGTCCTCTTCGCTCCCTTCATAAATAGTCAATCTACAAAGTTGGGCCAAAGATTAATTTTTCTCATCTTGCCATTTCCCAATGTGCCTACAGTATTCCATGATTCTGTTGAGTCTCAGCAAGATGCCAATTCTGGTTTGTGCTTTCTTAAACATGATTCATCTTGGTGTGACACTGCGAGCTTGGTTTTTTTACCGAAATAGACATTTTGTATTACTTTTAAAAAAAGGCCTTGGCCTACCCTGGAGGCAAAATGTTACAGAAATTCCAATGGATAGAATGTGCGGAGCACCCAGTTGAAACCAAGATAAATCAAATCTGATTCAAAACTATCATTGTTGTCCCTAATTTTCCGTGTTCTTGTACTAGAGTATAGACGGACAAATTGTCCTAAGAATAAACAAAAAACATACATTTGCTAACTGTTTTGAAAAAAATTCTTCATAATTTGCTTCCTCATGTGTTGTTCTCTTAACCTTCTTCTCTTGACCTGCAGTCCTTGTCCATCATGTTCTGCAAGGAGATTTATAGGATTACTCTTGCTGCTGATTTATTTAACAATTTATTGCATTCACTACACATGGGCAACCTGTTGTGCATCCAACTGCTCTCTCAAGAGTCTAGCACGTCTCTACTGTTCTGCTACCATATATTCCTTAAATCGTCCCTCAATTGCTATAGATCTATTCTCATGTGTCTGATTCCACTCCCACTACTTATTAATGGTGTCTACCATGACCATTGGAGTCTTCCCAGAACTGAGAGTATACATTGCGAGCTTTTGAGAATAGCGTGCTTACTTATCCTGATTTTCGTTTCTGCCTTACCCCAAATGGGCGATTCGCCCAAAATAAAGAGGGAGAGTTCTAAATTTGGGGATGCTTTCTCGGTCATGATCATGGAGGGATGACCTCATGTTTACTCAAACTTTGCCATTTTTTTCTATCCCTAGGGTAATACCTATAAATAAATAAATAAAATGATTTTAGTAATATAAAAGAAAGGAAAAATTAAAAAGTGACCTCCTCATTGTCACAATGTAAATAATAATAAGTGTAATGAGCAGTGTTATCGCACAATCTGTACTTGCCCAAAGCAAGTGAATGCAAGATTAGCGTAACAGGGGGTGACCTATCACTGTCACCTTAATAGGAAACCCCTTTCTATTTAGGAGTATATCAAAGTTACCCCAGGGGAGACGTTCCCAGCGACCTAAAGGGCTGATAAGGCTAAGGCAAGGATGCAAGAAAACCCCCCTCTCACTGGTTACTCAAGTCAAAAGGGTCTTAAGGTCTTTAAGAGATGAAGCAACGGTAAAAAATGGAGTGTACCTGCCCAGAACAAGATAACAAAGAAAATATGCCAGCTTTCAAGTACAAAATATGATGTTAGTGCTTCTTAAGACCACGAACCTTCAAAAAATGGGCTAGCTGATGTAAAGTTGCAACAATATAACAATTTATAACAGTAATGAGTATTTTGTAATAGCCACAAGAATTATGCCTTGAAATTGCTTGAAAAAGACAAGAAAAAATAACTTTGACTAGGCAAATTGATAATAAATTGTCACAAGCAAAGTTGGCAATGTTTAGCTAGCGTTTAATATCACTGTTGCAGAGAATTTGCTGCAGTTAGATGGCTGTAGCAATCTTTTGTAACAACAACAAATTCTAGTGCTCAAAATTGCAAGAAAACACCATGCAAACTCAACATTTATCTAGTAGATTGATTGGCAATTGCCACAAGTTATTTCCGGATGAGCTAAGTGTGAGTTATGTAGGTGAATGTGGCAATTTAGCATGAATTTGTATGGATGTAGCAATGATTTGCAACAACAACAAGTTAGTTAATGAATTAGTCTAGTTTAGGGTTAGTAGAAGTTGGCAAAAGCTTCAAGGAAGAGAGTTTGAGTGTTTAATCAATCCTTCAATAAGAGAGAGGCTAGAACTAGTGCCTTATAGGGCTTATGGAGTCAAGTGGATGGCTTCTTCTAAGGCTGCAAATCAATTTTGATAGTGCACAAAAGTCCAAGAGGAATGCTTAGGAGAAGTAGTAACTTAAGTCCCCCTATGCATTTTCCTCAAGAAAACAAGATACTAGGGTGTAGACAATTCTAGGCCCTAGCACCTTGCTCTCCTTAGGCTTTTTATGGGATAAGAACTTAGGGAAAGATAACTAGGTCAAAACCTTAGAGTGTTAGGAAACTAGGGCTCTAGGGTTTCACTAGTTACTAGATCAATTCAATGAAAAGCTTGGCAAACAGAAAGTAAGAAAGTAGCAAATTAAGTTCCTTACTTGAAACATTAAGTATACCATGCAATTTCATAATCTTGTATGAACAAATAAAACCATACATAAACCATTCAATAAATGACAAAAATGCAGACTTTATGTACTTGCACCAAGAATAATCATGAAAATACCATGCAAGATCAGCATAAAAGCTTCCAAGATTGATCCACTTGTTAGAAATAGGAAAAATAGAAAAACAATGTACTTTTAAAATTTTTCTATCAACTAGATCAACATAGAAGATAAACAGATCTAAAACAAATGATATTTCTGAGTACAAAATACACTATAGTTTACCTTCAGAATCAAATGAGAGGTGTACCTGTCACATGTAGATGTATGCCTCTATAAGTATGCTCAGATGAAGTTTAGGTTCATAGATCAAACCTCTAGGGTTTGATCTCTGTCAAAAGAACTGTGGCACAATTTTTCCATGGATAGTAAAACCCCAATGGAAATAATAATAAACCAAAGTCATAAAAGAAAATAATCCAATGGAAAAACCTCCGATAAACAGTGATAACACAACAAGGAAATCAATTCATAAGAAAACTCTCTCATCTGTAATACAAATGTCAAACCCACCACTAAGCAAACACAAACTCAGATCTGGAGATACAAGAGGCTCCATAAGCAAACAAACTCAGATCTGGAAATACAAGAGGCTCCATAAACAAACAAACTCAGATCTGGAAGTACAAGTGGCTCCTTAAGCAAATACAAGATTAGATCTGAAAATACCAATGGTTCCATAAGTAAACAAACTTAGATCTGAAATATCAATGGATCCATAAGAAAACACACTCAGATCTAGAAGTATCAATGGCTTCATAAGTAAACAAACTCAGATTTGAAATATCAAAGTCAAAACCTCCACAGACATTTCTTCCTTTGTAAAACTGGACAACAAGAGGGAGGAGGAGTCAAGGGCAGCGACAACCTTAACCCACCAATGACTGCAAGAAGGAGTAGTAAGGGAAGGTCACACCCTCCAAAACAGTAAGAGGAAGGTCCACGACTTCCTTAGACAACAAAGGGAAGGTCCGACCAACAAGAAGGAAGGTCCGCTCCACTCTAGAACAACAAGAGGAGATATTCGCGACACCCTATCCTAGCAACCACAACAAATATGAAGCTTCCAACAAACAAGGAGAAGATCTATTGAGGTTGTTCTTCAAAACAGTAGGAGAGAGAGCCCACCAAGGAGGTCGTACTTAGAACAAGGAACAAACTGAAGTAGCCACCGAAAATTAGACCAAGAGAAGAGTGAGTGTGTGTGTGAGTCACAAAATACAAAGGGTAGGGTCTAATTTATAGTTTAGGAGAGGGGTTAGGGTAATTAGAATTATATTTAATTATTGACATTTAATTAATATAAATATTAATTATTCTGTCAATTAATATTTAATTAAAACTCTAATCACATAAAACAAGAGTGAAAGCAAACAACAAAGGGTTACCTTTTAAGACAAAGTCAAGGAGAGTTACATAAAGGAAAAACATGTCCACATGAGTCTCATAGTAACCTATAAACTTTATTATCATTGTATAAGGGGGTACATCAACAATGTGATCAAGTCCATCTTCATAGACACTCCTAGATACATCGTAGGAGAGAAGAAGAGAATCACTTATCAACACATCTTGGTATTACACCAAGATCTACCTAGTCAGGAACCAGGTTACCCTAGAACACATCTGGGGGCCCTAGAACACATCTAGGGTCTTATTAACCAAGGTACAAGACCAAGGATCAACCCATGCATCAAACAAGGGTTCCCTAGAACACATCCAAGGGCCCTAGACATATCTAGGGACTTATGTCAACCACCAAGGAACATATCCAAGGATCAATCCAAGCACCGGGCAAGGATTCCCTGGACCACATCCAGGGGCCCTAGAAACATCTAGGGACTTACTGCTTTGTCCAAGACCAAGAACCCTAGTCATGTACTGGGGGCCCTCACAAGGGTCTTGTTGCTTGGTTCTAGACCAAGAACCCCAGTCGTCTACTGGGGGCCCTCACAAGGGTCTTTCTGCTTGGTTCTAGACCCAGAAGCCCAATCATCTACCGGGGGCCCTCACAAGGGTCTTTTGCCATGGCTCTCACTGCTAGGTCTCATACCAATAAACCCCAGGAGTGTGCTGGGGGGCCTAGTCTACAACTAGGGTCTTTTCCATCCTCTAGAGAATGGCTCTTGCAACTGCAATAAATTCAACACTCCCTCTCAACAAGAGAGGCATTCTCAACAACACCAATCTTGTCTCGAAAGTACACATACTTTGTCAATGACGGAGGCTTGGTCAAAATATTTGTGTTTTGTTCCGCCGTCGGAACATATTGAATACTGAGAATGTTTTTTTGCACTATGTCCCAAACATTGTGATATCTCATCTCAATGTTTTTTGTCATAGAAACACAGGAATCACGGAGAGCTTTACACAACTCTGGTTATCATAGTGGATTATTGTGGGTTCCAACTCAACACTGAACAAATCTGAGAGTATCTTTCTAAAGCATGCTGCTTCTATACTGGCAACATTTGCAACAATGTATTCTGCCTCTACAGTGCTCTGGGCTATGGTGCCCTATTTCATGTTGGACCAGGAGATCATAGTTGAACCCAAGCTAAAACAATATCCAGAAGTACTCTTCCGGTCCATTGTACTGCCCATCTAATTTGAATATGTATAACCATGAAGCATTACTCCTCCACTGAAGTGTATCTAAGTCCATAGGCTATAGTCTCTTGAACATATTTCAGAAAAGGTTTAACAACAACCATATGAATATGCTTCGGTTCACACATGAACTGAATGAGGGCATTCACTGCATGATAAATATCTGTTTTGGTATGTATAAGATTAAGATACATCTAGGACTCAAAAAGGTCTTCCGGATCTGAAACTCTAGCTTGATCTTGTAATTTATTCAGTTCAGAAATCATCGGTGTGGATATGGACTTATAGTCCAACATGCCAAGTCTGTGGAGCATATCAACTGCATACTTTCTCTTGTGAGAGAAACATCTCACCTGGTTTCTGTCACACCTCTAAGCTCATAAAATAATGCAAAAGACCCAAGTCTTTCATTTCAACTTCTGTTGAAAAGCTCCATCTTAGTCTGAGCTATCAAAATTTCCCTTTCCTGTAATAAAAAGATCATTTTAAGATAACATAATGATTATGTACAATCTTTATATAAAGATTGGGATCTGCATTACTCTTGGTGAACCCAAGACTCTGTAGAGAAACTATCAATTCTTCCATACCAAGCTCTCGGAGCTTGCTACAATCTATGGGCTTCTTCCCATGGATAGCCTTTTGCTCTACTTCACTGTTAAGAAAAACAGTCTTAACATCTATCTGGTGAAGTTTTCCAAAACAAAAACTGTGGTAAGAGAGATAAAGATCCTAATGGAAGTAAGGATCTCGTCATAGATAATCCCTTCTTTCTTAGAGAAGTCACGAGTCACAAATTTAACCTCAATAATGCCATTTGCTGCAGGTCATGGTCTAACTCACATGCAGGGACTGCTCCCTCTGAGTCTCATAAAATCCCATGACTCTGATCTGGTATCGTATCTCTGCAGGATGTACTTGGTGTTGGTACCAAGTTTAATATGAAAAGTTGAGTCAGACTTTTACTAGGTTATGCTTCTGTCATGTGACCTCACAAACTGCAAGACAAGTAGCCTTATTGAGATACTAGCTTGGGATGAAGACACACAAGTGCTTTGCAACCTACCACCAACTGAAGTTATCTGGGGCATCTGTTTGTATGCAATAATTGTTAGTTCAAGTAATTGTCCTACTAGCTTGATGTCTATGCAGGACTCCTTTTATAAGAGTTTTGGTTCCTGATCAAAGTTACTTAAAACTGATCAAAAAGGTCTTGAACACGATCTATAACAGAAAACCAAGGATCCACCAAAAATTAAAGAACACTAGCCTCCAGATACTCCTAACATGAAATCTCTCTCAACTAACATTGGTCACTCCACCAATAATCCAGACAAGTTTACTTTGGCATCCAAAATTGCATCCCACAAGTGAACAATAAGATAGTCTTTCACTATCCCTAGCTGAGCCTAATATTTTAGACCTTTTCTAAACAACATTATGTTAATAACATGTTTATTAACATTGTAGGCAATTAAATTTTGTGTCAATGCCTACATACTCTAAATCTGGAAACAACACCCTGGTATCCATATTAGAAAAGGAAATAAATTAAATAAGACTATCTTCTATTGAGATGTTATTGTCAAACCCCCAAAAAATAATTCCATCTGTCAAGAACCATAGTAGAGAGATTGTGGATGCTTTTCTGGTGGATTTAATTTCATCAAGGTTGTTTAAACATGCAAATTCTTAATCATTCAACAGGAGTCCAAAGATCATCTATTCTCTTCTCCAACCAGAACCATCTGAGGCTAAGTACCCAATGAATGTCTTAGCAGAAAACATATCATTCTCCCCTTAAGCAATCTAAAGAGACCAACTGGAAGGAGCTTCTGTAATTCTGTTATTTGAAAATTAAAGGTTTGTTGTTAAGACTTAACTACAACATTTGTACTGATAACATTCAACTATCAGAAGTACATTAAGGAAGAGGGCAACAAGTTTAACCAATGTCTGGTGGTATCCTATATCTTTCAATAGATAAGGAAACAATTGTTATAACTGGTTGTGGAAGTGTCCAACATTAGAGAGTAATTCAAGGTAGAGTCAACCCTTGAATTTTGTGTGTGATCCACTCCATCTCAATGGTGGAGTTATTTAGGTAGGTTGCACAGTTTTAAACCGCTGAAGATGTATTGTTACAGTTACAATCATAAAACAACTTTGACTTGAAATAAATTAATTTCTTGCATGAATCTCTATGCACCTACATACTAGTGACACAATATCCCTCAGTGCTACAATATCCCTTACAAAATCAGCTATTATGACAAAACACAATATTGAATTAAAAGAAGGTTATTGACTAAAACATTCTACCTTTCTTGGATCAGGGCCCCATGCTGCACATAACACTCCATGTGTCCACCACTAAGCACAGAAAGTAGCAACTTAAGACAATAACCACCTTCAGAAAGCAAAATAAAAAACTGAAACTAGGTGCCCTTACAAGTACTCTCTCTTTAAAAATTAAGAACAAAGCAACTTGAATTTGTTGATCTGTACACCCTAAGAAGTGGATCTCCGCAGGATCAAGTCTGCAACTCTTGAGCTCCTTTCACACCCTATGCTTTGATACCATGTTAGAAATAGGAAAAATAGAAAAACAATGTACTTTTAAAATTTTTCTATCAACTAGATCAACATAGAAGATAAACATATTTAAAACAAATGATATTTCTGAGTACAAAATACACTATAGTTTACCTCCATAATCAAATGAGAGGTGTACCTATCACATGTAGATGTATGCGTCTGTAAGTATGCTCAGATGAAGTTTAGGTTCATATATCAAACCTCTAGGTTTGATATCTGTCAAAAGAATTGTGGGACAGTTTTTCCATGGATAGTAAAACCCCAATGGAAACAATAATAAACTAAAGTCATAAAAGCAAATAACCCAATGGGAAAACCTCCGATAAACAATGATAGCACAACAAGGAAATCAATTCACAAGAAAACCCTCTCATCTATAATACAAGTGTCAAACCCACCATTAAGCAAACACAAACTCAGATCTGGAGATACAAGAGGCTCCATAAGAAAACAAACTCAGATCTGGAAATACAAGAGGCTCCATAAACAAACAAACTCAGACCTGGAAGTACAAGTGGCTCCTTAAGAAAATACAAGATCAGATCTGAAAATACCAATGGTTCCATAAGTAAACAAACTTAGATCTGAAATATCAATGGCTCCATAAGAAAGCAAACTCAGATTTGGAAGTATCAATGGCTTCATAAGTAAACAAACTCAGATCTGAAATATCAAAGTCAAAACCTCCACATGCATTTCTAATTCCTTTGGAAAATTGGACAACAAGAGGTAAGGAGTCAAGGGAAACGACAACCTTAACCCACCAACGACTGCAAGAAGGAGAAGTAAGGGAAGGTCGCAACCTCTAAAACATTAAGAGGAAGGTCCGTGACTTCCTTAGACAACAAAGGGAAGGTCTGCCCAGCAAGAAGGAAGGTATGCTCCACTCTAGAACAACAAGAGGAGAGATCCGTGACACCCTATCCTAGCAGCCACAACAAATATGAAGCTTTTAGCAAACAAAGAGAAGATCTATGGAGGTCGTTCCTCAAACCGTACTTAAAAACAAGGAACAAACTGAAGTAGCCACCGAAAATTAAACCAAGAGAAGAGTGAGTGTGTTTGTGAGTCACAAAATACAAAGGGTAGGGTCTAATTTATAGTTTGGGAGAGGGGTTAGGGTAATTAGAATTAAATTTAATTATTGACATTTAATTAATATAAATATTAATTAATATGCCAATTAATATTTAATTAAAACCCTAATCACATAAAACAAGAGTGAAAGCAAACAACAAAGGGTTACCTTTTAAGACAAAGTCAAGGGGAGTTACATAAAGGAAAAACATGTCTACATGAGTCTCATAGTGACCTATAAACTTTATCATCACTGCATAAGGGGGTACATCAACAATGTGATCAAGTCCATCTTCATAGACACTCCTAGATACATCCCAGGAGAGAAGAAG
>JZKD02S0353886.1:56159-75852 GCA_000966675.3 Picea glauca
TTGGCCCCTCTCTTGCCGCAGTGTGGTCCATCTCATGTACTGGTTCTCATAGTTGCCAACAGGGTAATACTGTTCCTTTACCGCATCCACAAAAAAATCCCAAGTGGGATCGACCGCATATATTCCATACTCCTCTGTGGAAATTTGCTCCTAGTAAGTTTCCCACCAATGTTTGACATGAGGGAGAGATTTAAGGAGTTTGAAGGTGATATTTTCTTTGTCGTAAAAATTGTGAATAGAGAAATAACCTTCTAGCAGAGTTAACCATTTTTCTGGGGCTTCTAAATCTATCTGTCCTTCAAATACAGGAATATCAAAATTAAATTGTACCTTGAAAGGAGAGGTGCCTCCAAAGTGGTCTCTTGATGAAGATGTGCCTGATGCTATCGACAGGCGTTTAAGGATGTGGGAAAAATTCTCCATCATTTCGTCCCTCTATTGCGTGAGAGCTTGCTGAAGCAACAGATTGATAGGATAGTCTGCTCCGTCGTTTTTCTTTTCTTCCGCCATTGAGGGTTTCTTGGGTGTGCAAGAGTGATTGTCTTCAAGAGAAACAAGCTCAAGACCCAACTTGCTATACTCAGACCTCGTCGGGAACATGCACTGAAAAAAACGATCAAGACCAGCCTGCTCTGATACTAATAATCCAAATTATTTTCGGCAAGAAATGAGATCGGAGATATAATAAAGAAATGCACAAAGATATCACAGATATTCAATAATATAACATAAATGTATCAGAGATGCAACCATAAACACAGATATACAGTAATACATGATTTCTATTAAAGAAATAAATGTACAGAGACTGTAAAATACAGAGTGAAAGACTCGATAGAATGGTGGCATCTTATCTCTGAGAAGAGATGTGACGGCTACTCGCATTCGCAAGAAGATGATTACAATGAGGCTCTGAAGGATTTTTTACAATAAAAATGAATGCCAAAACCCCTAGACATCCAAAAACCTAACCCTAGGACATGAAGCACCAAAAGTCATGTGGGCCCCGTTTGGGTATGTTAGTACATCAAATTCCTGGGGTCGTAACTTTTTCATACAATCTCCGTTTTAGCTATATGATAGCTCATTGGAAAGGTATCGTCGAGGAGATTCATTTTGGGGGCTCAATAATTCCTTCAAATATCAATTATAACCTCGATCTTGAAAAACCTTTGTTTAGGCCCTCAAAATGGCCCCGAAAGTTAAAACCTGCTAAAAATAATAAATTGCCAAAATTGCCAGAAAACTATTTTGAGGCAGTCGAAAAAGGTGGATGGCCACTGATATCCACCTGGACCAATACTCCCTCTTTAGGAAGCAATTTTATCCATTTATTTGAGTTCCCAGGGGAGAGGGAAAAGCGTTTGCTAGATCTCCATCTTGGTGAGCTACTTGCCTTGCTGGAAACGACACCCTACTCGGTTTGTGGAAGTATTTCATGAACCTGTTGAGGCTGAGGCTGTTCAACAAGTAGGGATACATGAGAGGATGGTGTGTAGAAGGACTGTTTTCGCTTTATTGCAACCTTGACGACCTGCTTCTGTTGGATAGAAGGTGCTTGGGGAAAAGCTGTAGTGGTTGCAGTGTCCTTCTTTTCGCCTTTTGAATAGATTGTGAAGAAGATGATTTTTTCAGTATGAGATACTACCTTGCGACACTTTTTAGGTGGAACAGTGGTCAGAACTACCTCTGGTATTCTGTAGAGATGACCCCCCACAGAAACAATGACACTGCGGGGTCGAGACTCATAAACAACATGGCGCTTCCACATAAATGGTTGGGCCAAGAGAACATCACAAAAATCCAGTGGGGAAACATCACATAATACCTCATCCTTGAAGGGTTGTATGACGTATGACAATTGAAATTGTTGGATGACATGAAGATCTCATCTTTGGCGAAGCCACACGATGTTGTATGGATGTGGGTGTGGTGTTGTTAGCAATCCCAATTGTTTGATGACCTTTGATGAGATGAGGTTCTTCTGGCTTCCGCTATCAACAATAAAATGCAGCGGGGTCCCCTTCACCCACATCTTTGAATGAAAAAGGTGCTCCCCCTCTTCAGGATCTGTTGGTTCTTCTGGTTGAATTGTTGCGGTCGCGACAATAGCAGTGGTGTTTGCGTCAATGATCTGTCCTTTACTAGTATTTTCAGAATCAAATTCTGAATCAGGGTTTGGCTCCTTGTCTTTTATCTCGGCCACTAATGACTATTTTGAGCGAAATTCATCGGTGTTGTGCCAGGGGATTTTGTGAAAATCCCACCATTTTTTGGTGTCCTTCTTTGTCTTCCCGTGACCCTTCTTTTCATGTGTCTTGGACTGGATTTCGGGAGATTGTTTATTAGGGCGGTCTTTGTCATACTTTGGTTGTTGTGGATTTCCAGACCCAAATTCTTGTTTGTTCTGGTGCTTAAATTTCTGCTCAATTTTAACAACATATCGATAAGCAGCATCGAGTGATGAGATGTCCAGAAAATCCATTTCAGTCTGGATGTATCTTTGTAGAGCCCCACGATATTTCATAACCAAATGTCACTCGAAGTCTTTGATACCCATCTTGGTGCGAAAAGTATGGAAGGTATTGGTGAACTCTAGAACTGCTTGGCCCCTCTCTTACCACAATGTGGTCCATCTCATGTACTGGTCCTCATAGTTTCCAACAGGGTAATACTAATCCTTTACTGCATCCACAAAACAATCCCAAGTGGGATCGAGCCCATATATTCCAGACTCCTCTGTGGAACTTTTCTCCCAGTAAGTTTCCCAAAATGTTTGACATGAGGGAGAGCTTTAAGGAGTGCGAAGGTGATCTTTTCTTTGTCATAAAAATTGTGAACAGAGAAATAACCTTCTAGCAGAGTTAACCATTTTTCTAGGGCTTCTGCATCTATCTGTCCTTCAAATACAGGAATATCAAAATTAACTTGTACCCTTAAAGGCAAGGTGCCTCCAAAGTGGTCGCTTGATGAAGATGTGCCTAATGCTATCGACAGGTGTTTAAGGATTTGGGAAAAATTCTCCATCATTTCGTCCCTCTATCGCATGAGAGCTTGCTCAACCAACAGATTGATAGGATTGTCTGCTCTGTCGTTTTTATTTTCTTCCACCATTGAGGGTATCTTGGGTGTGCGAGAGTGATCATATTGAAGAGAGACAATATCGAGACCCAACTTTATATATTCAGACCTCATCGGGGACATGCACTGAAAAAAATGATCAAGAGCAGCCTGCTCTGATACCACTGATCCGGATTTTTTTTGGCATGAAATGAGATCAGAGATATAATAAAGAAATGCACAGAGATATCACATATATTAAATAATATAATAGAAATGTATTAGAGATGCAACCATAAACAAATATATACAGTAATACATGATTTCTATTAATGAAATAAACGTACAGATACTGTAAAATATAGAGTGAAAGACTTGATATAATGGTGGCAGCATATCTCTGAGAAGAGATGTGGTGGCTACTCGCATTTGAAAGAAGATGATTACAATGAGGATCTGAAGGCCTTTTTATAATAAACAGAAATTCCAAAAACCCTATACATCCAAAAACCTAACCCTAGGAGATGAAGCACCAAAAGTCATGTGGGCCCCGTTTGAGTAAGTTAGTACATCAACTTTCTGGGGTCATAACTTTTGCATACAATCTCCGTTTTAGGCGTATGATAGCTCGTTGGAAAGGTATCATCGATGAGATTTATTTTGGGGTCTAAATAATGTCTTTGAATATCATTGAGAACCTCAATCATGAAAAACCTTCATTTAGGCCCTCAAAATGGCCCCGAAAGTTAAAACCTGCTAAAAATAGTAAATTGCCAAAATTCCCAGAAAACTATTTTGAGCCAGTCAGAAAAGGTGGGTGGCCATCGATATCTGCCTGGACCAATCCTCCCTCCTTAGGAAGCAATAGTATCCATTGCGTTGAGTTCCCCGGGGAGAGGGAAAAGTGTTTGCTGGATTTGCATCTTGGTGAGCTGCTAGCCTTGCTGGAAACGTCGCGCTGCTCAGTTTGTGGAAGTCTGTCACAAACCTGTTGAGGCTAAGGCTGTTCAACAAGTCGAGGTACATGAGAGGACGGTGTGAAGAAGGACTCTTTGTGATTTGTTGCAACCTTGTCGACCCGCTTCTATTGGATAGAAGGTGCTTGGGGTGAAGCTGTAGTGGTTGCAGTGTCCTTCTGTTCCCCTTTTGAACAGATTGTGAAGAAGCTAAATTTTGCAGTATGAGATACTACCTTGTGGAACTTTTTAGGTGGAACAATAGTCGAAACTACCTCTGGTATTCTGTAGAGATGACCCCCCAGAGAAACAATGAAACTGCGGGGTCAAGGCTCATAAACAACATGGCACTTCCACATATATGGTTGGCCCAAGAGAACATCACAGACATCCATTGGGGAAACATCACATAATACCTCATCCTTGAAGGGTTGGATGCCGTATGACAATCGAAATTGTTAGATGACACAAAGATCTCATCCTTGGCAAGGCCACCTGATGTTGTATGGTTGTGGGTGTGGTGTTGTCGGCAATCCCAATTGTTTGATGACCTCTATTGAGTTGAGGTTCTTCTGGCTTTCGCTATCAACAATAAAATGTAGTGGGGTTACCTTCACCCAAATCTGTGAATGAAAAAGGCGCTCCCCTTCTTTAGGATCTGTTGGTTCTTCTAGTTGAATTGTTGCGATCACGACAATAGCAGTGGGGTCCACGTCAATGATCTGTCCTTTACCAGTATTTTAAGAATCAAATTTTGAATCATGGTTCAGCTCCTTGTCTTTGATCTTGGCCACCAAGGACTGTTTTGAGTGAAATTCATTGGTGTTGTGCCAGGGGATTTTGTGGAAATCACACCATTTTTTGGTGTCCTTCTTTGTCTTCCCGTGACCCTTCTTTTCATGTGTCTTGGACTGGTTTTCGGGAGACTGTTTGTTAGGGCCGTCTTTGTAATACTTTGGTTGTTGTAGATTTGCAGACCTAAATTCTCGTTTTTTCTGGTGCTTAAATTTTTGCTCAATTTTAAGAGCATATCGATAAGTAGCACCGAGTGATGAGATGTCCAGAAAATCCATTTCAGTCTGGATGTATCTGTGTAGAGCCCCACGGTATTTCATAAGAAAATGTCACTCGAAGTCTTTGATACCCAGCCTGGTGCGCAAGGTATGGAAGGTATTGGTGAACTCTGGAACTGCTTGGCCCCTCTCTTGCCACAATGTGGTCCATCTCATGTACTGGTCCTCATAGTTGCCAAAGGAGTAATATTGTTCCTTTACCGCATCTAAAAAAAATCCCAAGTGGGATCGACCGCATATATTCCAGACTCCTCTGTGGAACTTTTCTCCCAGTAAGTTTCCCACCAATGTTTGACATGAGGGAGAGCTTTAAGGAGTGAGAAGGTGATCTTTTCTTTGTCGTAAAAATTGTGAACAGAGAAATAACCTTCTAGTAGAGTTAACCATTTTTCTAGGGCTTCTGCATCTATCTGTCCTTCAAATACAAGAATATCAAAATTAACTTGTACCTTGAAAAACGAGGTGCCTCCAAAGTGGCCACTTGATGAAGATGTGCCTGATGCTATCGACAGAAGTTTAAGGATGTGGAAAAAATTCTCCATCATTTCCTCCCTCTGTCGTGTGAGAGCTTGCTCAAGCAACAGATTGATAGGATCATATGCTCCGTCGTTTTTCTTCTCTTCCACCATTGAGGGTTTCTTGGGTGTGCGAGAGTGATCATATTCAATAGAGACAAGCTCGATATCCAACTTGCTATACTCAGACCTCGTCGGGAACATGTAGTGAAAAAAACGATCAAGAGCAGCCTGCTCTGATACCACTGATCCAGATTATTTTCGGCACGAAATGAGATCGAAGATATAATAAAGAAATGCATAGAGATATAGCATATATTCAATAATATAACAGAAATGTATCAAATATGCAACCATAAACACAGATATACAGTAATACATGATTTCTATTAATGAAATAAATGTACATAGACTGTTAAATACAGAGTGAAAGACTCGATAGAATGGTGGCAACTTATCTCTGAGAAGAGATGTGGCGACTACTCGCATTCACAAGAAGATGATTACAATGAGGCTCTGAAGGCATTTTTACAATAAGCAGGAATGCAAAAAACCCTAGACATCCAAAAACCTAACCCTAGGAGATGAAGTGGCAAAAGTCATGTGGGCCCCGTTTGGGTAAGTTAGTACATCAACTTCCCGGGGTCGTAACTTTTGCATATGATCTCCGTTTTAGGCATATGATAGATTTTTGGAAAGGTATCATCGAAGAGATTCATTTTGGGGGCTCATTCATGCCTTTGGCTATCATTGATAATCTCGATCTTGAAAAACCTTCATTTAGGCCCTCAAAATGGCCCCGAAAGTTAAAACCTGTTAAAAATAGTAAATTGCCAAAATTGCCAGAAAACTGTTTTGAGCCAGTTGGAAAAGGTGGGTGGCCACCGATATCCACCTGGATCAATCCTCCCTCCTTAGGAAGCAATGGTCTCAATTGTGTTGAGTTCTCGGGGGAGAGGGAAAATCATTTGCTGGATCTGCATCTTGGTGAGCTGCTTGCCTTGCTGGAGATGTCGTGCTGCTCAGTTTGTGGAAGTCTGTCACAAACATGTCGAGGCTGAGGTTGTTCAACAAGTCAGGCTACATGAGAGGACAGTGTGCAGAAGGACTTTTTTCACTTTGTTGCAACCTTGTCGACCTGCTTCTGTTGGACATAAGGTGCTTGGGGCGAAGCTGTAGTGGTTGCAGTGTCCTTCTGTTCCCCTTTTGAACAGATTGTGAAGAAGCTAAATTTTGCAGTATGAGATACTACCTTGCAACACTTTTTAGGTGGAACAGTAGTCAGAACTACCTCTGGTATTCTGTAGAGATGACCCCCTAGAGAAACAATGACACTATGGGGTCGAGACTGATAAACAACATGGAAAATCCACATATATGGTTTTCCCAAGAGAACATCACATACATCCAGTGGGGAAACATCACATAATACCTCATCCTTGAACGGTTGGATTCCGTATGACAATCAACATTGTTGGATGACACGAAGATCTCATCCTTAGCAAAGCCACCCAATGTTGTGTGGCTGCAGTTGTGGTGTTGTCGGTAATCCCAACTGTTTGACGACCTCTGCTGAGATGAGGTTCTTCTGGCTTCCACTATCAACAATAAAATGCGACAGGGTCCCCTTCAGCCACATCTATGAATGAAAAAGGTGCTCCCCCTCTTCAGGATCTGTTGGTTCTTCTAGTTGAATTGTTGTGGTCGTGACAATAGCAGTGGGGTCCACGTCAATGATTTGTCCTTTACCAGTATTTTCAGAATCAGATTCTAAATCAGGGTTCAGATTCTTGTCTTTGATCTCGGCCACCAATGACTATTTTGAGAGACATTCATTGATGTTGTGCCAGGGGATTTTGTGGAAATCGCACCATTTTTCAGTGTCCTTCTTTGTGTTCCCATGAACCTTCTTTTCATGTGTCTTGGACTAGTTTTTGGGAGACTGTTTGTTAGGGTTGTCTTTGTCATACTTTGGTTGTTGCGGATTTGCAGACCCGAATTCTCGTTTGTTCTAGTGCTTAAATTTCTGCTCAATTTTAACAGCATATTGATACGCAACACCGAGTGATGAGATGTCCAGAAAATCCATTTCAGTCTGGATGTACCTGTGTAGAGCCCCACCGTATTTCAGAACCAAATGTCTCTCAGAGTCTTTGATACCCATATTGGTGCATAAGGTATGGAAGGTATTGGTGAACTCTGGAACTGCTTGGCCCCTCTCTTGCCGCAGTGTGGTCCATCTCATGTACTGGTCCTCATAGTTTCCAACAAGGTAATACTGTTCCTTTAACGCATCCACAAAAAAATACCAAGTGGGATCGGGCCCATATATTCCAGACTCCTCTGTGGAACTTTGCTCCCAGTAAGTTTCCCACTAATGTTTGACATGAGGGAGATCTTTAAGGAGTGCAAAGGTGATCTTTTCTTTGTCGTAAAAATTGTGAACAGAGAAATAACCTTCTAGCAGAGTTAGCCATTTTTCTAGGACTTCTGCATCTATCTGTCCTTCAAATACAAGAATATCAAAATTAACTTGTACATTAAAAGGTGAGGTGCCTCCAAAGTGGTCTCTTGATAAATATGTGCCTGATGCTATCGACAGGTGTTTAAGGATGTGGGAAAAATTCTCCATCATTTCGTCCCTCTGTCGCTTGAGAGCTTTCTCAAGCAACAGATTGATAGGATCGTTTGCTCCATCATTTTTCTTTTCTTCTGCCATTGAGGGTTTCTTGGGTGTGCGAGAGTGATAATATTCAAGAGAGACAAGCTCGAGACCCAACTTGATATACTCGGACCTCGTTGGGGACATGCACTGAAAAAAACGATCAAGAGCAGCCTGCTCTGATACCACTGATCCGGATTATTTTCGGCACAAAATGAGATCGGAGATATAATAAAGAAATGCACAGAGATATCACATATATTCTATAATATAACATAAATGTATCAAAGATGCAACCATAAACATATATATACAGTAATACACGATTTCTATTAATGAAATAAATGTATAGAGACTGTTAAATACATAGTTAAAGACTTGATAGAATGGTGGAAGCTTATCTCTGAGAAGAGATGTGGCAACTACTCGCATTCACTAGAAGATGATTACAATGAGGCTCCGAAGGCCTTTTTATAATAAATAGGAATGCCAAAAACCCTAGACATCCAAAAACCTAACCCTAGGAGATGAAGCGCCAAAAGTCACGTGGGCCCCATTTGGGTATGTTAGTACATCAACTTCCCGGGGTCGTAACTTTTGCATACGATCTCCGTTTTAGGCGTATGATAGCTCGTTGGAAAGGTATCATTGAGGAGATTCATTTTGGGGGCTAAATCATTCCTTTGGATATAAATGAGAACCTCAATCTCAAAAAAACTTCATTTAGGCCCTCAAAATGGCCCCAGAAGTTAAAACCTGCTAAAAATAGTAAATTGCCAAAATTTCCAGAAAACTATTTTGAGCCCGTTGGAAAAGGTGGGTGGCCACCGATATCCACCTGGATCAATCCTCCCTCCTTAGGAAGCAATGGTCTCCATTGCGTTGAGTTCTCGGGGGAGAGGGAAAAACATTTGCTGGATCTGCATCTTGGTGAGTTGCTTGCCTTGCTGTAGAGATCGCACTGCTCAGTTTTTTGAAGTCTGTCATGAACCTATTAAGGTTGAGGTTTTTCAACAAGTCGGGCTACATGAGAGGACGGTGTGTAGAAGGACTCTTTGCGCTTTGTTACAACCTTGTCAATTTTCTTCTGTTGGATAGGAGGTGCTTGGGGCGAAGCTGTAGTGGTTGCAGTGTCCTTTTGTTCCCCTTTTGAACAGATTGTGAAGAAGCTGAATTTTGTAGTATGAGATACTACCTTGTGGCACTTTTTAGGTGGAATAGTAGTAGAAACTACCTTTGGCATTCTATAGAGATGACCCCCCACAGAAACAATGACACTGCGGGGTCGAGACTCATAAACAACATGGCACTTCCACACATATGGTTGGCCCAAGAAAACATTACAGACATCCAGTGGGGAAACATCACATAATACCTCATCCTTGAAGGGTTGGATGTTGTATGAGAATAAAAATTGTTAACTGACACGAAGATCTCATCCTTGGTGAAGCCACCCGATGTTGTATGGCTGTGGGTGTGGTGTTGTTGGTAATCCCAACTATTTGATGACCTCTGTTGATATGAGGTTCTTCTGGCTTCCGCTATCAACAATAAAATGCAGTGGGGTCCCCTTCACCCACATCTGTGAATGAAAAAGGTGCTCCCCCTCTTTAGGATCTTTTTGTTCTTCTGGTTGAATTGTTGTGGTTGCAACAATAGTAGTGGGGTCCACGTCAATGATCTGTCCTTTACCAGTATTTTCATAATCAGATTCTGAATCAAGGTTCGGCTCCTTGTCTTTGATCTCGGCCACCAATGACTATTTTGAGCGACATTCATTGGTGTTGTGCTAGGGGCTTTTGTGGAAATCGCACCATTTTCCGGTGTCCTTCTTTGTCTTCTTGTGACCCTTCTTTTCATGTGTCTTGGACTGGTTTTTGAGAGAATGTTTGTTAGGGCCGTCTCTTTCATACTTTGGTTGTTGCAGATTTGTAGAACTGAATTCTCGTTTGTTCTAGTGCTTAAATTTCCGCTCAATTTTAACAACATATCGATAAGAAGCACCGAGTGATGAGATGTCCAGAAAATCCATTTCAGTCTGGATGTATCTGTGTAGAGCCCCACAGTATTTCAAAAACAAATGTCGCTCAGAGTCTTTGATATGCAGCGTGGTGCATAAGGTATGGAAGGTATTGTTGAACTCCAGAACTTCTTGGCCCCTCTCTTTCTGCAGTGTGGTTCTTCTCATCTATTGGTCCTCATAGTTGCCAACAGGGTAATACTGTTCCTTTACCGCATCCACAAAAATATCCCAAGTCGAATCGGCCCCATATATTCCAAACTCCTCTGTGGAACTTTTCTCCCAGTATGGAACTTTTCTCCTAGTAAGTTTCCCACCAATGTTTGACATGAGGCATAGCTTTAAGGAGTGCGAAGGTGATCTTTTCTTTGTCGTAAAAATTGTGAACAAAGAAATAACCTTCTAGCAGAGTTAACCATTTTTCTAGGGCTTCTGCATCTATCTGTCCTTCAAATACAGGAATATCAAAATTAACTTGTACTTTGAAAGGAAAGGTGCCTCCAAAGTGGCCACTTGATGAAGATGTGCCTGATGCTATCGGCAAGTGTTTAAGGATGTGGGAAAAATTCTCCATCATTTCCTCCCTCTGTCACGTGAGAGCTTTCTCAAGCAACAGATTGATAGGATCATCTGCTCCGTTGTTTTTCTTTTCTTCCGCCATTGAGGGTTTATTGGGTGTGCGAGAGTGATCATCTTCAAGAGAGACAAGCTCGAGACCCAACTTGCTATACTCGGACCTCGTCGGGGACATGCATTGAAAAAAATGATCACGAGCAGCCTGCTCTGATACCACTAATCCCGATTATTTTCGGCACGAAATGAGATCGGAAATGCATAGAGATATCACATATATTCAATAATATAACAAAAATGTATCAGAGATGCAACCATAAACACAGATATACAGTAATACACGATTTCTATTAATGAAATAAATGTACAGAGACTGTAAAATATAGAGTGAAAGACTCGATAGAATGGTGGCAGCTTATCTCTGAGAAGAGATGTGGCGGCAACTCGCATTCGCAAGAAGATTATTACAATGAGGCTCTGAAGGACTTTTTACAATAAACAGGAATGCCAAAAACCTTAGACATCCAAAAACCTAACCCTAGGAGATGAAGCGCCAAAAGTCATGTGGGTCCCATTTGGGTAAGTTAGTACATCAACTTCCCGGGGTCGTAACTTTTGCATACGTTCTCTGTTTTAGGTATATGATAGCTCGTTGGAAAGGTATCATCAAGGAGATTCATTTTGGGGGATCAATCATGCATTTGAGTAACATTGAGAACCTATATCTCTAAAAACCTTCATTTAGGCCCTCAAAATGGCCCCGGAAGTTAAAACCTGTTAAAAATAATAAATTGCCAAAATTGCCAGAAAACTGTTTTGAGCCAATCGAAAAAGGTGGGTGGCCACCTATATCCACTTGTATCAATCCTCCCTCCTTAGGAAGAAATGGTCTCCATTGCATTGAGTTCTTGGGGGAGAGGGAAAAACGTTTGCTGGATCTGCATCTTGGTGAGTTGCTTACCTTGCTGGAGACGTTGCGCTACTTAGTTTGTGGAAGTCTGTCACGAACCTGTTGAGGTTGAGGTTGTTCAACAAGTCAGGCTACATGAGAGGACGATGTGTAGAAGGACTCTTTGTGCTTTGTTGCAACCTTTTCGACCTGCTTCTGTTGGATAAAAGGTGCTTGGGGCGAAGCTGTAGTGGTTGCAGTTTCCTTTTGTTCCCCTTTTGAACAAATTGTGAAGAAGCTAAATTTTGAAGTATGAGATACTACCTTGCGACACTTTTTAGGTGGAACAGTAGTCGGAACTACCTCTGGTATTCTATAGAGATGACCCCCCAGGTGGGTGGCCACCAATATCCACTTGGATCAACTGGGGGAAATTTAGTCCCCTTTAATTCTATCCCTTACGATGGGGGTCATATACCTCCTTCGTCCCCTTCACTTGGTGGTGATTTCCAGCAACCCATCGGGTTGAATGCTAATTACAACTTGTTTGGAGCAGGCATTTTAGGACCTTCGTCTTACACTACGTCGGTGGGATCCATGTCATTCTCTTTGTTTGGCACGTTTGAGAACAACGATTTTTCTTCGGCTTCCATCTCGGTTGGGGGCAACCCAAGTTTTGGGAAACAGAACCCTGTGCAAGGTACTATTCCTACACAGGGGGCAAGTACAAGAATTTTCTCCTCTCAGGGGATTTGGAATCCTTGGAAGGGATTAGTTCCCTCGCAAGGGATGTCGGTCGGGGACAACCCCTTCCATAGTCAATGGAACCTCGAGCAGGGTTCAATACCTATGTCTGTTAGATCATATGGGGGCGTCCCCTTCCAAAATCCTTGGAACACAACACAGGGATAAATCCCCACCTAAGCCATGCCATCCAATTATGGGAGTTAGTCGATGATATCCTAGCAAACACAGTTTCTGTACGTTGGTCAAGGCCACAGTTTCTACCAGAAACCTGACCAATAGTCCAACTTTTTTTGGCAACCTGGTGCCAGTTAAAATATAGCCCCCCTTTTTCCTATACATAGTAGTCAATCTAAACTACTATTTCTGGAAACACTACATCTTCCAGACTTGTCAAGGTTACTCAACGACCCAATTTGTCATGATCCGCATTGGCCCCCCATGTCAACTAAGTTTCCCTCATATATTCCAAAATTCGAAGGCAAGCCTGGCGAAGACCCAGGTGATCATGTGACAACCTTCCACTTATGGTGCTCATCAAACTCACTGTAAGAAGACTTCATCCAGTTGCGCCTTTTTCAATGCACACTTATCGGGGGTGCCATGAAATGGTATATTGAGATCGACCGCTCAAAGTATTCTTACTTTAACGACTTGGTGATGGTCTTCCTGAACCATTTCAAGTTACTCGTGAGATATGATTCCAACACTGAATTGTTGGCCAACTTTGAGTAGACTAAGGTCATCCATATCTCCGATCACATATGAGAATGGCGACATTAGAAGAGCTTGATTAAGGTATAGGTCCCTCCGGATTTCTTACTGGAATGGTTCATGTAGTCTTTGGTACTCGTTGCATCCAAATATGTAGCAACTTCTGTAGTGTTTTCATAGGAGGAGGTGATAATGAGAGCGCAATAGCTTGAACTGATTTACTCTCAGTCTGGCATGCTCTATGAGATCTTGCCAGATGCACCACGATCCATCCTTGACAAGGCCAAACAAAAGTCTGGAGACCATGCCGATGGTATTGTGGGATTAACACAAGGAAATCCCACTAATATGTTGTCAAGTCAATTGAAACAATTGTCGATACAATAGATTGTGGCTAGCCAGACCTCTAGTTTGACTATTCCCCCTACCCAAACGTCAGACGTACACAATTTGTAGTCGACAAACCCGAATGCCAATCAGTATCCTAAAGGAAAGAAGAAACAACAGAACAAGAAGTGTAAAGGGGACAAAAAGGTTAATAACAATGTTGGCGGGGGAAAAATAGAGAAGAGAGTTGAAGTATCTGTGTAACCTTTGCACGGAGGACCATCCGACTCACCTCTGCCCTCAACTTGTGGAAGCTTAGAAGTTATTGGAGCAACAAAAACCTACTGTGATGATGAACCCATTTCCACATGGTCAAAACATGGCTCAAGCTTCCGCATCCTTGAGTGCGGAAGGGTTCAATTAGGGACCCCCTACATCTACTAGTAATAACCCAGTCACAAATGTCTACATGTTGAAAGGCAACGCTCATATAGCAACCAGGGCCCAATTTTACGGAATGTCGAAATCTGTCAAAAAGGGAAAAGAAGACAAAAACCCACCAATTCCTCTCCAGATTGAGAAGAATATGGGTGAAACAATGAAATGCATCCCCAAAGTTGCGTTTAAGAAATATTCTCATAATCCAAACGCGAGGACTGCCCAGAACTACTCCGTTGTGGAAGATTTGGCACAAACCCCTTGCACGATGTCTTCTTTGGAAGTCCTCTAGAGCTACCCTTTGCAGAGAAAGTCTCTGTTATTCGCCTTGGGATATGAAGAGACTTGTAACCCAGGAACAATTATCCTCGATCCAACCGACTTGAAACCTCGTCTTCCTTACCACGTTGCATTTCAGATAATAGTGGATTACACCAAAAAATATTTTACTCAAAATATTTCCAATTGGTGGTTGACAAGGGTGCCTTGACTTGCGTGATGTCGTTGGCATGTTGGAAGGCCATTGGCCAACCTGGTTTGTCTTTGTCACCTACTGTTGGTTAATTTATCTGATTTCATACCTTTAACATGATTGGCCCAGGGTTCATGTCTACTGGGGTTCCAACAAAGCCTCTAAAACTATCGGCCCTCCTAGTGAACTATAAGGCAATGCAGCGCATAGAGTGCACTGTGCAGTCTCACCCGAGATAGTCTTAATGGGTGAATGCACTAATCAAGTGTTTGCAGTCCAAGATTGAGTGGAGATCTGAGGAGTGTGCACCGAGAGTTCTATTTAACTTATTAAAGAAATATATTGTCATTCATGATTATGCATGTAATATAACGACTCATTCATTTAGCATGAAAATATCTACTTATAACCAGTAAAGAAACACATGCATTCAATCACATAACATAGGTTTTACCATGGTTCACCCCCTCCTAGGCTACATCCACACAGATCTGTCTCTTAAGCTCTTCTATTATAGAAATTCAAAAACTACAGCGCCGTGCGCTTTACAACTCTTCTTAGTCGGGTTGAGATCTATTATGAGGCAAACTAGATCGCACTAGGCTCCTTAGCCTGCGATCTAACCCTCAAGATCTACACTCCTAACTCTCTATAGCTCAAAAACTTACAAAACTGAGTCATATGACAAAATCATTTCAACTAGCATGCCTACTTCCTTATGTATTTCTTCTCTACCTTTCTCTATGAGACCTAGGTATCTGTATTTATACGTTTTTGGCTCATCAACCATTACAATGTATTACAAAAACCCTAACCCTAACGTCGTTAGGTCTTCCATGCATGTGTGTGTGCTTCTCTTCCTTCAAGTTGTCACTTTCCTCGTGCATTCCTTCCTTCCCAAAATAACCTTTCTTTTCTTTTTGGCATGCTTCCAACACCTACGTTGCTTATGGCATTTGACGGTCGTTCATTCATACCACATGGAGTCATTCCTTCTTTCCCCATGCAATTAGGAGGAAAGACTGCATGTGTTGAAGTTGAAGTGGTCGATGCACCTCCCGACTTTAACCTTTTGTTAGGAAGGAGTTGGACCTATGCAATGCATGTAGTGGCTGCTACAGTTTTTCGGCTCTTGTTGTTTCCACATGAGGGTTGGATTGTGACCATTGACTTATTGTCTTTATCCCGTCCTGACCCTTCATCGGGGGAATCCAAGGTTCCAATGATTGATAATCCTCATCCCGACACCATCAACGTAGGGTTTATTTTGTGTCCATTGTTGATGGGTACTTTCGATTACTTGCCACCTTCTGGCGATGTCAAGCTTATATCGGTTGCCCCCGACTAGTCTAGGGATGAAAATTTTCAAATGTCGTCATTTCGAATGACTTACTTTCATGATCCGTGGAATCTTCCTTATCCATTGAATTCAATGGAAGGGACAGGGAATTCTGGCATGGCCATGGCCTTGTCCGCGACTGAATTTTCATACAACATTGTCCAACAAGCTTCGACCGACCCCAATCTGACTCCCGAACAGGAGTTAGATCTAGTTCTCGAGCCTATTTGGGCTCAAGGCTCTCTTTCCACTACAAATCCTTTAGACTTGGTCTTGCCCTCAGACGAGGTGATTCTTGAGGCATTTACTAGTTCAGATAGACCCTCGGATGATCTCCATCAATGATCTTACTTCCTCTCGGAGTTAAGGAGAATAGAGGCATGCGATTTTTTTTTTACTGTGAATGGAGATAGGTCTTTTCCTATTAATTGTCTAGCTACACACATAGTTTATGCTGAAGGTAATATGGTGAGCATCGTTGAAACAATCCCTATAGATATCTCCAGAATCCCTGGCGTTGTGGAGAATGTTTTCGTCGGAGCGAACTGTTCCCCCAAAGAGATTCAAATTGATACGGAGTTATTTAAGGAATTTCACAACGTTTTTGCCTGGTCTTACAAGGAAACTCCAAGAATAGACCCAAGAATCGTCGAACATGAAATAACGAATTATCGTGATGCCAAATCTGTCCGACAGAAGATTTGTCTGGTAAATCCTCATAAAGCGGCAACAATTAAGGTTGAAGTAGAGAAACTGCTTAAAGTCGGTTTTATCTACACCGTACAGTTGACCAAATGGGTGTCAAACCCCATTTCGGTTAACAAGAAATAGGGTATGATTCATGTGTGCATGGAATTCCGTGACTTGAACAAGGCCTGTCTGAAAGATAATTTCCCCACCCTATTCATCAATCAGATTGTCGATGAATGCACAAGCTATGAGGTCTTGTCATTCATGGATGGTTTTTCAGGATATAACTAGATTTAGATCAAACCCAAAGACCAACATACAACAACTTTTATTTGTCCTTGGGGCATGTTTGTGTACCGTAAGATGCCTTTTGGCCTAAAGAATGTTAGATCCACATTTCAGCGGGCCATGTTTTTTCTTTCCACGACCTTAGACATATAGTCGAGGCATATCTTAATGATCTAGCATCACTCTCTTGCAAGAGATCTGATCATCCCACACACCTCCGACTAATCTTCGAATGATGTCACTACTATTAGATTCTTTTGAATCCTAACAAGTACAATTTCTGCATGACATCAGTTCATCTCTTAGGTTTCATTGTTTCGACAATAGGGATCATGGTCGATCCTCTCAAGGTTGAGGCGATAGTTCAATTGCCTCCCCCGTGCACAATACCCCAACTTCAAATATTACAAGGGAAAGCAAACTTTCTTAGGCATTTTGTCACGAACTACGCTGAGATCACTGAAGGGTTTATGCATTTGTTGAAAAAGGGAGTCCATTCTGTTGGGACGAAGCCGCTGAATGCTCTTTTGAAGAGTTGAAACATGCCCTTACGTCTGCCCGTCTGCTCCGATCTCCTGATTATAAAAAATATTTCTTGTTGTACTTGGATGCTGCAGATATGACCATCATCATGGTCTTGGTTCAAGAGGATGATCTTCTCAGGGATCATGTTATTTATTACTTGAGCCGAGGCCTGGTTAGGTCGGAACTCAACTATTCCCATGTTGAGAAGCTTACTTTGGCAACAATGCATGTTGTCCAGCGATTCCATTATTACATTCTACTTCGCAAGACCACTACCATTGTCATTATGAATCCTTTCCAATATGTGTTCACATGACGGGTCATTCACGGAAATATCAGTAGATGGATTGTAATCCTCCAGGAATTTGACTTGGATTTTGTTTCCGCGAAATCCAAAAAGTCGTTGGTCTTTTCCGAACTTATTTTGGAACTTTTGGTCGAGTCTAGTGACATCAGGCCCGAAGAATATCCTATCAAAGGAGATCCTTTTCTAATATCATATTCGGACCCCTCGTATGGAGATATACTATTCTATCTCCATAATTTGAAGTGCCCTCCTTTTGCTTCCTGCGACGAGCGTCGACGAATTCTCCATCAGGCACGGAACTATTTCATACTCGATGACACTTTGTATCATCGAGGTGTAGATTGCATTCTTTGTTGGTGCCTTATACATGAGGAAGTAGAGCTTGTTCTGAATGAATTCCACACTGGAGCATGTGGTGGTCATTTTTCTGGGTTGGCAACAACCCAAAATATTCTATGTGTCAGTTACTTTCTGCCTACATTAATCAAGGATTGTGTTGAGGCAGTCAAGAAGTGCCACCCATGTCAGATCTTCTCTCAAAATATGTGGACACATCCTACTCCCATGTTTCATGTCATTGTTGTTGGTCCTTTCACCAAGTGGGGGATTGACATTACTACATGTCACCCGACTTCAGCCAGGGGGCATCGTTACATCATCGTAGCGGTAGAATACTTCACAAAGTGGGTCGAGACTATGCCAATGTTTAACAATGATGGAGAAACAACGACTCTTTTCATTTTTAACCAGATAGTAGCAAGGTTTAGTATCCCGAAGGAGATTTTCACTGACCATGGCAGTCACTTCCAAAACAAAATGATGACCAAGTTAACATCAAATCTTGGATTGAGGCAAGAAAATCCATTACCTTACTACCCACAAGCGAATGGTCAGGTGGAAGTTGTGAATAAGTCTCTCAAGACTATTCTTCAGCGGACGATCAATTCTGCCAAGTCAAATTGGCATTTGATGTTGTACTCGACATTGTGGGCCTATCGAACATATGTAAATACTGTCACCAGTTTCTCACCTTTTCAACTCGTATACGGGTTGGAAGCAGTCTTTCCTATTGAGTGCCATATCCCATCTTTAAAGTTGGCAGTGGAATTAATGTCAGACACTTTACCACTTGAGGAACACCTATTATATCTCGAGCATCTCGATGATTAACATCGTGATTCAACCTCTGCAAATGAGGCTCATAAGAAACGAGTCAAGTGCCAATACGATCGGTTCGTTCATCCTTGGATTTTCTCTGAAGGCAATCTTGTCTTGGTCTATGATCAAGACAAAGATCCCCTGGGGGAAGGCAAGTTAAAACCGGTGTGGTTCAGACCATTCATTGTGAAAGAGGTCTTAAAGAAGGGCGCTTACCTTCTGGTTGACTTTGAAGGAAATGACTGGGCGGAGCCTAGAAATGGGCTCTACCTCAAGAAGTACTACTCTTAGGTTGGTCACCTGAGTGACTTCTTCTACATATGTATAGTTCTTATACAATTTTTCTTTTTCTTTTTGTTTTATGGATGTGTAGTTATTTATGTCTTATTTTTCACCGTGGCAGATGTCAAGTGAATTGGAGGTGTTCGTTTGGTTCGTGGATGACGCTAGTCGACACAATCAGAGGCTTTCTTCCGCAGCTTGGATGATTTTCACACCTGGAGGCCAGTTGCTATCTTCCAGAGGTATTTGTCTAGGTGATACCACAAACAATGTCGTCGACTACAACGTAGTGATAGAGTTGCTTCATGATGCTTTGTCGCATGACATTTATCACCTCTGGGTCTATCTATATGCTTAGTTGGTAGTGTCCCAATTAAATGGAGTTTACCGCATTTATGATCCTACTTTTCACCAACATTTCCTTAGGGCATGTCTCTTAGAACGTTACTTTGATTACATTACATATATCCATGTTCCTAGGGGATTTAATCATATGATAGATACTCTAGCTAATCAAGTATTAGATTGGCATGTTGCACACACATACACATGTACATACATTTGCAAAAAATGTGATCCATAAGACGAATAAGACATATATATATATGTGTGTGTGTGTGTGTGTGTGTGTGTGTGTGTGTGTGTGTGTGTGTGTGTGTGT
>JZKD02S0353886.1:98272-113970 GCA_000966675.3 Picea glauca
CAAACTTCAAATTTTGAAAATCTGATCCAAGGGATAGATGCGCTGAGCTGAGGTGAGTATGCTGGTGTACTCAGAATTTCGAAAATCCAAATTTTACCCCTTCAAATCTGCTCTGTGGATTTTTGGACTGGTGCTTCTAGTTTTCTAGTACTTCTGGTACTCTGGTACTTCTGGTACTCTGGTTTTCTGGTACTTTGTGAAACTAGGGTTTCACTTTTTGGGAGATCTAGCCACTGAAAAGGTGTGCTCTAAGTTCTGAATTGATCCTTAGGGGAGGGCGCAACTTTCTAGGATGATAGAGAGCTGAAAACACTCACTTTTTCAAAACCCTAATTTTGGGGTACGGTAATAGTGACGTTTTTCCTCTTACAGATTGTGCTCTCTTCAGGTTGGCTCTGATACCATGTTAATGTTTATTCCATTATTATAGTTCTTTGCAATTCAATAGAGATAAGAGCATAATAAGAACAAGATCACTGAGAAATACACATCCACAAGAGACATGACATTTATCCTGGGAAACCCTCTAGTGGAAGAAAACCCAACAAAAACTTCCTTATCATAAATAGCTTATACAATGTTCAAGAGATAACTCAACCAATACAAAAAATTCCTCCTCAAGAGATGTGCCACCGTTCTTCTCCTCTCACCAACTTGAAATTGCAGCTTGCCTCATAAGAGAATGAGCAAGTGAAGTGTGTCATAGAAGTGAGGTGCTAGCCTCTTATTTATATCAATATGGCACGTGTGAAGAGTCACCATTTGGCAGGGCCGACCTCTCACTCTGGGTGGGTAAATCCACCTTTAATTAATTTTGGCCCTTTCATTATAACTGTTGGGGCCAACTTCTTATTCTGCACTTTGTAATTGTCCGATGACCAATCCGCAAAAGGGGATTTGATCCTTATACAATTACCGACTTGATTAATCCTCAATGGGGATTAATCTAATAATAAAAATAATAATAATGACATGATTAATCCTCAATGGGGATTTAATCCAATAACAAAATAATAATAATGATTAATCCACAATGGGGATTTAATCCAATAATAAGAATGCTCTTCGCAGTTACATTATTTCAACAGTGTTGTCCACTTGAATTTGGATTAATCTCTCCAATGAAGTCTAATCCCCATTGTTGGAAAGGTGTCTCAACTTTGATTGGTTTTAGGGGGAGGGGAATCAACTTCTACTTTCCTGCAAACATTTGACATTCTACACATGCTCAAACCAAGCCATTTACATAAGAAAATAAAGAGGGCCAGTAATACCTAGCTCTAAGGATCTTTCATGTAGTGTCTCTCCAAGAATAGTGACCCCCCCACACACCCTTATGAAACTCATTGATTATGCCCTCAATTTCTTCTTCAGTGAAGCAATTTAGTAGGATTCCCCTCGAGTCCTTCCAAAACAGGTTTCCTCGCAAAATGAGATACTTCACAACCTTAATATTGGTAGACCTAGATCTAGCATTGGTGAGAAAATGAAATTTTGCAAGTAAAAAATGATGTCTTTATACCAATCAGACTAATAAAATTTGGCATCTACCTCTAAGGATGGTTCTTATGTTTCATCCTCTTCAAAATTTGTTGCTACAATGTTTGTGGATAGTGCATTCAAGTCTAATACCTTGCAGTTTGATTCAACCAATAGTTTGGCTATTCCTTTTTCTTTTACCAACTTTGTGGGATTGATCTCCATGTCATACTCCTGAATCTTAGCAATCCATTTAACCCTTTTTCCTTCACTATTAGGCTGTGTGAGAATGCCTTTTATAGTACTGGAAGATACATAAGCCAATATCTTAGAATGCAATATATAATCTTTGAAAGCCTTTAATGCTTTGACTAATGCATAACCCTATTTTTCCATGTTTCTATACTTTAGTTCAACATCTCTCAAGTCCTTGATGAAAAAAGATATGGGTTGCTTTTGATTTTCCTCATTCTTCTGCAACAACACAACAACTATAGTATGAACCGATGTGAAAGAAAACATGAGAATTTTTTTATCATAATTTGGGTTGATAATAATTGGAGCTTCTCCTAAGGCCCTCTTGATCTGCTGAGAGGATTATTTAGCTTCAACTGTCCACTTGACTTCATGGTCCTTTTTTAACATGTTGGTAATATGTTTTACCATTTCAACAAAATTTGGGACAAACCTTCTCATAAATCCTATTTTTCTTAGGAAATATTGTACCTCTTTCTTGTTCTTAGGCTAAATTTTTTTTTTGATTGCCTCCACCCTTTCTGGATATTTATTCATTCCCTCTTTGGATACTATATGGCCAAGAATCTTTCCTTATTCCATATAAAATTAAGACTTTTTGGATTCAAGGACAACCCAAACTTTTTACACTTCACAATTTTTTTCCTTAAATGCTTATTGTGATCTTCATTTGTCTTGAAGAAAGCAATCATGTCATCTAGGTGTATGACAATGAACTTGTCTCTCTCACCCACAAAAGCAATGTCCATAGCTCTTTGAAAAGTTGCTCCTGCATTTATCAGACCAAAAGGAATTTTTTCATATATGAAAGTTCCCCATGGTGTTGTGAAGGTTGCATTCTCTCTATCATCTAGGTTCATGGCCACTTGGTTGTATCCTGAAAAACCATCCATCATGGATATCCTATTTTCCCTTACTACTTTATGTAGTATATTATCCATCTTGGGTAGGGGGTAGTTATCTTTTAATGAGCATTTATTCAAGTTCTTGAAGTCCACACATAGATTTATTTCCCCACTCTTCTTTCTCACTGGAACTAAATTAGCAACCCATTATGAGAACCTTAAGGGAATAA
Organism: Picea glauca; assembly: GCA_000966675.3. Taxonomy (NCBI): domain Eukaryota; kingdom Viridiplantae; phylum Streptophyta; class Pinopsida; order Pinales; family Pinaceae; genus Picea; species Picea glauca. The sequence continues at coordinate 101,082 of JZKD02S0353886.1, forward strand.
TAATTTGGGCATCAAATAATTTTCTCACCTCTTTCTTAATGGTAGGAAACATAAGTGGGTTAACTTGCTTGAACTTCTCCTTGAAAGGCTTAGTACCAATCTTTAGGGGTATTCGATGTTAGATGATACTGATATCATAAGTTTTTAGGTCCTTGTGTCTCCATGCAAAGACATACATGTACTCTTTGAACAAATCCAAATATTCTACCAAATGATCAAAATCAATATTCTTGGATAGATTAATATATTTATGATATTTTTTAGTATCGACATTATATTCCTCAATGCTATCATCTTTGGGGAAGACAATTGGTTTGAAAGGTACATTATTTCTATCAAACAATTGTTCTAAAGGTACCAATCCTTTGGGAATGAAGTTATTCTTGAGCTACAAGACTTTATGCTGAGTCATGTAATCATTGAATTCAGGAATCTATTCAGCTTCCCCACCAATCTCATGTTTGTTTTCCTCTTCATCATCTGAAACGATATGAGTATTTGCAAACTCATCTATCACTTCCATGAACTTTTTGATCTGCTGATCATCTTCAAACCTTTCCAGTATTTGATATTATCAGGAATGGAAGGTATGTATCTCATCTCAATCTCATATTTAATTTTATGGATGATTGGTACTTTAAAGGTATTAGAAGCTACTGCTAAGGAATCAACTGGTTGATTAAACTCTATCAAAACAACAAAAATATTAATAGATACATAAAAATTGTCAATCATATCCCATACTTGATTTCTATAAGCCCTCATTCTTGGATGCCTTGTTTGATAAGAACCTTTTACTTGTTACACAACTAGCTATGAATCTCCAAATACCACCAGCTTGGTGATTTGCATCTTTCTTGTTGCCTCCAGGCCCAACATCAAGGCCTCATATTTAACTATGTTATTTGTTGCCTCGAACTCATGTTTGTAGGACAAATGAATTTATTTTTTGGTAGGGGAGATGAGAATTACGCCAGCCCCAACTCCTTCTTTTGAGCATGCACCATCAAAAAACAATTTCCATATACCATCAACTTCTTCCATAGGGATTACAAGAGGATCTTCCAACATTGGGGTTTCATTGTATTCTTCATTTACAGATAAGATACAACAACCCAGATCTTCATCATCATCATATATAGGATGATTCATAGGATTGTTCTGATCACTGACCACATAAGAAGACTTTGTCTCTTGGTACAACCTTCTGAGCTCCCCTCCAAATACTGGTGCAGTGGCATAATTCATATCCATTTGCATAGTGCCTCCCAATTTTTGTGCCCAAGTTCTGGAAAACAACATGCCATAATTGATTGGTACATCAAGAACCACCACGTCCGTCATAATTATTTTAACATGCAATTGTCATAGGTGAGAATCATGTCTTTAATCAGCCCATAAAACTTCAATTTCCTGGAATCAAGTGAATAAAGGTCAAGATATGGACTGGTTATTTCCAAATCCAACTTATCCATGACTACTTTGGGCACAAGTGTTGGCATTATTGATTGTGTATTGTCATTGATGGAAAAATGAATCAAACACGGAAAATCATATGTTGACAAGGTTGATGACAAGGAAGGAACAAAGGAGTCCCTCAGATTACGAGATCATGAATAAGATCCCTCAGGTGGATCAATGCAGAGAAGCTCAAGAGAGATAGCCTAGTGATTGGATAGAGACAATGCATAGAGGAGCACACTGACATAAAGCTCAGGAGAGAAGGCACATTTGAGTGAAGCAGAAACAAAGTTATGCAATTGAGGATATCCACCCAAAGGATTGTGAAGTAATCATTATCATTTGTTTAATTTGTGAAAACTCGTAGATTGTTCGATCGTGAACATGAGTTGTCAATAACAAAGATTGATGTTGGATCGTTGGATCAAAATAAGAGCACTATCGAATGGTAAAGAATGAAGAAAAATGTTGATCATTGGATCAAAATAAAAGCACAATAAGATAGTAAAGAATGAAGAAATGATGTTGATCATTAGATCAAAATGAAATCATGATCAGATGGCTCAAATATCTTTCTGCAAGTCTGTTGAGCAACCAAAAAATGACTAAGTATCATATTCTATCTATATCACTTAAAACATTTCTAAGTATAGTTCATTATGGAGGTAACGAAATTTGGGGGTGCATTTTGATGACAACATAGAAGATATATGAATCCGCAAGTCTGAGAGTCCGTGAGCCCGAGAAAAATCGCTTAATATTTTTTCTTAGTATAGGTTCATCTTGGAGGCTGCAGAATTTGGGTGTGCATTTTGATGACACCCGAGAAGACATGTGAATCCATAAGTTCTCGAACCCGTCACATAAAATAATTCTAAGTAAAAGTCCAAGTATGGTTCATTATGGAGGTAACAGAAGTTGGGCATGCATTTTGATGACACCCGAGAAGACATGTGAGTCCGTAAGTCTGAGAGTCCACGAACCCAAGAAAAATCTCTTAAAATTTCTCTAAGTATAGGTTCATCTTGGAGGCTATGGAAGTTGGGCATGCATTTTGATGACACTCGAGAATATATGTGAGTCCTCAAGTCCGAGAGTCTGCAAACCCGTCACATGAAATAATTCTAAGTAAAATTACATATTTAAAATGAATAAGAATCGTCCACTCAACGATTGATTATATCCAAACTTTTGATCTGTCTAAAGCGCCTAGATGAAATAAGGACCGTTCATATCAACACTTTATTAAGTTCATGCCATTGATTTATTCAGATGATTAAGTCACGATATTTGGTCCTCGCCAAATTTGAAGTAAAAATGGATCGTCCATCTCACTGGGTGATTAAGTCAAATCCATTGGATCAATATCTTCTTAGGAGTAAGGTAGGCCATTGGATCAACTCATGGGTGCAATCCCAACCGTTCGTCGATAAAAGGTAAAGTGGATTGAAGGAAGCACATAGGTTCCTAAAAAAATTAGGCATGAATAGCATATATATGCACATCAAAATAAATGGTCAAGATTTAATCTTGATCTCATTCCGACGATATATGAGTCTCTACAAAACCATAGATCAATACAACAAAGAAATTGACAGTTTTTAGTCAATTTCATGAAGGGTTTTCAGATCGATCATTCCATAAGGAAGACTGGCATGAGAAAGATAAAAACATAATTCATCTACAAGGGATTTGAAGTCGATTAGGTTAATTTTAATTCCAGTCTATTGTGAATAAAGAGGCACATTGATTCATTGGAAAGAAACAATTTTTCAATGATGCACACCGTTTGGGAGGATATATAACTCACAAGAATGAAGAATGAAAGAGTGACTCAAGGAGATATTTGAGTATATGGTACCCGAGGTAGAGTTATAAGAATAAGATTCCAGAGTAAAACTGAGTAGTGAGGGTGGAAGAGAGGAACTTGGGAGGATTTAGTCCTCTACAGGTTGAATCCTGAACAATAGGGAGTTGTAGCTTCCTTTCAAGTTGGTGCTTGAAGAATACATGTGGTAGGTGCCTCCTTTAAAGTTGATTCTTGAAGAATATAGGGGGTTGGATCCTCCTTTCATGTTGGTTCTTGGAGAAGTAGGGATTTGTATCTTCCTTGAGTAGGTTCTCATAAAAGAAGGGGCTTTGTGTCTCCAAGAGTTGGTGCCCTAAAGAGGATTGGTGTCCTTCACAATCACATATTATTCTTTGTAAAATTTGTAATTCTTGTTAATTATATGTATATAATTGATTTTAAATACAATTCCATTGTTGATCTATTATGGTGATTAATAAAATAACAAAGTAATTACTAATTGTTTAATAGGGTAATATTTATTCACCCCCCCTCTCAGTATTTCCGACAATAATATTATGCGATGCTCCAGAATCGAGCATACAATTGTGAAACATCTTATCACAAATATTCAAGGTCACATAGAAGGGTATCACAAATTATTCTTTATCATCAATATGAGGACCAAAAACTATGGTAGGGGACACATCTTGTACATTCAAAGTATCTGGAGGATTTGTTGACCCCTTCCCCTATAATTTTCTCAATCTGTTTATGGTATGAGGGTTTTTTAGCCAGCTCCACCAAAGACACAAGAATATTGATCTTGGAAAACTCACGTTCAATATTGAAAGGTGAAACTAATTCCTCAAATTCCTCAAATTCTTTAGTTTCTTTTTCCTTTTTTATAGGCTCTAAAACTTCATCTACCTTAGGGATATCTAGAACCTCTTTAGCTTTATCCTTGGCCAACTTTGGACCAAATTTCTTAGCCCGAGGTTGATTGTCTACAATAGTTTCTTTCTGCCAATGCATGAGATCATACTTCTTATGCATCTCATCCTATAGTGCATAAAAAAAAATTATATATTGAACCAAGGATAAAGATCCTTTGCTGTGCTGAGAATCAAGCACCAATTTGTTAGGATTTAGTGACCCTTCATAGTCATATTGAATTATATGTATGGAATCATTATCATCTTGAAGTAGGTGGATTTCTTCTATGTATTCATCATAGCCCTCATCCACTACTTCTTCAATAAATTTGTTATGATTTTTTTTTACAATGGGTTGAAGGGGTTGTTCTTTGTTTCTTCTCTCCCTTCTCATGATCTGTGGATTAGTAGGTCTTCTAAATTGATTAGGATTAGGATTCCTTATACCTCCATATTGGGGGGATCTGTTTGCATTTCTACACTCTATCTCAAATATGGTCATTTTGTTTGTCGAATTCCTGATGAGTCTAGACATCTCATCCATATTTGCTTCTTGGGGTTCTCTATTCGGATCAGAAGTACCAAAATCTTCCCTAACCTTTTTATTTTCTGCTTGATCTTTTTTTTCTTTCTTTATCTTACCTGATGCAATCATATTCCCTTCGATGTCTATTGCATCCTCTCGCATTACTAGCAGGGTCAGGGATCTTCTTTCTCTAAAATTCATGGAAAAATAAACATCAAATGCTCCAATGTATGCCACTTTAGTGGTTGGTTGTGATCATTTTATATCTGCAAGGATCTTGTTATATAACTTATTAAACCTCCTATTAAAATCATCAATAGTTTCATTGGCTCTTTTCTTGAGTGAGACAAATTCATTCATGTAGTATAGGATATCCCTTTTCTCACCCCACTGTCTCATAAAGGTAGCTTCTAGAGCTGGCCAACTATCAATTCATGCAACAGGAAGTTCTCTGAATCATTTTCTAACATATCCCCCTAGATTTTGGACAAATAGCCTCATGAAGACATCATTGTGCTCTACAAACTGGTCATCTGTAAAGTCTTGGAAAACACTCATATGTGTTGGACACACCAACCACACTGATGGGGGGGGGGGGATCAATGTAGGGATATTTTTACACTTCTTTCAAAACTTTAGTTAGGAACCACTTCAAACATTATTATTCATTCACATTTATCTACTTGCATATATCAAAAACATTAATCAATAATAGAGAACAATAAACCACCACCATAATGAACACAAAGAACACCAAATATATGTGTAAGCTTTTGTATTATGCATTACATGAATACTAAAATCTATGGGGTTTATCAACACCAAATGAAAAGAGCACCAACTCCAAGAGAGTACCAACTCTCAATACAAGACCCAACTTGCATATCTCAACACCAACTGAGATGTGAGGAATCTAACCCTCAAGTAAAATACCTAGCTTGTAGACATAAATAAATCTGTCAAATATTATCTACAGGTCCATGAACTGTATATGTCGTAGCTCACATATGTACAATCCTTTCTCTCTTCTAGCCCATGTATGTATGCTACCTGTCCTTATGTAGCCCGCGTACACCCTCAAAAAAATAGGGTTACTAATTTTCTTCAACTTTGAAACTTTGTTGCCTCTGTCACATCCACCTGCAATCTGTCACTGCATCCATCCTGCGCCATCTGTACCATGTCATCAATGAAGCATATCCAACAACCTATGCATGTCCCTCATGCATACATCATCTGTACATAAGAATGATGCTCACTCAACAAACCAACCAACATATACCATATCCAAATCTCACAACAACCATACCAAGAATGCTTCAAGCATTAACTATACCATAAGCAAATCTAAGCATCCAAACAAACATGTAACCATACCAAAACTTCTGTAGATGATCTGAACCTGTAGAATGCTGACCTGGGAACTTGCTTTAGACTTCAGAGTCCTAGCACCAACATCTACTCTGGTTTTCATGGCATTTTCTTATATATGCGACTTGTCCTCTTTCAGTCCGCAAATGTACGTGACCTGGAAAACTGTGGCATGCATATGTACGCGACCTAGATTTCTACAACCCGCCTACATCTTCAGAAAAATAGAGTTTTGTGAAACTATGCAACTCCAAAACTTTCACTGTCACTCCTCCTTTTCTACCTCAGACTTGCATAACTTTAGATGTATTAATGAGTACCTGCAATAAAAAATTCACAAAATAATAGATATTCAATATGCTTTATGTTCATACACATAATAAGCCCATGATCTCTTATTTATACTCACCAATTAGCTTCCTCTAGGGTTTATCTTCTAACTGTTTTACCCAACTTCCTTATTTTAGGGCCAACCCACTTCTAACTACTTTTTCCACTTACAACCACTGTATCCACAAACAGTAAATTCACCACTTCTCGTTGCAACTAATTTATTTTTAATTATTTTCTTATTGCAACAACTTAACCCATGATTAACTCCTAGTTACAACCAATTTGACTAGTCAACTTCTTCTAGGAGCTTTTAGAATAATTTAACTTCTTTGACCTTCTAGGGGATTCTAGATAACTCATGAGGGTTCTCCAAATTCACAAGCCCATATCTCCCTAACTGTGAGGAACCACGTGACGTACCACATATCACTGAAAACATCATGACATGTACTATCCATATAGAATAGTCTCACATGAAAATTCAATGATATTCATTACATTATTCCACAACCAAACACTACACTGATGAGGCTACCCGACCACTTAACCATTCGGACTTTGCAAAGCATCTTCCTGTGGTGGATTTCACCATAAGGGGACCACTTTGGATTTCATCCATTTGGTACTTCCTATCAACCATGACATGGCATCAATGATACAACTCCCTTTGACATCAACCTTGACATCAATGACAATGCATCACTGTGACACCACTTGAAATCAATGACAACACATCACTATGAAACCACTTGACATCAATCCTTTCACGTCAATGAAAACATAGTACAACAATATGCTATTTATCTGAATGAGTTTTATCCCCATCAAATTTGGGCAGATATTTCATGTAATTCTCAGGGAGGTCATTGGTGATTTGGGGCATATTTAATGGGGAAAATATGGAAGTGACCCAAGGATTCATAGGGGGTGGGGAAGGCTGATTTCCCCCAGCTCTTCCTCCACCTAAGACAACCATAATATTTTTCAGAATGATGTTATGGGATTCAAAAGAAAAAGTAAGAATGGGATTTTCAAGAAGGGGCGATGGGAAGAACCTACTTCTTGATTAAATTCTAGAGGATAATTTTGAAGGTCTACTGATGGTTCTAGAGGGAATTTAGCAGTAGAAAAAAAATATTCAGGTATGTCAGTAAGATATAGAAATTCAACATTTTGATGAACAACAGAAGGAGAGATTTCAAGATAAGGGTTACCTGAGAAAAATGAGGTCTGACGCTCTCTGATGTTCCTCCAAGTCATGATATTTTATGGATCTAAATATATCAGAATCAGGGTGCCTTCTGCTATGTCTTCTGGTAGAGGCCATATTTTCCTTTTGTGGAGTTCCTAGGTAAAACATTAACAACCAAGTGTATGAGGCCTATTCACCATCAATTCTCAGAGCTTACAATGTCATATCCCTATGGAATATTTCTTCAACTTACATCCCCAACAACGGTGTGATTTCATATGTTATCCCTCAAGATGTTCCAGGCTCTTATTGTAATGATTTTGAGGCACCCCTAGGGCCAATACTTAGGATGAATCTTAAGGCCATATTTGAAGTAAGATATTTATTTAATATTTGGGAATTTTTTCCCTCTCTCGCTCTTACTCTTCTGAAATTATATGACCTTAAACAGTATCAACTCAGATGAAAAATTCTCTCAACTATCAAAAGAATATGTCTATGAGTGTTTTAGACAATCAATCTTGAAAGGAGGATGAAATGGTGAGTCAGAGAAAAAAAAAAAACATACAGGGCATTGCTAAGAATGAATCATGTAGCCTATGGAAAGAACATTGTGTTGAGAAATTAAGAATTAAACATCTCTAACATATGCATACAGATCAATAAAATATTTCTTCAAACAATTAACATATTCACACATTCAAACACATGGAGGTACCCTCTGCATATCAGTGAAATGAAAAAAAACAAAACAAGAACTAGTCATACATTCAAAAGGAAATCAATTATGTGTCATTACCAGACATCATACAATAACATTGAACATTGCGAATGGATTGTTGCTTGATATTTTATATATTAGATCTGATACAAGAAAAGAAAGAGTGGAAGGAGGTGCTTTACTAGAACAAAACTAATGCAATGAAGGAATTACATACTGAAAATTAAAAATAGGGGATGAATCTCTATTGCATGTTGCATTTATCAATTGACTAGTCAAACAACTATGGTTGTAAGAAACTCTTCAATTCCCCAAAGTTCTGAACTTGAAAATGGACACCTGCTTTCTCTTTTATTCCTCTCGCTCATGCCCTAAACTACTTCTTCCAATCAATTCCAACTTCTTGAAACCATTTCCATATTCTTGATTTTTGAGAGGTTTTTCTTTGGTAAAAATTGTATAAATTACTCTCACTTACTGTATTTTTTTTATGCATGAGATTGTGGAACAACTGGAGATTCACAGGCTGAAATTTCGTTTCCATATTTCCCCTTAAAACGTCCACAATCATTTTTTCTGGTGGATGGATGCTTGAAATTAATATTTGCAAAAGTGTGAAACTCAACATCCATCAGATCAGACTCGACAATCAATCTCTATCATTGAGCTTTAAAAATGGAATTTATGTCATCGGAAGATAGCCCCGACGCTTAGTGCATTGACGATTGAGGTGTTGGTGATCAAGGAATAGTTGTGATAAAATATGGGCCATCCATATTGCAGTGAATATGATCCTTCCATCTCAGACCTGATCAAATATGGGTTGTTGATATGCAAGCTGATGAGCCTGAAAATCCTTGATCCTTAAAATTGAAACTAAACCGTCGATCTAGAACACAATTTGATATGGGCCGTTAGTATGACAAACATGCCATTTCTTTAACTACATCATCGTCGCAACAACAGGGGATAACCTATTTCAGGGAATATTCATAGTGTTTCACTGATGACGACGTCCATAACAATATCCAACGTCCATATTTCACTGACATAAGGAGAGTCGTTGATCCGAGCTCGATCAAAATAAATAAATAAATGACTAGGGAAATGAACAACATTACATTGATGCCACCTTGGATGGATGGTGCTTCATAACTGATCTATATTGATGTTTATGTGTCAAGAATATGGGACACATGTCACCTGATTTCGATACATTTACTTGTGTATACGATGGGTTTCACATGTCCATGTGGCAACTTTTGATTAGCTTGACAGGTGCCCTACATGCATGCTACGTGTAATGTTTATTTGGTGCATTGGGGTCATGGATCAAATCAAGGCCGTTGATCTCTCAGAGCACTATTGATGGCACAATGAAATATGGGTATTTCATCAGAGGTGCACCCATCAAATCTAGCCAGAGTCAGGACCCACGAGGAACTATGATGACTGTCGATCTAGAGCTACAAATAAGATCAAATCTAGACCATCCATTAGAGGTTGAAAAATCATCGAGCGAACAAATTGGATAAGACAAAGATGATTAGATAGATGCCACCCAGACACGTGGCAACTCCTCATTGGTATTTTCTGACGCTGATGTGGAAAACAGGTGAGACATGTGTCACCTGAATTTGACATATTCTCTTGTGCATCCAATGGGTTCCACATGTCCACATGGAAGTCATTGGTTGGCCCTGATACCGATCCACTAGAAGGATGATACAAAACTTGGCCAGGATGTTGTCAGGCCTGAGAGTGGATTTGGACCATTGATCGGTCCTGCTTGAAAGAGGTTCAAGAGTAGATATAGATATTCCAATGGGGGTACCCTTTAGATTCTTTGGGGTATGGGTTGCAAACAAGACTCTGACGAGGGGACTTTGAGGGAAAATATCAACCGTGGAGATGGAACCGCCAGGGGAATTCTGATGATGCATGAGAGGCATTGAGCTCAGATCAACCAAAAACTAGAAATGGATAAGGCATGAACATTATCACACTGATGTCACCCAAACACATGGAAAATCCTCATTCATCTTCACTGACATTGATGTGGAAGACAAGTGGGACACATGTCACCCGTATTTGAGGTTTTTACCCATGCAATAGGTAGGTTCCTCATGCCCACGTGGAAACCTATGGTATTCTCTGAAAGTGCCATGCTAGCGGGCTGACACGACACCTAGCCAGGGGAGATCAATATCAAAGGTAAGATATGGACTGTTGATCTCTCAGGGGCACGAATGATAGCACGATGAAATATGGGTAGTTCGTCCGAGGCGTCTCATTAGAGTGGTCTAGGCTTGGGATGCAAACAAGACTTTGAAGAGGGGAATTTGAAGGGACTCGATAGTACAAATATGGACTATCCATCGGAGGCTTGAGAATCTCTAAGGGTCGTTGATCTGGCATGGTCGAAAACAAAAATTAACTAAGGTAAAAATCATCAAGCTAACGCTAGCCTGGACATGTGGCAACTATCTATTGGCCCACAATGGTACCAATGTGGCTGGGGAGTAGGAAACATTTCACCCATATTTGAGGTTTTTACCCATGAAATAGGTGGGGTCCCCATGTCCACGTGGCAACCTTTGGTTGGCTTTGGCAATGCTTTGTTGGCATGCTTGATCCATATTATTTTTGGCACGAAATGAGAGTAGATATATTATAAATAAATGTACAAAGATATTGCAAGGGAGCCAATAATATAACATAGATATAACAATAAACATAGAGATACAATAATACACAATTTCTATTAATGAGAGAAATGTATAGGAAATGTAAAAATACAGAGTGAAGGAACTCGCTAGAATGGTGGCAACTTATATATGAGAAGAGATGTGACAGCTACACTCATTTGATAGAAGATGATTGTTACAATGAGGCTTCAAAGGCCTTTTTAACACAAGGAAAATCCAAAACCTTGACCTCAGAAGATGAAAATCCAAAAGGTTTATGAGCCCCGATGGGGGTAGTTTATACGTCAACTTCCTGGGGGCATAACTTTTTCATATGATCCCCGTTTGGGGCACTCAATACACCGTTGGAAAGGTATAACCAAGAAAAAATATTTTCGACTAGCCCAGGAAAGTGTCTTAGGAAATGTCTTGGGCCCAAAATCCCCAAAAAACATCGTTTAGGGCCTCAAAACGAGCTGAGAAGTTTTGGACCCGAAAAACTACCAAAAAATTGCCAAGGTGGAAAAATATGTTCTAAGCTAGTGGAATAGGTGGGTGGCCACCAATATCCATCTGGATCAATGCTGATTTATATCCATGTGTAAATTAATGTGGCAGGGGAAATCATTGTCGACGATAAGGAAATAAAACTCGTTGTGGTGAACATGTATTTCACCGATGATGATGTCAATGCCGACGATCATTGGGTACTCGCCCTTGGTCCCTAGACCATGGTTCTGTGATAAGACCCTTTTCCATTGGTTCTTAAGCTCTTTTAGGGCACACAAATCCCTCTTTTGATCGTGGCAAGCCCTCTTTTGATCGCAACAAGCCCTCTTTTGACTATGACAACCCCCAAGGGCTTAATTTTTCCTTATACATGCAAGGGCATGGATTTTTTGCCATTTCTTAATTATTTCTTATGAAAAATTGACTCTGAGATACATAGAAGCTTTTGAAGCTCAACTTTCTGCTACTAACTCATCTGATCTCGGCCTTATAACTTCATTCATCCTTCATTTAATTACAAGAACGAATACAATACTAACATATATAATTTCATTAATGCTTGAGCAAAGGGAAATAAGCTTATAACAGTTAGTTACTGGGTTTTTTGCACCATTTCCTCACACTTCTCTTGATGAAGAGTGTGTGCCTTAAAATATAATGAGGATTAGGTTTAACTCCGCAAAGATCTATGTTGACGAAATGGCTTGGCCATAGGCCCATTGTTTACAAATTAGATGTTATTAGAGTAGGTTCGCCAAGGACCTTGAAGAAATTGCCATGGGAAAATCCTTGAACATGGAGAAGCTAGAAGAGTTGAGAGACTTTAATAGGAAAATTCAAGAGGAAAGTCAGTATTGGAGATAGAGAGAAAATAAGTTGGATAAAGAGCTTTCCAAGCACCAAGACTCCTTCACCGCCATGAGGGTAGAATTAGACAAGAGAAGATTGCAACTCTTGTTGTTTGGGGAGAAATTCATTGAGATGGATAAATGGCAAGAGAAGAGGTTTATTGAGGTCACTGCTAACCTATACCATGTGTAACGTACTCAACCACCCACAGGTTGGCGACACTACTTCAAAAATCACTTCTGAATTGATTTCAAATTCTGATAAATTTTTAATTAACAAAGAGGCATGAAATATTCACATGCAGAGATCAAGATTCATGCTACAAAATAAAAGAAATGAATATAATTCCATACACAACAATAACCAACAAGCATGTATATTATAAACATGAATCATAGAGATAATTGTTGGATTACTGAGAGGGGGGGTGAATCAGTAATAGAGCAATTTAACCATATAATCCAAGTGTTATATCAATGAAGCATTATTATCCAATAACTGCAGAGTAAATAAGC
>JZKD02S0353886.1:120548-189355 GCA_000966675.3 Picea glauca
AATAATGAGTCATATTTACATCAAACACTATTGGGTCCATTACCCAAAACTTTGTGCTACGGGTCTTTCTTCAAGGGTTGACATCAATGACAACCAACCTTAATGAACAATAATAATTAATATACAACGAAAATAAATATACATGTAAATGAAACCATGAAAAAGACCACTTATCTTTAATGAAACAAATCACCAACTAGATGCAGACCAAGGATGTTCCACCCAACCGTAGACACTGTTGTTCCAAGTCTCAACAACAATGTCACCCTTGAGCTAGGGCTACGAATCCACAAGGACAGTTCCAGGGTGTCACTCAACTTCCCAAACCAACCATCACTCAAGATCTCACATGCTTCTCAACACAAACAACAATCCAAAGTACACTAACTCTCTTCTATCGATCTTGGACAACCCAAGAGAATGGACCCCCTTCTCTTCCATGCAATCCCTCATGATGTCCACCTTTTTCCAGGGCTCCAGTGCATCTGGTTGAGAATATCCATGTTGGTACTCTAAGGATTCGTAGCTGCAAGCAAAACCTAACACATGATTATGCATCTCAAACATGCAGGCATTGATTCATGGTTGGAATACACCATGATTCATTACAACCAAAAAAACAATGGCTCCTCTCCAACAATTCTTTTTTCTTTCCCAAACCGATATCAAAATGAATGAGAAATGATGAATGGGTGAAAGAGTGGATGGAGAGAGAGAACATAATGAAGAGTGTGAACCCCCGAACAACCCCAAAGATGGTTTTATCTATTTCTTGGAATTAATGAACCACATGGCCTCCCCCCCAAGAAGCTCCTATAACTGATATTCTCCATTAAAACCAAAATGGGTAAATAAAATATAAAATAAATACTTATCCCCTCAAGCCCCCTCTCTCATGGAATCATAGCCCTCTATAACTCTTGTCCTTGTCGATATAGAAACCATCAATGTATTTAATTATTAATGATGATCAAAACATTACATTTCCTAGGCTTGTTGGCCTCTTTTAATTGTTTGGGCTTTCTGGCCTTTCATCAAATAAACAAATACATTATTTGAATACGGGGACTCAAAACCAAGGTATTACATTCCCCTCCCCCTTATTTTGGCACTGTCCTCAATGCATATACAAAACACAAAATAAAAATTTCAAAATTATTTAAAAAGTTGCAAATACTCTGTCTGCATGGCATCTTCATGCTCCTAGGTAGCATCTTCAGGACCGTAGTAGGTCCACTAAACTTTTACCAGCTCTATAACTCGATTTCGAAGCATTTTGACTTTTCTATCCAATATGCACACTAGTTGGACCTGAAAGTCTCCCTCTAGCTCTACCTGAATCAAATTCCAATCAATAACATGGTTAGGATAATGCACATACTTTTTTCAGAAAAGAGACATGAAATGAATTATGCACATTCATGGAAGCAGGCAATGCAAGCATGTATGCAACTGACCCTATTCTGTCCAATATCTCAAATAGACCACGGAATCTGGCTGTTAGCTTTGTAAAACAACCCAACTTCAATGAGATCTTAGGCTTCACTTTCAAAAGAACATCCCCCACTTTAAATTCCCTAGATGTCCTGTTCTTATATGCATAACGTTTATGTCTATCTTGAGCTACCTTTAATTTTTTCTTAATTCTAACCATACGGTCTTCCATATCCTTGAGAAATTATGGCCCAAGTACCACTCTATGTGTTGGGTTGTCCCAACTCATTGGAGTATTTCATTTACTACCATACACAGCTTCAAATGGGCTCATTTTCAATGAAGCTTGATACCCATTATTATAGGCAAGCTTAACCAACTGCAATTAATATTCCCACTTAGATGGCTTATCCATCACATACATTCTCAACATGTCTTCAATTACTCAGTTCACTCTCTCTGTCTGCCCATCTGACTGTGGATGGTATACTGTGCTAAAGTTTAGATTTGTACCAAATCCTTTAAACAATCCCCTTCAGAAACTTGAAGTAAACTTTGTATCACCATTTGAAATAATTGTCTTAGTTATCCCATGCAACCTAGTGATCTCCCTCATGTAAATTTATGCAATACTAGTTGTTGTATGATTCATTTTTACAGGAACAAAATGAGCAGACTTTGTCAATTTATCAACCACTACCATTATTGAATCATGATGCCTTGCTTTCTTGGGCAATTTAGTTATAAAATCAATGGTTACCACTTCCCATTTCTTCTCTAGAATTGGTAATGGTTGTAGAAAACGCGCTAGGTGCCTATGCTCAAACTTCACTCTCTGACATTCCATACATCTGGAAATCTAATCAACAACATCTTTTTCATTCATGGCCAAAAGAATTGGCTTCTTACCGCTACAATTTATTTCTGGTAACCAATATGTCCAAAATACATAACATTACACATTTCTTTTAATACCAAATTCTTAAGTTCTCCGGAACTAGGAACACAAATTCTATTTTTATGCATAAGTAATCCATCTTACTTCATCTCGTATTCTTTAATTTTCTATTGTACATTTCCCTACTGTAAGATTTCTTTTACTTGTAGGTAATGTTGATCTGTAGCAAAAACATTTAAAATTCTTCTCTTTAAATATGATTGATGCATACTAATGGTTGTAGCATGCATGAGATGTATTCTTCTACTAAGTGCATCAAAAAATTTATTTTATTTTCCTTTTATATGCTTGATGTCAAAACAATATTCACTTAAAAATTCTAGCCATCTCGTATGCATAACATTCAAAGTCGGTTGTTCAAAAAGATATTTCAGACCACTATAGTCTATTCTTAATTCAAATCTCTTTCCCATGAGATAATGCCTCCACATCTTCAATGCATGAACAATGGAAGCAAGTTACAAGTCATGTGTGGCACAATTCCTCTCATGTTATTTTAGTTTCCTGGACTCATAACCAATGACATGTCCATTTTGAGTGAGGACTCCACCAAGTCCTTCCTTGCATGCATCTGTACATACCACAAAACTTTCATTTGGGTCAACAATATTTAAAATAAGTGCACTAGTAAGTAATTCTTTCAACAAAGTAAAGTTCTCTTCACATTTAGCTGTCCATTTAAATTAATTCCCTTCTTTTGCAAATAAGTGATGGGATGAGAAATCTTAGAGAACCCTACTATAAATCTTTTGTAGAAACCAACTAATCCCATAAAATATCTTACTTCTGAAACATTCCTGGGTGTTGCCCATCCTCTAATGGCTTCAATATTCTTTGGATCCACTGCTATACCTTGTTTTGAAATAATGTGTCTCAAATAATGGATCTATTCTTGGTAAAAACAACATTTAATAAGCTTGGCATACAACTGATGTTCCCTCATCAATTGCAATACCAATATTATGTGATGTTCATGCTCTTCCTCTGACTTAGAATATATAAGTATGCCATCCAAGAATACTATGACAAACATATCCAAATAAGTTTTGAATATGCCATTCATTAAGCACACAAAGATAGATGGTGCACTGGACAATCCAAATGGCACCACTACAAATTCATAATGGCCATACCTAGTTCTAAAGGTTGTCTTATTGATGTCTTCTTCCTTGATTCTTACCTGGTGGTATCCTGATCTCAATTCTATATTTGAAAATATCTTTTCTCCTCTTATTTGATCAAATAGGTCATCAATTCTAGGTAGAGGGTATTGTTTTTTCACCATGGCTTTATTTAGCTGTCTGAAGTCAATACACAACCTCAATGTTCCATCCTTGTTTTTGACAAAGAGTACAGGTTCTCCCTAATATGAAACACTTGGACATTATTGGCCCTTGGGAATAGATTAAGGAAGAAATCAAGGATTAAAGAATAAGAAAGAAAAAGCATGAAGTGCCCGAAAGGCACACAAACCGAGGAAAGGTCGAAGTGGTTAAAGAAGAAGAAAAGAAAGAGCAAAGTAAAGGAAAGCAAGCCATTGGAAGAGAAGATCAAGGAAGACAAAGAAGGAAAAAGGATAGATCATGGACAAGTCAGCAAGCGAAAGAAGACACTAATGGGTACTTTGGAGAACCTCACAGAGAAGAAGGAAGAACAGGTTGGCGAAGTCCTGAAAATGCGGGTTATGTGGACCTAGGGTTTGGTATGTAGGGTTTTGGTACCTAGGGTTTTGACACCTAGGGTTTTGGAACCTGGACACGGTCTAGGGTTTCTAAGAATCATGAAATATTAAATAGAGGACTAGAAGAGAGAGGAGGAGGATGATGTTGTTTTGAGAGATAGGAGCGTTATGTCTTAGAGAATTCTTGCAATTGCAGATCTTCAGCTGGGTGCAAAGATCTATTCTGCAGCTAGGTGCACAGAGGGAGGGAATAAATATAAAGAGAGAGAAGGATCTACAGCTGAGTGGGCAGATAGAAATATGTATTTTCATCTACTTAATCAATAAACACAGTTCTATGGACGTAGCCCTAGGGAGAGGGTGAACCACGTAAATCTCATTGTTCTTTGTGATTGATGATGTGTTAATTGTTATCTTTTATACTGTTATCAAATTACTGTTTTCCCTTATTGAAGATAAGATATGTAAATCACTTTGCGAATTTAAACATAATACTATTAAGGATCTCTAGGTTACCTTGCATTGTTATTCTAGAATCATCTTGCACTTCCCTTGGTTCTAGACACCTGTGTCCTACAACCCCCCTATTTCTACTTCGGGTGAGACTTCATTTGCTTCGTAGGTGTTTTAGAAAGGGCTAGTAGTTAGGGTTTGTTGGTGCACTATTAGAGTTGAACCCTAGGTCTACCCCTGTGCCAACAAATGGTTCCGTTTCCGGGACCAAGATCTTCTTGAGGGAATGTCAAGGTGGTTCCCATCAAAGACATAGATTTAGAAGTGGATAGAATAACAAGAAAGGGACTTCACCGAAGATCATAACAAGAACCCTAGCATTAGTACATAAGACTGGCTGGGAAGGTACATATTTATTGATGTGCACGAGATTTTCTTTGCAGGAGTTCACAAGGAGTTGTACCAGTGGCTAGCTAGATTAACAAACACTCAGTTTGAAATCATATCTAGGCCACCCGTGGTTTGGACAACGACACTGATTAAGAAATTCAAGAGAGTCGATAACGTTGTGTCTAGAGCAGTGGATCTCTGGTTTGACATCACTGTTGGTGGGTACATTACTGAGTTTTCTATTGACATAGTGGAATCCTATAGTCAAGCAGAGAGGTATTTCTTCAAGGAACATAAAGGGAAGTTTCTACACTTTTTGAAGATGAAGATTAAGATGCTATTGCATGAGAAGAATATCTTGAAGATACAGTAATCAGTTGGATTTTTAAAAGCTAATGTTTAAGAATTTAGACAATGACAATGATGCAGAGGCTAGACACACGCACAATGGGAGATCATTAAGGAAGGTTTCTATTGCAAACCTGTTTAAGAATATCTATGGGCCATTGGCACAAGACTAATATTTCCACAGTGGAGAAGAGGCAAAGTGATCAGACAAAAAGAATTCAGAGTTCGCAAGGGCATAGAAAGTGGAGACTGAGGAACTTTCTGAGAAGAACCAAAAACTTCAAGGACTGTGCCTACTGTCGAAGTAAGTATTACTACTCCTCCTGTTGTTTTAGAAACATTAAGTAACCATAGTAACCAGTGTAATCAGAGCACTCATAGTACTATTACAAGCAGTTTAGTACATACTCAGTCAAGAAAACAAGGACAATCTATGGCATATGAAATGAGGTTACCCATTTTCAGAGGAGATGGATCTGAGGATCCTGACCAACATCGGTTCTTATGCGAAGCTGTATGGAGAATTAAGCAAGTCTCCAACGAAGCTGTTAAGAGAGCTCAGTTTAGTACTACCTTGAGGGATTGCACATTGAGCTGGTATATGAAGTTTGTTTCAGGGTCTGTACAACCTAAACCACTGAATGACATCAAGAATGCGTTGAGTGTGAAGTTCAAGATACCTAATTTAGAGTCATAGTGCATTACAGAGTTGAAGGAAATCAAGCAGAAAGTAACTGAACCTGTTTGGGAATTTGATCAGAGGTTTAAGACCTTGACATGCCATTTAAGTTTTCAGATTCCAGATGAACATCATAAGGAGTGGTTCATCATTTCCATCCTACCACACATTAGATTTCCTTTGATGCAACAGAAGGTCGCTTCACAGGCTGAAGCATTAGAGATTGCTATGAAACTAGAAGCAACCCCTGTAGGAGAGTCCAGTCCAGGTATGAGTCAAATTTTGAATCAATTAAATATTTTATCTTTACAGGTTGAAGACATGAAGAAAGATAAGGGAATATAGAAAAGATAAGACATATGGTGTATCCGATGTAAAGCAAAGGGACATGAAAAAGAGCATTGTCCTTTATTTAATGAATACTTGGCCTCTGGAGCCCCTAACCCTTTGAAGCAGTCTACTTTACCATGGTGCGAAGTATATAGAAATAAACATCGCCTTGGTGAATTTTATTATATGTAGAAATATGTCCAGACACCCACCAATCTTTCTTACACATTCTGTAAATCTGTGGGGCATGATGAGAAGGAATGTAGGGCTTATGACCTCATGCATGAAAGGTCAAGGGATACATATAGAATTCAAGGAGAATTACAACAAGAAGGGAATGTTGCGTAGTTCAATTCCCCAGGAAGAGGAAACTTCAACCCTTGCGGTGGGTTCATAGGAAGAGGACGAGGAGGAGGCATGGGTTGAGGTCAAGGTTAGATTATTTTCTATAACTGCACCTGACCAGGTCATTTGGAAAAGGATTGTCAGAACCCTTGTACTACTTGCAATTATTGTAATTCATTTGATCATGTCATCTGTTATCACTTTGTAAATTCCCAGAGGTTGTTGTCAGGTAAAATAAATTTACTAGAGGTAACCTTATCCAACCACTTTGAAACTGGGAGCTAGCCCTACCAGTTTTAGAGAGGGATCTCTCTATAAGATTTAACTTTGTTTTAATTAAGATATTAGGCTAGTTAAAATATGTAGGGCCGAGTGTTGTGTGTTTTTATAAGATGGCTGAATTTTTTTACGCATCCATTGGGCTATGGGGTCTGTTTTATATAGGCCGAGATCAAAGAACAGATATAAAGATTCTTTTCACAAGGCATGCTAATGAAACTATTGGATTGTTTAGCAATAAAATGATGGTTAGCAGAAAAAGGTGAGATGATTAATTAT
This sequence comes from Picea glauca, assembly GCA_000966675.3. Taxonomy (NCBI): domain Eukaryota; kingdom Viridiplantae; phylum Streptophyta; class Pinopsida; order Pinales; family Pinaceae; genus Picea; species Picea glauca. Next base: position 127,725 of record JZKD02S0353886.1, read on the forward strand.
AACCAAGAAGCATTTAAGAATTTCTTGACTACCATATAAGAAGAGAACACTTAGATCTTTAAAAGATAGCAACATAGTATGCGAAGGTAAATTCTGTAACTTTAACTCCTTTTAAATGACCAGACTAGAAAAACAAGATGGTAACTAGAATAGATGCACATTCAATTGAGAATAGAAAACTTCACCAATAGATGACACACAGGAATCCTGTGAAACGTCTCTTTATATTACTGAAAGATCTTATTGATAAAAATTACAGTTCTTACAACTTGCTAGGGCTTAAAAATCAACCCCCAGTACTTCTAAGTTTGAAGTATTTATAATCAAAATTACAAACGACCCTATCATAAATGATCATGACGTGGAAAAATTTGAATCTAACTAACTAGCTAACAATATACAAAAATTTAGGAACTGTCGATGATGTGTCAAATTCTTCATGCTGAATCTGGGGAAGGCCGTTGGTGAGTCACCCACATGACTTTGACTGATCTGTTTTTTGACTTAGCGTGCACACCTCATTTCCTACTCGATCAAATTGCACAACTCTTCCCATCTTAGATGACTGGGAATGGTGACTTTGAGTAGTCTACGGTATATTTCATCCACTTCTGTGTACTTGGAAAAAGTCGGTTTGATGATGAAAATATACTTGATCTCGTGCTGTATGCTAATGTCTGGCTGCAAAGTCTCCAAGAACGCAAAAACGACCTGTGATTTTTCCCTGTGACACAAAAAACACAAATTTTCTTCTTGGAATCGTTAAAACATGCTGAATTATACTTAAAACCATCATAAAACATCAATCATATGTACCTGGTATGAGCCACGATGATTTAATACAAAAATCCTTCAAAAATTCTTCAAAAAAGGAAAATACACATACAATATTGGCCAAAAAGGATCTAATCATCATCATTAAATTAACCATATCGCAGGCCCAACACTACCATATGCACAATTGTTGTCCATCAGAAAAGTCGATGATCACTCCGCCAAAATAGTCCAGTTCCTGTCTAGAGGAATGGCACCTCGCGAGTATACAATTATTCAAAAGAAACAATTGGTAGTCCACGTTGTAGATTTTAAACTTATAGCTGGATAGTTATATAAGATGGGATCAGATGAGATATTAAGAAGATGTGTTATGGAGTATGAAATACCATTGATCCTTACAGAAGAATTTGAAGGCATCACAGGAGGACATTATGCAGAGAAATCAACAACGCAGAAGGTTCTCAGAGATGGCCTCTGGTGGCCCACTTTACACAAGGATGCTAAGGAATACTACAGAGCCTGCGATGTATGCCAAAGAATAAGGAATCTGTCAAGAAGGGATGAGATTCCTTTAGCACCTCAACTAACTTTATAGGCATTTGAGAAATGGGGTATTGACTTTGTGGGACCTATCAACCCACCAGGGAAGCGTATAGGAGCTCGATACATTATCACTGCTACAAAATATTTGACCAGATGGGCAGAAGCAAGAACAATTAAGGATTGTAGTGCAGCTACAGCTACACGGTTCATATTTGAGGATATCATAGCCATATTTGGATGTCCAAATCTCCTTATGAGTGATCAAGGAACACATTTCATTAACAAAACTATTTAAGCCTTGACTTAGGAGTTCGAAATTCACCATCATAAGAGTACACCATACCACCCACAAGCGAATGGAATAGTCAAAGCTTTCAATAAGATCTTGGAGACAACACTGACTAAGATTTGCAGTGTTAACAAAGATGATTGGGATTTGAGAATTCCAACAGTGTTATGGGCTTATAGAACTACTTGAAAAAAGTTAACCACACAGACTCCCTTTAAGTTAGTATATGGATTGGAAGCAGTAGTACCTATGGAATACTTGGTTCCTAGTTTAAGAATTGCAGCATTTACAAGTATGAAGGACAACGACGTTGTTCAAGACAGGCTTGCGCAATTGATGGAACTAGAGGAAGACATGTTCATTACAGGATTTCATCAGCAGGTACAAAAATAATGAGAAAAGGTTTACCATGATAGACATATCAAGAAGAAAGAATTTAAACAAGGAGATTTGGTACTTTTATACGACAACAAGTTCATGAAGCATCCAAGAAAGTTCAGGACACATTGGCTTGGGCCATTCAAGGTTTCCTATGTTACAAAGGGTGGAGATGCACAATTGAAGACCCTTAATGGAGAATGGAAGGATGGTTTAGTGAATGGGAGCTGGTTGAAGTTGTATTATGACAGCCAGTTGCCCCACAGATCTCAGTAAAAGCATAGGAATAAGGGTCTAGGTACCAGGTGCAGTTGAAATTGGGTACTAGACACATAAAAGACAATCTGCATAAGATAGGGTGGAGTAAAGAAGAAAGCACAGGCTACTCTGTGCAGTCTGCAGTCGAAGTAATACATGAGGTTCAACACTACAGAGATTTGGGATGAGTCACATGTGAGTTTTGGGGGCTTGTTGGGCCTTGGACATAAATTAAGGAAGAAATAAAGGATTAAATAAGAATAAATACAAAGCATGAAGTGCACAGAAGGCACACAAATCGAGGAAAGGTCGAAGTGGTTAAAGGAGAAGAAAATAAGGAGCAAAGTAAAGGAAAGCAAGTCATTGAAAGATAATATCAAGGAAGACAAAGAAGCAAAAAGGATAGATTGTGGACAAGTCAGCAAGCAAAAGAAGACACTAATGGGTACTTTGGAGCACCTCATGGAGAAGAAGGAAGAAAAAGTTGGTGAAGTCCTGAAAATGCGAGTTATGTGGACCTAGGGTTTGGTACCTAGGGTTTTGTCACTTGGACTCGGTCTAGGGTTTCTAAGAATCAAGAAATAATAAATAGAGGACTAGAAGAGAGAGGAGGAGGATGATGTTATTTTGAGAGATAGGAGCATTATGTATTAGAGCATTCTTGTAATTGCAGATCTTCAGCTAGGTACGAAGATCTATTCTTCAGCTGGGTGCACAGAGGGAGGGAATAAAGAGAAAGAGAGAGAAGGATCTGCAACTGAGTGTGCAGATAAAACTGTGTATTTTCATCTACTTAATCAATAAACAAAGTTCTGTGGACGTAGCCCTAGGGAGAGGGTGAACCATGCAAATCTTGTTGTTCTTTGTGTTTGATGTTGTGTTAATTTTTATATTTTATATTTTTATTGCATTATTGTTTTCCCTTATTGAAGATAATATATATAACTCACTTCGCGAAGTTAAACATAATACTGTTAAGGATCTCTAGGTTACCTTGCGTTATTATTCTGGAATCATCTTGCACTTCCCCTGGTTGTAGACACTTGTGTCTTACAACTCCCCTATTTCTACATCAGGTGAGACTTCATCTGCTTCGCAGGTGTTTCCGAAAGGGCCAATATTTAGGGTTTGTTGGTGCATTGTTATAGTTTAAACCTGGGTCTGCCCCTGTGCCAACAGATGTATGTACCCTTTCTTCAATAATTCCTCCAACTAAATTTGTAATTCCTTTAATTCTGGTGCACTCATTCTATAAGGTGTTTTTGATACTGGGGAAATGCCTAGTACTAAATCAATAGAGAAATCTATTTCCCTCTTTGGTGGCAATCCTGGTATTTCTTGGAATACATCTTCAAACTCTTGCAATAGTGGAAAATATTCAAGGCTTGGACCTTTTGTCTTTTCTGGATCCTCCACATGATTTGCATACAATTGACATCCCTTCCTGAAACATCTCTTCAACTGTAAGGATGGAATATCCCTTATAGAGATGGGTCTTGGAATTCCTTTCACAATGCTCTATTTTCCTTCTCCATCAAGACATGTAAATGTTTTGTTATGACAATCTAAGACAACGCGTTGTTTTTCCAACCAATCCATTCCAATTAGAATATCATAATATACCAATGGTATAATATTTAGATCAACATTAGTATTCACTCCATTAATACTTATGGGACAACATGTGACCATTTCATTGATACTTCTTTTGGTTCCAGTGGCTAGCTGAACCAAACTGGATTCTTTTTTCAATCTTCCTTTTCTCCAAATGTAATCTATCCACTATTTTAGGATCAATGTAACAATGGATTGCTCTTGAATCAATTAAAATAGCAATAAGATGATTAATGATCTTACCTTCCACCTCCATCATATTGTATTGGTACTCTACTTGTCGATCTTCTAAGGTTATATAAATTCTTCCCATCTATTCTACTATTCTAGCCTCTTGGATGTTGTGCATGGTCTTCACTTTGTATTTTATGTGAGGGAAATCTTTGTATAGGTGATCTGGTTTGCATCCCCAACATTGGATTGGTGGTCTTACCCTTCTCCCCAAGGAGTCTTCTCTCTTGGATTCATCCTTAGCACGGTAGTCTTGCTGATTTTTATTTGGGCCATTTATGTTGAAAGGAGGTTTGAATCCTTTCTCTGATCAAAATTTTCTTTCTTCTTATCCTTCCAATATTTCTACATAGACTATCTACCCTTTCCTTTCTCATAAAGGTACTTATCCTTCATGATGGTCTTAGTCAATGTCCTAGGCTCATCATATTGAATCTTCTCTTTATAAAATGAAGGAAATCCACTCAAAAACCTCTATATTTTTACCTTATCATCTTTTATAAACCCGCACATACTTTAGCAGTCCTAAGAACTTATTTTCATACTCTGCCATGGTCATGTTTCCCAGCTTGAGTTCAAAGAAATCCTGCATTTTATTTTCATAGAAGTGTTTTGAAAGGTAATCCTTCTGAAAATATTTCTTGAATTGCTTCCAAGTGATCCTGCTCTCATTTATGTGCTCAACTTTCTTAAGTTGATCCCACCACACAACAACTTTTCCATGTAGATAGTAAGTGGAAATTCTAGCTTCTAGGTTTGATGAGTAGTTATGAAATTGAAAATACCTCTTGATTCCAAGCAACCATGCTTCAACATCATCTTCCCTTTTTCTTTCACCATCAAAGGATGGTGTCTTAAGCTTCTTCATCTCTCCTTGCAAATTGTCCAATTCATGTCTTCTTCTTTGGTGCCTAACATGAGACACCTCTAGACTACTTATGGAATCTTCAGATGCATAAAATTTCCTTGCTGAGTGAGGTGAGTGATGTCTATGATTTCTCCTAGAACTTCTTGAATAACCAAATCTTCTTTAGTTATCTCTTCTTTCATGATATCTTCCCTCTTCCTCCCATCTTGAGTTTGACCCATTCTTTGTTTTCTTCTGCCACTGATTTAATATTTGCATCACTTGAGCATTTATCTGATTTTTTTTTCTCTTATTAGCCTCTCATTTTATTTTGTGTATCTCTGTACTTCTATTCCCAGGATTCTCACAGTCTCTATTAATGTTTCTTTCTCCCCTCTTCCCTTGTGTCCATTTGATTTTGTCTCTGCATTACCAACACTGATATTTTGTCCTTTGGCCTCTTTATCATGACCAAAGGCTACCTCTCCTTCTTCCATTTCTTGAATATGCATTCTTATACGGAACTTATATGTTTATACCCCCTATTTTTTCAAAATGTGCAAGCAACCATTTTTGTTAGAAATATGCATATCATAAAAAAATGTCAATTAATGTTACATGTCCTTTTTTCTACTCAATTTATGAATATTTATATCACAATTCTATGATTTCTAATAGTTCCATGTTATTCTCCTATGAATCATATTTCCAACGACTATACTCTTTCCCCAATCCGATTTATGAGATGAAAGTTATGGCTTCCTGAGAAATCCACTTTCACCCCATTTGTGCATTTTCTCCATTGGTGAAATTTTATTGAAATGCCAACTTCAATCAACTGCAGAAGAAAATATGTTAGGAACTAGAGAAACTTTTTTATGAGGTGTAGATAAAAAAATGACAAATAATTCATAACAACTTTCATATTTTCAATCTGATGCTCTAATAAAAAACTGCATCAATTTGGAAATGACCATTTTCCCCTTTTCACCTATTTTTCCCTTTTTCACTAAAAAAAGTTATTTTTCTTGATGATTGTATAAAATGTTGAATAAATAAAAAAATTCAGTTTTGTGATCTAGGGTCACTTTTCCTCCTTCGAAAATCTCAAAAATCCCAAAAAAGTGGCCCAAAATAGTGGATTTTGGCCTATTTCAACATCCTCATTCCAATCCCCATAGGATTTATTCAGTTCTATTGTGGGTTATTTCCGTGTCTTCTTTCTGGACATTCTCCATGAATTTCAGCTTAGTATGGACCTTTGCTAATGATTTGGACCCAGATCTTTAAAAACCACTATTCCACAATTTATGACAAATCCAAGAAGAAATGGAAAAGGGCCCTCTATGGAATTTTTTTAGAGCTCATATATGTCGAAAAAACCCATAAGTTTCATCCAATTATGACTTAATCTTCTCTGGTTATGGCCAAAATAAGAAAATGGCTCCAGACTTTATTTTTGAAACCGTGGAGCAATTTTGCCTATGGGGCAATCTGCACCATCGATCTCAAATCGAAAGAGATATGAACCATTGATATTCTTAGGAACATCTACATTCCAAATCACTATCAGATTCATCTTGTTGGGAAACCTCCATTGGAAACCAAAACTTGCTAGTTACGCGAACTCTCCGAAAATTACAGTCCGAAACTTTGTCGGACTGGCTCTGTTGGAATTCACCCATCAGAAACTTTGATTGGAAGGGTGCATGGATCCCTCCAAAATCTACAATCCAAAACATTATTGGACTCCATTCATTAGAATCCCTCTATTGGAAAATGCAACTTACCATGCTCCTCTACCTTTCCGAAAACTGGGCCCCAATAGACTATCAGACTCGTTCTATCAGACTCTCCCATCGAAACCCTTTCTGAACAAGACTTTCGATAGCCTCCTTATGAGGACTCACACTCTAATCCCACGTGGCACTTTTCTTATCCCCCCAACCCTTCCATGATAACATGATCGTCTGATAGATCAGATGGTCAACAATCGTGCCAATCGACAACCACGATCATTTCAGGATCCAAAGCTGCGCACTGGTTACCTCTGTCGGAATGACTTCATCATAATTTTTTTGAATGAGCTCTTCCAAAAATGCCTTTCCAAAAGAACGTCTCCATGACATCTGATAGCTAAGAATGATCTCGATTGATCTGATGTCTCTCATTCTTTCGAGCTTCTACCGTCGAGCTTCTCTTGTTTGGACTTCAAACCTATGTCTGAATTTAGACCTTCTGAATCCATCCATGATTGAAAATGGATCTGAATGATCTAAAGGTCCTTTCTATTTCAATCTCATTTCATCGGACTCCTCCCTTTGGACTCAACTCCATGCTCGACTCCAAGGTATTTCTGAACCCTTCTTCTTGAAGGCCTATCAAGAATGCCTTTCTCGGACCTCTATGATTGAATCTTGACCGTTGATTCTCTAGGTCTAATTATTCTGGGTCATCAATCCAAAAAACTATAGAGTCATCATGAAACTCATAGGAATTCAACTTCCAAGGCCGAATTAAAGAACCACATGGCCTTCCCCTCAAGAAGCTCATGTAACTGATATTCTCCACTAAAACCAAAATGGGTAAATAAAATATAAAACAAATACTTATCCCCTCAAGCCCCCTCTCTCATGGAATCATACCCCCATATAACTCTTTTCCTTGTCCGTCTAGTAGCCAACGATGTATTTTATTATTAATTATGATCAAAACATTACATTTCCTATGCTCACTAGCCTCTTTTAATTGTTTGGGCTCTTTGGCCTTTCATCAAATAAACAAATACATTATTTAAATATGGGGACTCAAAACTGGGGTATTACACGATAACTTGGTAATGATGGAAGAGGCTTTGAAGAAGCTAGAATCAGCAGTCTAAGAGACCAAGAAAGCCCCTTCCATTTCCACTGTCGAAGCTACTACCATGGTAGAGGAAAACATGATAAAATCACTTTCCAATACCCTTAGTGACTTTTGGAAGCACACTAACGGAATTGGTTTCAAGCTCATGAGGAAAATGGGTTATCATGGCCATGGGATAGGCAAGGAAATCCAAGCAATTTTTATTCCCATTGTAGCTTAATAGAGGCTCAAGTGTGAAGGCCTAGGATTAAGTGGAAAAAATCCAACACAAGTGAAACTCAAACCACTTATGTCAAGGCAAGAGAAACCAGAAAAGAAGCCATGTGCAACAAGCCTCTCAAATCTACTTGTAGAAGATTGGAAGAGGGCAACAAAGAGATGATTCTGCCATCCATATTCTCTCCAACTCTTGGGGGACCAAGCAACCAATATGGAAATAATTCTCATAGACTAAAATGTTATGGCTTAGTTTGTTTTTGTTGCAAGAAAATGGGTCATAAGGCTAGCGATTTTTGGCACTCTAGAAGGCCAAGAAACCCATGCAAGAATTATTTCCAATACTATAGATTGACTGGACATGGGGAGGCCAAATGTTAGAGGATTCACCGAGAACTCAATCCCAAGAACCAGACAACCAAGAAAAAATCTTGGAGAGTCAAGGTCAAGGGTTAATATGAGTTGTTGGAACTTGCCCAAGGAGTAGTGGTTTTCCAATGACCTATTGTAGTAGTGAATGTCATCCGCGACCATGAGAAGGACAACACGGTTATGCCAAAGGTATCACCTACTTAGCTCTTATCTTCCATTGTATAGTGGATGAATCCTTTCTTTGAGATTTTCTGAAGTCTTCTTGATGACATGAGAATAAGAAAATTGAAGGAGTTGAAGCTTTTCGGGACAAAAATCCTACAAATGGGAGGTGTGATCCAAATTGGATCCTTGCCTAAATTATTTTGTAAAATTGTAATAAAATTGTAATTATTTTTTTCATTTCATTTTGTCTTTTTTGGAAAAATTGGAAGTGGAAACAAGCCATGTGATGGTTGGACTTCCAAAGGAAACACATTAAAATAATGAAGGTTGTAGCGAAGAGGGAAACAAAGGGATACAAGGAGAACTTGGGAAGTTTGCAAAGATGAGAGCTCAAAGAGTGAATCCTGCTTGAAGATCAGTGGACAAAGGAGTTAAGGAGCCTACCCATGATGAGCGAAGGCTTATTTGAGCTATGACCATTTGCATTTTTTTTAGTGAGTAAAAAGGCATGGGATTTTTTAGCGTGCATAGCTCACCATTTGTAAAGAACTTCATAGGAAAAAGAAATCTCTGTTAATTATAGTGCATTTAACCATTGCTATGAATATGGTGTGTGTGATTTATCTATTACCTGTTTGTTTTAGTGAGAGGAATTTCTCTGTTTATGAGAAATGAAAAACCCATGCTCATGGATGATCCATTCTATAGTTGAATAAATTCACCTTTAAACAATCGCTTGGTATGCTTGCACAATGTTGGTTGATTTTTTTTTGTTCCTTTAATTGTACACATATACCTTGACATTGATTTCCCTATAATTGGGAACAATTGGGTTCATTTATTGACTCACCTAGCATCTATCATGGAACATATTCGTTTATCCTAGTCTTATTCACAACGATTTGAGGAAGGCTGAGTTTCTTGCGGCCTGTAGGAATCTCAATTTACTGTATAATCGTTTATTTATCTTATATACAATTTCATTAATTCTTGGGAAAAGGGAAATAAGCTTATAACAATTAATTACTGGGTTTTTTTGCACCATTTCCTCACATTACTCTTGATGAAGAGTGTGCACCTTAATATATAACAAAGATTATATTTAATTCCACAAAGACCCGTGCCAATGAAATGGTCAGGCCATAGGCCCACTATTTACTAATCATTGGTATAGATGAAAATATATAAAGTGGATTACACACATGGAACCAAATTAGGAACCTACAATAGAGATGGGGATTTTACTTTGGAAAGTCACACTGGAAAAAAAAACTAGAACTAGTGGAGATTTATTATGCTCAGAGAATTCATTACAAAGGGGTGAGCTATGCATGCTCAAAATATCACACATTATCACTCACTAGAAAACGAAAGTTGTTGATGGCCATGGCTCAAAGACACCTTCTCTCATGGTGGACATGCTCCTTGACAGTCTACACTCTTTGAGCTCTCATGTTTTCCCTTCAAGCTTCCGAAGTTCTCTTTGCATCTCCTGTTTGATGTCCTTCTTCACTACAACCTTAATTTTTAATGGGCTACCTTGGAAGGCAAACCATCATAATGGTTTGTTTCAACTTCCAAGTAAAATTTTGATATTTTCTCAACTTTTCCAAAAAAAGGATTAAATTCTTATTACAAAGTTTAAAACAGATCTTGGTGAGGATCCAATTCGGATCAAACCTCCCCATTCACTGGCTTTTGTTCCCAAAAAGATTCAACTTGTTAGAAAAACAGGATCACAGAGAAATAAAATAAAACAAATGCGGAAATAAAACACATAAGATACACAATACAATAGAGACACAGATATGCGTGTTTCACCCAGTGTGGGCTACGTCCACCAGAGAAATTGCCAGGTCCTTGCTTTATTATTATCCAACAAATGAAGGGATACAACCTACAACACACCTGCTGTAACTTCCTCTTCTTTCTCTCATAGTCTCCTATCTCAGAATACAATATTCACAATGATACATAGCCGCATTAAATTTCCCTCATAAAAGAGGGTTGCGTTCTAGGCAAAAAATACGAACATAACTTATACCGTCAGATCGGCGACCTTATAATGAACGTTTCAGATTTACAATGAAATTAAAATATACATTTACAAGGAAAATTTTCCTTCGGGGGCTTTTCCCTTGAACCCCCGTTGGGGGTCTTCTTGCCCCCGAACCCCCCAGTCGGGGGGATGGACCCCCCGAACCCCATAGAGGGGGTAACCCCCCTATGCACTCCTTCGCGTGGATGAGTGTACATTCTTTCGGGGTGTAAAGTCTTCATGGGGTATAAACATGGATGAAAACAAAGACCTTTGAATCAGGAAGATAATTAGGCTCCAAAACCAACACAACTCCCTTCAATCGTATTCTTCTCTACCTTCAAGCATCCTTTGGAAAATATCCAAGAAAGGGTGCCTCCACTATAATATGCAAGATAAGAGTTGAATAGGGGCTTCCTTTGGCATAATCCTACTTTCCATATAATGGCTAGAGACAGAAATCATTGTTGCAACATGTCGTTGGATAACCACTTCTCCATGGGCTGCAAGTGGAAGAAACTCCTCTTCATAGCCTATGGGACAAAATTGTGACTTCAACAATGCCTTGAATTCCTTCCATTTCATAAGCATAGTATTCTTTCCTATCCTTAGTGCATCCTCATAACTCTCCCACCACAACAAAGTATGCCCAATCATCTTCAAACATGAAAAGGAAATATGTTGTGTTTCCTGGGATTTGATAAAAACCAATGTAAAATTCCATTTGTTTCAACCAATTATTCATTACTTTAGCATTAATTTATTGATCATAAATTGGTATTTCATTTTTGTCTTCAACTTTGAGAGGAATATGGGAAGATAACGAAAAATAATGGTTTTTTCATGAATCATTACATGTTGACCTCTTCTCATGAGGCAAAAGGATTATTTTTACTGTACTTTCGTCCTAATCTACCTTTATCCCTTACATGTGGCCTAAATGGGTTTTTACTAAAAGGACAAGATACATATAACTATCAACTAAAATCATAATTAAATGAATAACATAAAAACAATTGTTAACATAGAAATATAACACTAATAACGAATGTGTTAAATCCTTAGGGCTTGTAATAGTCCCCTCTTCTAGTTTTCTTTTCCCCAAAGAAACTTAAGTGAATGATGTTCTGTGACATCAGGTTTCCATATAAAATTTTCTATTGTTAGGTCCTTCAATTGAATGAGATATTATGTTATGGTTCCAGTCCTCAATTTCTTTTCTCTAGTATCTAAGATGCATTCTAGAATCAAGATCATGAGGCCTTCATCATCTAAAGGAAGTAGAGTGTTTGAACTTTAAACATTGTATCTCACCACCTTTTTTAAGAATGGAAAATGAAATATATTATGCAATTAGACACCTACTTGAAGCTCCAAACTATAAGAAATTGGTCCTATTTTTGTTGAAATACTATATGTTCCATAGTACTTGGGTCAAGTTTTTATTTTTTCTTATTTTTTAGCGATTTTTTCTTTTATGGTCGTAATCTTACTTGAAGACCCAGTCTCCAGACACAAAATCATTTCAACTTATGTGTTTTTCTTTCTACACTTTCATTCTATCTTGGGATAATAAAATATTTTTCTTTAAATCCTTCAAAAATGTGTTGACTTTCTTCAAGAAAGTCTTGTACAACTGATAATTGTCTATTCCTATTCAAGAGACTAATTAATCAACAAAGGATGATAATAGCTATAGAGGGCCTTGAAAAGTGCCATATCAATGGACATGTGGTATGATGTGTTGTACCAATTTTCTATGAAGTGAAATCATTTTACCCATGAGAATTGATATTATGCAACATAGTTTTATAGATATCCTTCCAAACATTTGTTAACAACTTCATTTTGACCATTTGTTTAGGGATGATAAATAATGCTTCAAATAAAGGTGGTTCCTACCAACTTGAACGATACTTTCCAAACATGACTCATGAACTTGGGATATCAACCGCTAACAATGTTTTGGGAAAGGCCATGTATCTTGTAAATACGATTCACAAATATCTCTGCAAATTGGGAAGTAGTAAAATTAACATCTAGGGGAGTGAAATGGTCATACTTGGTCAATAGGTCAACCCCAAAAAAAGTGGAATTATTTCCCCACACCTTAGTCGTTAGGAAATCCTCTCACAACGTCCATGCTAATCTAATCCCATTTATGGCTTGGGATGGGTAAGGGTAAGGATTGTAACAAGCATGGAATCCTTGTTTTTTTTAGTTTTATTCTTTTAACATGTTTCACATGATCATGGCACAAAACATTTTAGATTCGAGTTTAAACCCTTCCAAAAGAATCTATTCCCGCTGCATTAATAAGTTTTGAAAAATCCAAAATGTCCAGTGGAAGGAGAAAAGAGACATTCAATGAGAATCTTTGATTTGATTTTTATACAAAATGATATCACCTAAAATTGAGTATTTGTTGCTTCCTTTCTATGTGTTATCGAGTTCTTGCAACATGAATGGAGCCATCCCATCCTTGGCATATCCAACAAGTATCTCTTCTTTCCATCTCAGTTTCATTATGGATATGGTGTGAAGTTGAAGTACTTGGGATAATAATTTTTCCACAACATTGTTGATGCCTTTTTTTTATATTGAATCTCAAAGTCGCACCCTTGTAGCTCGTTGACCCATTGAGCTTGTTGCTCACTTAAATTATGTTGGGTCAAGAGGTACTTCAAACTTTGATGTTTTTTTTTATGATAATTTTTTTTCTAACATATATTGTTTAAAATTTTCTATTACATGCCTTGGTACTAACATTCCTTGTCATAAATGCATAATGAGTTTTCTCTATTAGTCAAGTTTTCTCTATCAATTAACTTCCTAATTTTAAAATATATAGGTCGATGGTTTTGTGTAATCATAACTCTAATTCTAGTACCAAAAGCATCACATTAGGTCATGAAAGGGTGTGAGAAATCAGACAAAGTGTAATTACCTAAAAGTATACTACCTCTATATTTGTAATAAACATAAATATAATTATACTTAACTATTATAGGTAATTCAAAGGACATCATGCTCATGTGAAGAGTTGCATCCCATTTACTTTGTGGTATATAATTTGGTGTCCATTTATCAATGAAATATATTAATAGTTTAATTATATACCACCTTTATTGCATAAATATTATTATACTTAACTATTATAAGTAATTCAAAGGACATCATGCTCATGTGAAGAGTTGCATTCCATTTACTTTGTGGTATATAATTTGGTGTCCATTTATCAATGAAATATATTTATCAATGAAATATATTAATAGTTTAATTATATACCACCTTTATTGTGAAGGTAATAGATCTAATTATTGCTCATTTAATTATCAACCTAGAGTAGTATGTACTTGCAATATACCGATGCATTATATGTGCAAAAATAACTTACGTGTAGTATATAATTACTTAATATGCCTAATAATAATAAAAACAAGGAAAGTTTGTCCTAGTTGGAAATGAACACAAGCTATTCTAATATAATTAAAGAAAAAACATAATTATTCTAAGTTGTAATACAAAGAATATAATTTTAATCTAATAGGTAAACAAAAAATTCAAGTTAATATGTAGTTAATTCATATCCAATTCTTGAATTAAAATATACTATAATCTCAAACAATTGTAATTGCATGCTACAAATATATGCTATAACTTTTGTTATGCTAGATAGTACTATGTTTTTATTGGTTTGGAATGTAATTATATAATTTAATGTTAGCCACATATCATGAAATAGTAATAGAAGCCAACACACTACTATAATCTCAAACAATTGTAATTGCATGCTACAAATATATGCTATAACTTTTGTTATGCTTTCCTATAGATAGTACTATGTTTTTATTGGTTTGGAATGTAATTATATAATTTAATGTTAGCCAAATATCATGAAATATTAATAGAAGCCAACACACAATTCAATGAATAGGAATGAAGCTAAACAATAATGAAAGGAAACTAATGAATAGAAATAACAACTATATTAGGCGAGTTGACCCTTACTCCTTAGAATAAGTTGTTGATTATTGGATTATAGTACTAAAGAATTAACTCAATACATAGACTTGAAGGACTCGAAGTGAAGGTATATTTCTATTATTAGAAAATAAGTGATTACAATCACTTAATCATAGGTTTGTTACATAGTTTGTGCTCTCCCAATTTAGCATTGTCCCTTGTTATTTATACATATTCATAGGTTTTTTATTACATTAATATTCAAAGAAAAATGATGAACATCAATCCCAAATTCTTATGGTTTGCTACATAAACAAGAATTGTAGGTGCATATGTTATGATTTGATAGATCACAACATCTCTAAGAGATGCTAAATTAACCCTTGCACTATTTTCCATATCCTAATTGTGCTCGGGAGATATTAAAAATTACCTTGGGATGTGCATTTGTAATGATAAATTGGTGATAAATTGGTATAGAGGCATCCTCAATTTGTTGGAGTGAAGGTCGCGAGAAATCTAGGTTGGATGTTGATTATATGGCACCTATTGGAAGTCAAGCTACTAGAATGAAGGTTGTGTGGCATCTATTGGTAAGAAGACTGCATGGCATAAACACAATCCTTTACAAATTGAAGTGCATGCTATTATATAAGTTATAATCAAACCATGGGTAACCATGGTGTTTCTAAGTTATCAATAATCAAGAAAACATTCACAAAACAACCTCTATTTACCTTAATTCCTATTGATCAAGTCAACCATGTATAAGCATGGAATAAGGTGAAGATGGAGAGTTGTTGTGTCAAAAGGATGAAGGAAGGGTGCATAAAGAGGGAAATCACCAATCAAAATGATGTCAAAATGGAGACCCATCATCTCCTCCACATTGAAGGTATTTCATTTCTCTTTTGCAACCAATTCATATAGACTCGGGAAGACCAACATCAACATCGCTCTAGTTGTAGGCCACATGCCCATATTCTATCTTTGTGTAATATCATAGATGTTTCTCAATAGGAGAACAATAAGTCACTTATTGAAACTCATTCCACTCTTGTACTAACCTATAGATTGGGGTAGAGAACCATAGGATTGGATAATGGAATCAAAATCCCATCCATCTTGTCCCATTCCTATTTAAATAATCTAGGTAGATATTGGCCCTGGCTAAAACAATGTTAAACATAAAGTACCATCTAGGATCTGTTTGATAAAAAACAAGGGGCACAATGTGCCATCTATCACAGGAGGACAATAAAGAATTAATGTGATGATAATTATTGATTTATTCATAGGTGGTGATTTCTTGTCTTTGATTTTGTCTCATCAACTTCATTCTCCTAGGATTAGACAAGAATTGTTGATGGTTTTGAATAACTATTCCAGGTATAGGATGTTCATTTCTAACAATAGAACTTCAGGATGCTTCATTATTTCCATAGAAATCCCATTCTTCTTTCCATAATAATTTGATTATATATAAAGGATGCAAAATATTTGATTTGAATGTTCCCAACACAAGGTTTAGGATTCCACCTAGTTTTCGACTATAGGAGAAAATCAATTTGATACCATTCACATAATAAATTCTTCTCTCTCACTGAAGAGGATGAATACATGCTAGAAAAATTAGGAATGCTATATTTCGTGCTATTTACCTATTGTCAATCTTGTTATCCTCAACCTTGTCCATTGTTTATGGAGAAACATGGAATAAATAATTGAAGGGGATCTACAAGAAAATTCTTGCATATCCAGTCCAAAATATATTTGAACCTCATGCTCCTTGATATTTAGGTGGTATTGGCTATTCTCAAGCTTGGATTCCATTTTCTTTCTTTAGCTAGACGTTGGGAAATCCAATGTTCTTGCATCTTTTGAATTTCATGATTGTATTTCTATTTGTGGATTATGCCAAGATCATGCAGTTCTTATTTTCCTTGCCAATGTTGTAAATTAGATTTTAAGGAGGCAATAACATATGTGTTTGTAAGAATATAATCTAAAATTGTGTTTATTGCCTCCTTTGTTGAATTGATATCAATACTTTCTTTTGGATGCTCGGGGTCTGCATGAATTTCTTATTGTAAAGAATCAAGTAGTATATCCATATTGGATTTCTCAGTGGCATGTCGTTGTTTAGGTTCCATCTCGTGTAATTTTTTCTAAGATTCTTATTTTGTAATTTCAACCTCTTATTCTATTTTCTCAATTTTCTACTTTGAATCCTTAACATTTAATTATGAGACTTAATATGTCTATCTAGGAATTATAGTTGTGCATTCTATTCCTCTAAGTATTTCATCCCACTATTCCTTTTTATCAATCTCGTCTTCTCAAACAACTTAATAGGTTTAGTAAATGTTACGTTTTTCTCCTTTTTAGGGATGAAATCCCCTACCACCTGTTTTCTTTCTTTTTGTGGCAACTTTTTGTTAATAGTCCCTACATATTGTATATTTTGAGAATGTGACGTGGAAATTCATGTTCGTGGCCACCTACATGGACAATAAATATCACCGCCTATATGTATTTATTAATATGATTAGGTGGCTCACCGCGTTCCAAGCCCCCAAATGTTTCTATCATTTCTAAAACAATGGGTCTCCGAAATTATATGCACTTTTTACCTACGGGCATACTCTTTATATTTTTTCATTTAGAATCCCTAGGACAATAAGGAGAAGAAAAACTTTTCCTATGTGGTGGATGTTAGGAACATGATTATGGAGAAGTAATAATAAAACAAATCAAAATGAATGTAGAAATAAAACACATAAGAACATAATACAAGAGAGACACCAATATACATGGTTCACCCGATATGGGCTACATTCATGGAGGAACAACCAATCCTTCCTTTATTCAATCTAAAAAAATGAAGGGATAACACTTGAAACACATCCACTGTAACCTCCTCTTCACTCTCTCATAGTCACTTCTCTTAGACACACCACAATATCGCACCATACACAACCGAAAAATAATTCCTTCTCAAAAAAATGGTTTCCTTCTAGGGAAAAAAGTACAAACATAGCATCTATCATCAAATTTGTGACCTAATAATGAACGATATAGATTGACTATGAAATATATATATATATATATATATATATATATATATATATATATTACAACCTTAATTCTTAGCTGAAATTAGAAAACCATGGGATGGGAAATTATGTGCCAAAACTACCCAAAATGGATGCAAAAAATTTCCCAATTTTTTTTGCTTAGGGGCGAAATTTTTTCTCGGGGGCTTTGCCCCCCATTGCAAATTTCCCAATTTTTTTTTGCTTAGGGGCAGAATTGTTTCTTGGGGGCTTTGCCCCCCATTGCACCTAGTGCAACATAACAATTCATGGTTCTAATCGTTCAAAGACTATAATACAAAACCACCATAAGGGTTTGGGATCCAAATGTAACATACCCAACCTCCAAGATGGGTGATGTTACTGCTAATAATGACCACATGAAACTCTGATACCAATTTTTAATGTAGAAACATGCATAACATGACATTCAAGATCATGCAACTGTCCATAAAAATTAAGAACATGAATGCAATTAATTTAAACATGTTGAACAACAATTAAACATATACAAAAAAATTCAATCACAAGAAACACAAATGAAAATGCTTCTTACCCACAACGAGAAACAATAAATAAGATAAGACTCAAAGTGAAATGCACGACAATTTATCTCATCATTTAACATAAATAAACATAGTAAATAAATAAAAATATTTTAATAACAAAATGTGCAACTGGATACATAGGACGAAAATTCCTCCCAACCATAGAATTTCTTTTCTAGTTCTCAACAACAATTCAACCCTAAGTTGGGGCTATGAATCCACAAGAGATGGTGGCTCCTAAGGCTGGGTACTTCCCTCTCTCAACAACTAATTCCTCCAACCATTCCAATCCAACATAACTCTTTCCCCTCAACCTGCATAACCCAAGGAATGTGATCCCCTTCTCTACCATGTATTCCCTCAGGCTATCCCACTTCCCTCTAGGGCTCCAACACATGTTGGATAGGAAAAAATTCTCTGCTAGGGACTCTAAGAATCTGCAACTACAACAAGAATTATCACAACAACAAATTACTTTCTCTATTAACTATTTCTTGAATAGAAAATTACTCACGGACCTACAACCTATCTCTCCATGAAATTATAGCTGCAAAAATATGTTATACATGCCCACTATGGTCTCCTTCAAGCTTCAACACTCCAAAATCTCTTGCTGTACAAAAATATGCTTGTAAAAATTGCTCCCCTTTCCCATATGAATTTCCTTCTTTTCCCTACTTGACTCTCACTCTTCCTCAAAAGGATTTAATTGAATCTTACACTTCCCCCATACTTTCAATAAATTTATGAGGTTATCTTACACACCAACCCTCTTACATGTATTCAATGATTGGGGCTTGGAAACACTCAAAAGGAAAATCAAGTCTTAAAGTAAAGATAATTTTGAAAGATGGCTTGTGTTTAATAGACATGGGTAATCCCCCTTAGACACCCCCTCTCTTGTGGAAACTTATCCCCCATGAATCTAAAGTTTACACATTGCATCACTTGCCCACATCCATACATCATATTTACATTATACACTTCTAAAATATGGATTAAAAATGGGTATGTTACATTCCCCTCCCCCTACAATTTTCAATGTCCTTAATGCACATCACCATACAATATTACATATTTACATACATAAATTTTTACATCAAAATACTTGATAATTTTGCAACTTAATGAATCACACAACAATTCCAACTAACAACCCTCATTCCCATCAACATTCACAACCCAAGGAATTGGATCTAGCATTGCTCGGATAAGAAGTCTCATATTTGTGGCTCCAGGAACTTCAGTTTCCAAAATGGAGTCTTCGTACACTTATGTGCAATCGTGCATTCATATTTCTTCAAACTTTTATGAGTACGCCTCCTACATGGCCTCCTTGTGTTCCCACACAACATATTCAAGACCATAGCAGGTCCATTTCAACCTTTACTAGGCCGATGGATTTATTCTTGAGCGCTTTATTTTACGAGGAAAATCTCTCTATGGCTAGGGGAAAACCACAACAGACGAAAATGACTGCAGAAATCAACTCTATTCTCAAATATTCTATATAAACAAATATGCTAGCAAGACAAGATAAAAGGCCTACCTCGTCCAGATGTTCGATGAAGTCCATTGTTGAGAACTTGACCCAAAGCAATACACCTGCAACTAGTCCTCAACAACCAAGCAAAGAAATAAAATGGTGATAATATATTATGTTAGCACATTCAATAACATAATCCATTAATAAACATGACAAATATGCTCATGGAATAATAATTCAAATATTTGCAAGATATCAATTGGACGGGAAAAGAGTATTTCTATTAATATATGATTAGCAGAAGTGAAAATGTTACATATTTCTATGTCGACACGGTTTGAAATTGAGAAACTAATTTCCTTCTAGCTGGGCCTCCACCACTTCAATCCTCCACCAAAGGCAATCTCATAAAAGAGAAACAATGAGGTTCTCAATCAATAAGGGAAGAGATTAGGGGTTGAACACTGTGTTCAAACTCAAAGGAAAAAGGGATGCATACTCAATATGAAGTAAATAATTTCTCCAGAGTAACTTTTCTCTCATAGTTGAATTCTTTTTCCTCCTTTCCATAGCTTGGAATTGGCCCATTTATAGTCTTCAAATGGAACTGAAGGGTCGAATCGAAACATTTCCAGTATATGGAAGGCCAAGGATCATAGATCTCCTATCATGACATGGAAACCCGATACCATTTTTCATTTTTGGGCATAAATATCGATGTACATGGGTTGTAGTGGTGCAACCTACATATACACATGTTGTATAGTAGGCAAGGTGCGTACATGTGGAAAAAATGTATTTTTTAGCTTTGAGATTTGCAAAAAGAGATGAAAAGTCTGCATAGGGAAATGGAAAAAGGCCCTTTGTGCAAGATTGCATAGGGTGAGGCAAATCTTGCTATAACAGATGCCCCTTAATGTGTGAGGTCAAAGTAGTATTTGCGATGGCCAAAATACATTATAAAAACCCAGAAGTGCAGTGATGGGGAACCAACTAGAAGGACTAGTTTCTCATTACATTCTGCACTAAATTTGTATACATGGTTTCCAATAGAATTACACTTGCATATCCATGCAAAAATATACCAAAAAACTGTCCGTGGCCATGAATAGGAAAATACAAATGTGGTTACATGCCAAAGACTGTCATAGTCACGAACAAGGCCTAGTAGAACCAGTTTGAAAATCAACCTGAAGATATCTGTATACAATGGAGTACAATATGATATCCCATGATCACTAAAGTCATATAGGTACTGGTCCAATGAAAAGGAAGCAACAACTTAGGAAAGCTGTGGCCACATACTGAGATATTCAAGTCTTCAACACAATCCGCCAAAGGTGCAAGTCTACATTATGTGAATAAAGGAGTTGAGGTCGAACATAATGAGACATCGTTTTATTACCGGTCATTGAGGTATATCGTTAACAAACACGAGACAATCTATCGATGATGAAAGTAGGTATCAAGGCACCGAGTACATTCTTACAAGTGTGAATAAAGGAGTTGGGGTTGAAAACTTGAAGAATACATCGATTAGGAGACATTGATGTATTCCCAACTGTCGATGGCGAGAGAACCTACCACTAATAACTACAAGCCTTAAGGTACTTATAAGACTCTAGGTCTCATTTCCAGAATATATGAGCTGAAGTCGATGGAAGGAGACCTGGTGAAAGGAGATCTATTAAGGCATCTCTCATCATTCAACATGAGGTACAAAGAAGGAGCTTCATGATTTGGAGGAAATCAGATGGAGAACATGTTCACAAATCGACGACCCTTGCATCTTTCCCGTGTGCCAAGTGAAAGAGGTACATGAAAAATACCCTTTGGATAACATCCAATGAGGAAAACTTTTGACAAAGGTGAGGAAACCACCAATAAGGATAATGGCATCCAAGACATTGCACGAATCCCAATGTGAATATAATTCTTGTTGTCGAACACAAGGGAAACCATCTAGTCAACGACCAATAATGAAATGTCGGTTGATGGGTTCAAGGTTACCTACCAATGATGAAAGTAGGACCAAGATGTGTTATAGGACTACAATATCATGCGAATATGAGACAAACTGAGGGTATGGCCGACATGCAAAGTCAAGAGTTCCAAGGAATGGTCGACACAGGTTGATAGACTTCCTTTGAACAAGAGCATGAGACATATGGAAGACTCTGACATCATAGACTTAATGATGAAACCATGAGATGCAGGAGGCATCAATGAAATTATATATAGGGACTAGAAGAGTAACCAATCGGTAGAGAAGACTCTGTAACGAGCTCAGCTTCCTAAGGCCATGCTAAACCCAAAATTATGATGACAAATGGACTCAATAACTTTGTGCTTTATTCAAAGGCGACGTGACTGTTGCCAATATAAGATAATAATCCCTTCCCACCCGTCGTTTTTTGTTTCTTCATAGAAAAATGAATGCTATGATATAGAGGAGGAAACAAGTGTCGCAAGTAAGCAAAACTAGTTCCAGTAGTGGAACGTACCTATGCTCAATACAAGGAGATGCATGCGAGAGATGGACACTTGGGGGAATGTTCCCTCCTAAGTATAGTGTGTCAAATTGCGAAGGATATAAATGAGGCTATTCTTGGTTGAGGATGCAAAACTACTGAGGCAAACAATTTATAACACAAAGCAAGAACCAACTATAGTCTCAATACTGCAAGCAAGGGCATGAGATGGAATCACAACTTAACGCCAGGAAATGTCCTTTTTTATGATATTTAGTATATTTGGTGTGAAAAAGGGATAAACTTGTGCCAAATAGACTTCCTTTCATATCCAAGTTACAAGTGTGAAAGAGACAAGTTCACTTGACAATCTTTTCACTTTTTGAAGACGAGTTGGAAAAGAGATTAAATCAAACTCGGTTGGGAGTCCTCTAGGTACAAGGCAACATGTTTATGAGTGAGAAATGAGGCTTAGCATAAATTCATGTATAAACTATAAGGGACTCCTAGTCCTATGGAAAAAGTCTCTGTATGGGCACCAAATGAAGCAAAGGATCTAACTAGGACACCCATGTTTGGTAAGTTTCTACCACTTGATAACAACACATCTTATAGAAGATGGAGGGTTCAGTGTTGCAACAAATGGGTTCGTACCTAAGGCATATGAGTGACATTTATAGGTCAATGAAAAATTGCATGATGGAATGGATACCTATCCTATATGCTGGGTAGTGAAAATACCTGCCCGTGGTTATGAACAACCGACAAAACGTGGAAATCTGCAAGAATCCCTAGCAAAAACTACAAAAACCAACTTAATCCACCGCTGTATTAGTCCATATGGTGAAAAAATGACTCAAAAATATAGAAAGTGGGTAAAGATTGTTATAAATAGTAACAAAACCAAAAATTACTATGTCATTTTGACTTTTTACCCAAATAGTGAAAATTGGACCAAAATACCTTCGATCCTCAACCGGTGATTATGAGAGCATCAAACGACGAAATCAGAATCTGTATGGACCAGGTAATTCCTCTCGCCCTCCTCTTCCTTTCTAGTGGATTAAAATTTTAAATTAGGTTTCAAATTTTGAGTAAATTAGGGCGCAAATTGAGTAACTCAGTGTACGGGAGCTACCATTTATCGGGTCATGTATACGTGAAGTTATACGCGACTGTGTAAACTATAGGGCATGTGTACTTAGCCCTATACACTACTGTAAATTCAAAAAACCAAGTACAAGTCCGTAATCAATGATTTTTATGGTTGCTAACTCAAAATTTGACTTTATCTCACAGGATGGTGCTAGAATGGAGGGAAAGGGAGCACGGGGAGGTAGAGGCTACTGTGGACAGAGATCTAGGGGCCCAAATGGCCTTGAAAATATGTGGCTTATACAAATTTTGGGCACTCAAAGGGTTGAGGGACCAGGTGAGGCTGCTTGAGATGCTTGTGGATTACTGGGACCCTAACAGTGAAAGATTCAACCTCGATGGGAAACCATTGAGGATTGAAGTGGAGGATATATAAGTTTTTACTAGTTTATCGCGCCGGGGTGAGGTGGTAAACCTAAAATCATGGGGAGATGGGAGAAGAATGAATATATAGGAGTACATAGATGCTCACTGTGTAGCAGGGACCCCGAAGTTCGGGAGTCAACTCCCCATCCAAGAGACAAACAATCTCAGCCTCAAGATTGTTGTCCTCTTGTTGACCAGGATCACACGATCGACTTCGTTGCACCAGGCATCGAGGCCGCTCATGTTATATGTTGTAGAGTGCTTGAGACCCATAGTATATGATTGGTGTACCTCACTATTGGCTAATATGAAGAGTTAGTTGACAGAGTGCAAACATGGTAGCAAGAGGAACTACGGATTTGCCTCTATCGGGTAACAAGGAAAATCAAATGAAAAGATGATGAGAAAGAATCCACCCATAAATTCAACCAAAGAGAGGTTTCCAGTCATCCCACAGACACTTAACAGTCACTACAGAGACCCAAGAAGACTCAACAATCAACAAAAGCTACCCAACAACCACCAAACCCAACAAACATGCAAAGAAGGTTGATGTACATGACTGTCCAGGGAAACAACACATATGTACGCAGCTTGAAGAAGGACAACACACGTATATACATGAATGTCAAGAAAAAACCCACGTATATGTTTCAAAAACAAAGCTAGGCAAGGGAGAAGGTTGAAAAAATCAGACCTAGAGTCAACAAAGGCTGTCAAGCAATGATACGACAAGAAACACAATAAGAATGACAACAATATAATGAGAAAAAAACTTCAAACCCCAATAAAAAAGATTCAATTCCCCAGTATAGTCACCAATTCTGTTACAAGGAAAATCTCTCTATGGCTAGGGGAAAACCACAATAGACAGAAATGACTGTAGAAATCAACTCTATTCTCAAATATGCTATATAAAAAAATATGCTAGCAAGACAAGATAAAAGGCCTACGTTGTCTAGACGTTTGATGAAGTCTATCGTTGATCACTTTACCCAAAGCAATACACCTGCAACTAGTCCTCAGCAACCAAGCAAAAAAAGAATATGGTGATAATATATGATGTTAGCACATTCAATATTATAATCCATTAATAAACATGACAAATACGCCCATGGAATAATAATTCAAATATTTTCAAGATATCAATTGGATGGGAAAAGAGTATTTCTATTAATATATGATCAACAGAAGTGAAAATGTTACAGACTTCCGTGTCGGCACGGTTCGAAACCGAGAAACTAATTTCCTTCCAGCTAGGCCTCCACCCCTTCAATCCTCCAACAAAGGCAAGCTCATAAAAGAGAAACAATGAGGTTCTCAATCAATAAGTGAAGAGCTTGGGGGATGAACACTGTGTTCAAACTGAAAGGACAAAAGGATGCAGACTCAATATGAAGTAAATAATTTCTCCAGAGTAACTTTTCTCTCAAAGTTGAATTCTTTCTCCTCCTTTCCATAGCTCGGAATTGGCCCATTTATAGCCTTCAAATGGAACTGAAGGTTCAATTCGGAATGTTTCCAGTATATGGAAGGCCAAGGATCATAGATCTCCTATCGTGACATGGAAACCCAACACCGTTTTTCATTTTTGGGCACAAATTTTGATGTACGCGCGCTGTAGTGGTGCAGCCTGCGTATATGCATGTTGTATAGTAGGCAAGGTGCATACATGTGGAAAAAATGTATTTTTTAGCTCTGGGATTTGCAAAAAGGGATGAAAAGTCTGCATAGGGAAATGGAAAAAATCCCTCTGTGCAAGATTGCATAGGGTGAGGCAAATCTTGCTATAACACTTTGAACTTCCAGTTTAGGATGCACATGGGCTCCACCAGGAAGTCCCCTTCATGTTCCACTTGGATCACAATCCAATCAATCAAATGGTTAGGATTAGGTACATACTTCCTTAGTAAAGACACATGGAACACCTTATGAATTATCATGGATGCAGGTAATGAAAGCATGTATGCAACTAGGCCTATTCTTTTTAGGATTTCAAATGCCCTACAGTATATTTTTCCAATTTTGGGAAACTTATATCTTTCTTTAAATTTCAGATTGATTATCTGTACATTGCATATTTCATTTTTATTTGTGTATGTTATAGAAGGATGTCCATGGTTGTGTGTTAATGATTATATTTTGTTGCAAGTTGTAGAGCCATTTAATTACAGTGTTGTGTATTTTTCTTCTTAGCTATAAGTTACTCTGCAGAGTACTAATCTAGATAGGTTTATTTGTAGATGAATTGCTCTAGTTTTAGTTTTGACAGAGTATTAATTTAGATAATATTACTTGTAATTGCAAGTGCTCTTTGTAGGTTTGTTCCATCTATTAATTTATCTTCAACATGATATTGTAGAAAATAGACTTTGAGTTATGATCTTTAATAACATTTTGGTTGATTTTGAAGTATGATTTTTAATGATAGATTAGTTCATTTTAGATTATGAAATCTCAGTTATGGATTTGAGTTGTAATTTCTAATTAGCATTAGTCAAGAGTTATAGATTTGCACAAAGTGTTTTTATTGTCATTCTAAAATATGAATTTGAATTAATATTTTTTTATTAAAAATTAAATTACGAATTTATGAGTTTATAGCTTTGCTTAAATTAGTGATTTTGAACAAAGTATTTCCTAGTATTAGCGTGATAGAGTGAATGATTGTTGTTTACTTGATGTTTACTTGAATTGTCATTAGTAGTTAAATGTCATCAATATGTGAGTTCTTGCTTTTCTTTCTTTTAGTTAGATAGATGAGTGTTCATTCTTGCAAGATAGAAATAAATGTGAGTTTTTTCTTTAAGAATATAGTTTACTTGTAAAGATAACTTTGGAATATTATTTTCTTATGTGCTTACTTGTCATTTGCTTATTCAAAGGAAGATTAAATAGATAGATGAAATAAGTCATAGATAGATTTCTTGTTATTTTCTTATTTAGAGATAGGTCAAATAGTTCGTAGTTCTAGAATTGCTTAAAGATCTTCATTATTTGATTTTACTAGAATTAGATTAGATTAGGCTAGGCTAGGATAGATTAGAGCTCTAGACCTGCACATACAGTGCTGGCACCTCGAAGCTTACGAGCCCTGGGTTGACAATTTAATGTCGAAATAGATAGCATATATTTTACTCGACATTTTTGGTGCCATTGTGGGGGAGGTGCTAAAGGGATTAGTGCTTAGGTAGGTAGGTTGCTTTTAATTACACAACAAGGGGGAGGAGAAAATTTAAGACGAGAGATAAGAACTTGCGCATCCATTTTAATGGGTTGCTCCAAAGCCTTGTTGTTCCCTTTCCACAAGAGTGTTTACTTTTTCTGCAAGTTTGCTTACTTTTCTTAATTTGTTTACTTTTCTCAAATTTTTTACTTTCCTCCAATTTACTTTCCCGTAAGCGTGCTATCTTTCCTGCACAATGTGCTTACTTTTCCACAATTTATATTCCCGCAAGCGTGCTTTCTTTCCTGCACAGTCTATTTACTTTCCCGCAATTTAGTTTTTCTGCCAATGTGCTTATTTTACTGCAAGAGTGTTTTCTTTTATTTCTTTCATGCAAGTGGGCTTTCCTTTCGCAAAGTGTGTTTATTTTTCCTTCCAGTATATTTACTTTCATACATGTGTGATTTTGATTTCGTTCTTGCAATCATATTTTATTTTATGCTTTGATTTCTTTCTCGTAAGTGTGATTTATTTTATACAAGCATGGTGTGTTTGGTTTGCACAAATTTGCTTTAAATATGTCTTTCATTGTTTAGGTAATTGTGATTAAAAACTTAAAAAATCTATGATAATAATAAAAAAAATGTTTGGGTGTTTTAAGAACCCTAGACACTAATCCCTGTGTGAGGTAGGATCCATCAACCAGAAGAATGAAATCGAAGGTGACCGTTAGTTTGGAAGAATTCTCTCAAATTATACCAGCAGCTGGTATCTCTTATTTTCAGTAAGAACACATCTTGACAATAGTCAAGAACTTATCTACCTCTCCAGAAATATTAGAAGAATCAAAGTCCCATGAGCTACAAAATGATTTTCCTTGCCAAACTATGAAGGAATCTGAAAAATTATGGACTACATCCAGTGGAGAGAAATCACTAAGACCTGATATTGAGGGGTTCTCAACATCCATCTCAGCAGATCCTTTATGTACTTCAGAAATCAATCATCTAGAAGAAGAAGATCTACATAGCATGATGAAGGAGAGAATAAAAATTATTGTTGATGAACATCAAGATTACATTGAAATTTGGTTTCAAGAGGTCATTAGGCCACAATACTATTCTCTTCTTCAACACCTTCTGATGCCAAAACAAGTAGGTTGGTTGGTTCTTCATATCCATGTAATCACTGTGGTAACTTTTTCATATGCGAATATGGGTATATTTCTTATCTTGCTTCTCACATGGTTACATTGGAAAATTTGTTACACTTGAATAACAATTTTTCTTTCCTTTTAGGTAGGGTAGGATAGTAAATAAAAACTGCATGTTGTTAGTTTATCTTAAAGTATAATGCAACCTCATGTTACATTTTATTTTTAATAAAAGAACTATGGGATACATGTTCCTGTGACTTGATCTCATGGATCTCATTAATTTTTGATATTTTAGAGTGCGGTTCTTGAGAAATAGTTCTAGAGATTTCCACAAGTATTTATTTCACCATAAGTAGACAATTTCAAAGAGACAAACATGGAATTATTTTCTTTCAAAAATATTTCTATATTTGAACCTTGTTGTCTGCTAAGCATCAATTGAATAATGACTTGTTGTAATTAGCCACATTGTTTGCAAATATTTCTATCTTCTTTCTCTCAAGGCATCTTTAATGGCAGTTTCTCTTAACCTCCACCACTAGAGGATATAAGGAAGTGATACCTTGACTATCAAACTTAGAGGCTACTTGTACAATTTTCCCAAGAACCCTGAGTAAGTGAGTAAAGTATCTTTATTAAATAGTAACAAGGAGGTCTGATTAGCAGTTAGCCATGGAAACATCACAATAACTTAAAAAAGAAGAAAGTGACTTGAGCCTAAAGATACCTTTCTGTTCTTTCCCAATGGTACCATCCACTACACACTAAAAATGTTTGATTATACCACATCTTTAGATAGGCTACGTCCGCTTAAGTACCCCTTACATTAGGACCATCTCTAAGGAATACATAAAGGAGAGTCATCCTCTAACATAAATACCACCACAATCTAAAAAAAGAGAAAAAAATTTCAGAGTTGTCTCCCCATCTTGCACAAAGAAATCTTTATATTAAAATATTAAAGGATGGTGGACTAGTATTTGAGCGTGTAAGAGGCTAACCTGCTTGGATACTGAATAAGTCTGTTGGAAGCGGGTACCAACATGTGGTATGACTAATTAAACCTGTCGGAGTATTGAACATTCTTGGTGGAAGTGGGGCATTCTACCTAGCGAGGATGATAATCTGAAAAAAAAATAATAAATAAAATTCCTAAATCTTAAACTTGTCCTAATGTATGACATTGCTTGTAGAAAAAGTTGACAAGAAGTATGTATGGTTAAGCTAAGATCAATGTACTCCATAAATCTACCAATGAGAACTAACTTTAAGACTATCTTAAGACTCTCTCACCTACCTCTTCTTAACTACATGTAGGATATTCTATTCTATAGGTGGGGCCATATTCTAACCATCTCGTTAGACTGATATGTGAAATTTATCTCTACACTTAACAAGCTGTAAATCTTAGGCTATTGGGAGAATTGAATAGTTATCTATATTTTTTATTGTGAGGTGTCACAATACTTAGGAGTGGGGGAGGGGTTTCCTAAGCTGACAATTGATAAATACTGCCTATCTATAATCCATGAGAAGAAGAAGTAGAATATTGTAAAATTTCTGTATATTTCTTTCATGATATGGGCTATTATATCAACAATTGTTTTTATTAAAATGTTAAACTTTATAGTACTGACATAATTTATGTGTATAATTAATAAGCTTGTTGTGCATTATACTTTACAGTTTTTCTTAATGTATGTTTTGCAAGGGAAGATTGCTTACACTCAAATGATCCATGTAACAATTGCAGATCGATAACAAAGGAAATTTGATCAAGTCTAAACTTTTCACACCAAGTCTTCCTCACAAAAACAATGTTACTACTTCCTCCCAGATTCCTACACCATCTTCTAAAAGTTGATATACCTAAGCCTTCCTCTCTTGAGCCATCTGATCAAACCCTGGCTATTGATAAATTGCAACAAAAAAATGCTCAGTTGCTTCAATAGTTGGAAGAGTGAAAAATATGGATAGGCATCTACAAAATATTGTAAAAGGCCCAATAAAAAATCCCCAGGACAAGAGGGAGAAGTTTCTAAAGCCAATCCACCCCCTCCTTCATGAGTCTAGTTATGTAGGGTGATTCAATTTTGTTTGCAGTGGGAACTGCAAATCCTTAGGCGTGGGGGTAATGTTGGGTTCATGTTTTGATTTTTTTACTGCGATGATCAAATCCTTTTTGCATGTGATATTACATATGCTATGATCTCATTTAGCCATTTTAAAGGTATTATCAAGATTTATACATCAATTTTCCATGGAATCACACAAGGTATGTGTAATAACCATTTTGCAATGGTTTTATGATTAATTCATCTTCAGTTGAATGGTTACACTGATATAACGTTTCTTGTTTGTTTGCAATAGGTAAAAAATGCGATCTGGCCTTCCATCCAGACCTTCATCTGGACCTTCACCTGAAACTGTTCCAGGTAGGGAACTTAGATCTTAATTTATGGGAAGAGAAAGATGAATCATAAAAATTCGGCACATGGGTTTTGTGCCCAATACGTCCAATTAGGTCCCACTTGAGTCGTTTCCTAAAATTGTAAACATATTGAGAGCAGTTTGTGGTCCTCGATCCAACCATCCAATACTCCAATACTCCATCCAACACTCCATCTGACACCCCATCCAACACTCCATTTGGCACTCGGAGCACATAGAAGTTGGTGATCCGCATATCTCAGGGCACCATTATGAAATTCGAGCACATGGGTTTTTCTCCCTTGGGATCCCTCTTGCTTAGTGTCCTACCAGAATTTTCTTCTAGCCATTGAAGATGCCCGAGATCCATGGCCTATTTACTCACTCTATTTCAAGCATTTAATGAAGATTCTTCAACAGAATTTGATTTTTAATGATGTAATTAATTTTATTATGCATATACTATTCTAATAGGATCTGAGGTCGACCTATCAGCTCTATAAACTCTCTATAAATACATGTTGTCTATTCTAGGAAGAAAAACATATTTGTATACATACACACATAAATTATTTTGATTTTTCTGTAAAACTCTGTTTTCATTATTAATATCAATGCCATGTTAATGTTGTGACTGCGTTTTGTTGTTGAAGGGTAACCACGATCTGTTGGGGGGGGGGGAAGTAGTGGTCTAGGTGACTGTTTAGATTGATATATTTTTTATTTTATTTTCTTAGTTAGAATTTCTGTTTGTTTCCTTGTTGTATGCATTTTTCAGTTTCAGTTACTGTACATGTTAATTATAAATTGATTGTCTAATTTGTCTTTCTTTAAATTGCAGATTACTTATCTGTACATTGCAGATTTCTTTTTTATTTGTGTATGTCATAGAAGGATGTCCACTGTTGTGTGTTAATGATTATATTTTGTTGCAGGTTGTAGAGTTGTTTAATTACAGGGTTGTGTATTTTTCTTCTTAGCTATAAGTTACTCTGCAGAGTACTAATCTAGATAGGTTTATTTGTAGATAAATTTCTTTAGTTTTAGTTTTGACAGAGTATTAATTTAGATAAGATTACTTGTAATTGTAAGTGCTCTCTTTAGGTTTGTTCCATTTATTAATTTAGCTTCAACATGATATTGTAGAAATAGACTTTGAGTTATGATCTTTAATAACATTTTGGTTGATTTTGAAGTATGATTTTTAATGATAGATTAGTTAATTTTAGTTTATGAGATCTCAGTTATGGATTTGAGTTGTAATTTATAATTAGCATTAGTCAAGAGTTATAGATTTGCACAGAGTGTTTTTATTGTCATTCTAAAATATGAATTTGCATTAAGATTTTTTTTTATTAATAATTAAATTACGAGTTTATGAGTTTATAGCTTCACTTAAATTAGTGATTTTGAACAAAGTATTTCCCAATATTAGTGTGATAGAGTGAATTATTGATGTTTACTTGAATTGTCATTAGTAGTTAGATGCCATCAAGATGCGTTTTCTTGCTTTTCTTTCTTTTAGTTAGGTAGATGAGTGTTCATTCTTGCAAGATAGAAATACTTGTGAGTTTTTCCTTTGAGAATAGAGTTTATTTGTAAACATAATTTTGACATATTATTTTCTTATGTGCTTACTTGTCATTTTCTTATTCAAAAGAAGATTAAATAGAAAGATGAAATAATTCAGAGATAGATTACTTGTTATTTGCTTATTCAGAGATAGATCAAATAGTTCATAGGTCCTGAATTGCTTAAATCTCTTCATTATTCGATTTTATTGGAATTATATTAGATTAGGCTAGGCTAGGCTAGATTAGAGCTCTAGACTTGCACATACAGTGCTCGCACCCCGAAGCTTACGAGCCCCAGGTTGACAGTTTAGTGTCAAAATAGATAACATATATTTTACTCAACACACCTGCTTGGGATTCTTTCATGGATGCTATTAAATAACAATACTACCCTATTGGAAGTTACGATGACCAATATACAAAATGGACAACATTGCGAAAGGAAAGGGGACAGTCAGTACCATAGTTCAAAAATATCTTCCATAGATTGCACACCACGTTGTGTGTCAAAGAATCCAAATGAGACATGGTGCTCATGTACAATGATTGTCTACATAGATACATCTAAACAGAAATGGATTTTCTGGAAATCTTATCATTGGGTGTGGCTTATCGATATGTTGTCAAAATTGAGAAGAAATTTAAATAGAAGAAGTGGGAGTTTGGATTTGCAAATTTATCATAGCAGAAGCAGAGCAAAGGAAAACCCAACCCATAGAAAAAAGGACATAGCAAGGATGGAATCCCTTGGAAAAACCAGTCCAAGATGTAAAAAAAGAAGGGTAATGAGAAGACGAATAAATACACTAGGAAGTGGTGTGAATTCCATAAAAGGCCCTAGAATAACATCGATAAATGTCGCTCGAAGCAATCATTGGTGGTAAAGATGAAAGCATCAGAGTCAGACGTAGGTTCTGAATATGAATATTCATATCTAGAAAAGGGGAAGTGGATCATCGGTGCAGAACCCATTGCCATTGTCACTACCACCAAGGTCCATCCAAGTGAACCAGAAGAACCGAATGAATGTGAACTCCTTTTTCACTCATAGATGTGGGTGAAGGGTGCTCTAATGAATTTCATTGTCGATAGCATAATCCAAAAGAATATGATCTTATCATAGGTCTTCAAGTGGTTAAACTTATCGAAGACACCACACTTGCAACCCTATGCCATTGAGTGACTCCTCCAAGGAAGAGATCTCTGCTTCAGCCAACAGTATCATCTACCCTACAACATCAAGCCCTTCAAGGATGAGGTATTGTGTCATATTTCCCCCCTTGAATTTTGTGATGTTATTTTAGGCCAACCATACTTGTGGAAAAAACATGTTGTATATGAGTCTAGACCTCACAATGTTATTATTACTTTGGTTATACAATTGTACAGGATACCATAGGTAGGTCCGCCTATCACCATTTCTTAGATCTCTACTAAGAAATACAGGAAGGTCATTTACAAGACCGGGGAATTTTTCTTCTTCATGATTTTCTCTCAAAGTGAACAGAAGATCATAGCCAAATCCATGGCCTCTGCACAGGGCCTCTCCATGTAGAAAAAGTAGTTGGACAATATCGTGGAAGAATACAAAGACATCTTCTCCTCATCCACTGGGGTACCACTGCACTATCAGGTCAAGCATTCAATCAATCTAACCCCTGGAGTACCTCTACCCAATATTCCATTCTATTGCCACTCTTTGATGGAAAATGAGGAAATCAAGTGACATATCCAAGAGTTGTGTCACATATGACCCAAATCCTCACCTTGCAGAAGACCAATTGTACTCATGTAGAAGAAATATGGGACTTGAGACTCTGCATTGATTACAAGGCCCTAAACAAAATCACAGTCAAGAACTGGTGTTAGCCCTTGACCAATTTTTGGATATCCTTAGTCAGTTTTGACCTATTTTGGGACTTCGACAGGCTGCCGAAGGTGGAGCGCAAGTTGAAGCAGAGATCGTGGGATCTCAGCCCCTTGTTTAGGGATTTTTGGGTTTTGGGCTTATGTAATGGGTATGGGGATGTCAGCCCATGGGTTTACCCATGTCTAGGCCCTTTTTGTAATGTATAAATAGATATCTAGGTGAAGTAGGAAGAGGCAATTGAGCTAAGTGTAGATAGTATGAATTCTCTATGCATGGTGCATTGAAAACTTGCAGAAGCTAAGTGCAAGTGATTGTAAGAGGCTTATGTGCAAACTATAGGAAGGCTTTGTGTTGTAACCTAACTCAGGGAAGGAGGATCCGGTGGAGTGAGCACAGATATCCTGTCCTATATAGAGTAGGATCTTGTGGCTCTGTGCATGTAGATTGACTAAAGACAATAAAGAGAAGAAGAATTGGTGGACATAGCCCCAGGCTAGGGGTGAACCATGTATATCTTGTGTTGTGGTTGCTTTGTGCATTATGGTTGTTTTATTGTTCATATGATGAATTCTTAGTGCAATGATGCATGCTTAGATAAATATGATAGCTTAGTGCCTAATGGTGTGAATGAGATGCTAGATATGATCTATGTTAATGTGCTTAGTGTTTGAATGTGTGGATCTTGTCGAATACTGCACTACTCTGTAATTAGGGTTTTATCTATGAAGTAAATATTGGTTAATACTAATGAACGATAACTGCTAAGTGCTCTCTTAAGGTGTTGTAATCACAAATATGTGTCCCAGCTAGGTTGCAGACATTTGAGTCCTGCAACCACCCCTGCTTCTACCTCAGGTGAGACTTCATCTTCTTTGTAGGTGTTTATGAAAGGGCTGGTAGATAGGGTTTTGTTGGTGCATTATTGAAGCGTTGAACCTTGGGTCTTCCCCTGTGCCAAAAAATGGTTCTGTTGTCGGGAATTGAAACTATGATTGCTGGGAACCGAGGAAAAAAAAGAAAGATCAGTGCGTGGATCTGTTGCTTTAGTGTGCAGTACTATACTTGAATTACGAAGCTTTGTACTAAGAGAGGAGGCAGATCTAAAGAAAAGAGGTAAGATCTGAAAGATTTGTGCTCCGATAAAGGTAAAGTGATTTTTTTTTATTAAAGAGGTAAGATCTGAAATCTTTGTGCTTTGTTAAAGGTAAGATAAGTGGGAATTTTTGTTTCGAAAGTATGGATCTAGATATGTTTGATAAAAAAATTCCTAGTTTGAAAAATAGGGCACAACTAGATGAAAGAAGCTTTGATATGGGTAGATCTGATAGAAATAATGAAAGACATGTTATTCCCATGCATAGAAAGAATGTTTGGACTAACAAATGGATGGAGGACCCTAGGAAGAATTTTTTGTAGGTTAGCTACTATGATTGTAGTGCGTAGTACAAGAAAGGTTGGGGATCATTTAAAAGAAAGAGAGGATTAACTCTTTGTTACAGTTGCAGAAGACTGGCACATCTTGCTAAGGAATGCCTAGGTAGAAGACCTAGTTGTCTTTGTTATAAAGCTATGGACCATGAAGTTCTGGATTTCCCTAGAATGATTGCTAAGGTTGAAAGAATGCATATGAGACAAGAAAACCCCGAGGAAGGACAAGAAACTGAGACCATGGAAGAACTCAAGAAAGAATCAAATATTGTATTACTACAAATGAAATAAACCCTGAATGATAAAAAATATATCAAATTATCAAATATCTTCAAAGAAAAAGAGTGCATAGAAGCAAGAATAGGAGACTTCGACATAGACTATGTTCTGGATGAGGAAACACAAGTGAATATCATGACAGAAAGAACCTAGGAAATTTTAGGAAAGCCTGCTATGATTCCTTCATTGGGAGGAATACGATTATTTAGAGGGAAGTTGATAACCCTATGTGGAGGACTTAGCCAAACCTCTATGAGTGATCATGGAACTTCAACAGAGGAAAAATTTGAGGTTTTTAAATTCATTGAGAACAACACCCCATTTTATATGTTACTAGGAAAACCCTGGATTGAGAAAGATCAGACCCGAAGAAAAGAAGAGGAATCTCTAGAATAGAAAATGAAAGAATTAAAAGATTTCATGACTAGGAGGATAACACACTTGATCAAAGAACAGGAGAACAGGTCAAAGTTGTTCAGAACTAGAAACTTGGATGTCGAAGTTGAAAGAACACAAGAAGACTTTAAACATATGTATGTGCAAAATAATAGAGCACCTACCCCAGACAGAGAAAAAGTATTTCCCTTGAACCCTAGTACATACCATCAACAACAAAAAATTATTATTCCAAGAGAAGATAAGAATCAGAATGGAAAGAAGAACCTAGCAACACAGATCATAGGGAAGAAGGCTGGAAATCTCAACAAGAAGAAATAAATGTTGGAGAAATTACAGGAATTTCCAAAGAAGACTTCGTAGAAGGAAGGTCTCCAGAATTTGAACTTCGCCGAAATATCAGAGAAACTCAGATAGGCACTTCGCCATGGCAGAGCGATATGACCATTGGAGGCATTAGAACCATTAGGTCGACCCTCCTGAATGGATAATAAAGAAGTTATGGTCTTGAAGCTCACCATCAGACTGTTGGGACCGCGTCGTAACGGACATAACTACATTGATGAAGGCCTCTTGTCCATTGGAGGGATCTGTTACATCGGTGTCTACTTATTACGTCGACTGTTGCACTGAGAAAACTTTCATGAATTGTATCTGATCCAACAAGAGAACTCATTGTTACAACACTGTGTTTACTGATATTTCACCACCTATTCTATTGCATTGAGCCTTCGTTCACTGACCTAATTTCTCTAATCTCGATTGTGCATGTCATACAAAATTAGTGCCATAGAAAAGTTTGTCTAAGAAGTTCTCATAAAAATTATGGCTGAGAAGGTGATTTCTATCAAAATTCAAGCTTCATCGATGCAAGGAGTGCAAGCCTCCCCGTCGACTACTCGCAGATCCAGACCATCCCGAGTTGCAGATGAGAAAAGAACCAAGCACAGAGATGACTAAGAAAATGTGAAGTTAATCCAATCCATCCTTCCAGACTACATCCCACCTTTGGCTGGCATGGTGAATCGTGACAGTGTCCCCAGGGACTTAGACTACCCCTTGGTTACTGCGTACCTTTTGAAGAGGATACGCACAGGAAAACATCAACTGGATAAGATCATGACACTAAATATCAATGAATTCAACCTAGGGGATTGCAAGAACTTTAGCATGCTCAGCCCTCACAGGTATTTGACTAGGATGAAGGGGAAGAAGTCAAGGATAATCCCCCAACCATGGAATATGGACCTCGCGTAGTTCACTATCCTGAACGTAATGAAGATACCCCATTTTAGAAGGCACCAGGAGGTTAAGCCATGCGTTAAGCTATTACTGTTGAGATTCCATGGCGTTTATCTATGGCTATATAGACATGTCATCGTCGACCCAGTGCTGATCCATCGGATCACTGGATTGAGCATGCATGAACCAGAACCATAAGACTTTTACCTAGGAAATGCTGCAGAACATGCCTTGGCGCAAAATATTAAAGATACCTACGACGACGTGGAGAAGGGGAAGCGAGGCTACAAGGTAGCCTCCATCTAGAATAGCATAATGCACCTTGCTTTCCAATTTATTCCTGGTAAGGTAGTTCAGAAGAACAGACCCACGCAGGTCACAAGGTTTGTTGTTGTCCTCGCAGGAAAATGCATGGAGGGGTTACAGATGAACTGAGAAAAGTAATTAGTGAACTAGTTAGACCAAGAGTGTCACGAAGCTCAGGATCAGGGCTATGATTTCCATTTTAGTTGGTGGTTGATCCTCATCGCATTCGTAGCTTAGGAGATGCTGAAAGGTGCGACCTTCCCTGAAATAGAGCCATCCGAACCCTTAGCCGTGAAGTTCACCTCGCTCTGGTATTCGAGCGACATGGGAAAATAATGGCAATCGAACGTGGTGTTCCATGGATACTACCTACAGTTAAAGAGGGTTATTGAAGCTGTCCCTCGTATGACACCGAACACCTTACATAGGTTCAGACCATTTGTGAAGTTCCATGCAAACAATCATTTTATCTATATTACTGCATGCGGAGAAAAACACAATGAAGTAATACAAAGTTATTACAAACTCACAGAGGAGGACCTAGAAGAAATAACTAAGGAATGGCCTGTAGAGCTCCTTATCCCTGTGGACCCCACAGAAATGTTTGATCCTGAACTAATAAAAATCCCAATGGTCACTCGTGAAGGGCATGATACACCTGGAACTAGCAGAAGGAAGAAGACATAAGAGGTACAACAGCTGAGCAGTGCATCATAAGAAACTTATTCAGAATAACTTGGAGGAGGAGGTGATTACGAAGTAGATAAAGAAGAGAAAAATGGAAAAGAATATCATCATAATAAGGGAGAAGTAACACAACCACATAACCCCCTAGTGACGCAGAGCCGTCTAAAAAAAGAAAGGTTTCCCCCACAAAACCTACATCGTGGAAGAAGTCCAAATCTATTAAGACCAA
The DNA here is from genome assembly GCA_000966675.3 of Picea glauca. Taxonomy (NCBI): domain Eukaryota; kingdom Viridiplantae; phylum Streptophyta; class Pinopsida; order Pinales; family Pinaceae; genus Picea; species Picea glauca. Next base: position 166,168 of record JZKD02S0353886.1, read on the forward strand.
GCTGCAGACTATGCTCATGCTCGATGACTTTGACTTCATCATCGCAGCTGTATCAGACGCCTCAGAAGATATTTTGCAGAGAAATGAAGAAAAACAGGAAACCATGTATGAAAGGCTTGAAGTAGAGTTGAGAGGGGTACAACAAGCCCTTCACTCCATCCATGTAGTATCTACTACACCCCCACCATCAGAAGAAGAAAAGTTGGGAGACGAGCCTACCCAACTTTGCAGAATAGTCGATGCGATCGAAGCTCACCTTCATCGCACCCAGGAAGAAAAAGAATAGCCCATAGTGGCCCTGAAGCAAGCACAAGAGGAGGTGATAGAAAAATGTAGGGTTGCGCAATAGGATAAGGCTGCCCTCCAAAAAAATTTCTAAGAGGAGAAAGCACAAATCCAGCAAGAGAAAGAACAACTACTCACAGAGTAGGGTGGAGTAAAAGAACCAGTCAGGGTGGAGTGATGGGCTTAGAGAAAAAGGAGGAAGACCCAATGGAGCATCAAGTAGCATAGCTTGTTGAAGCCATTCAATAGATTCAACAGAGAATAACATATCTAGAGCTATAGACAGTGCCAATCACTCTGCAGGACATGTGGAATCAAAGAGAAGCAACTGCTCGGAGTGTAGTTGAGAGAATAAAGACCTTCACCATGGAATGTAAATAACTAAGTGATCGCAGTGTGTAGACTTATGAGTGACTTACTGAGCATCCTGAACTAAATACATTGGAGTCCCAACTCCAGGAGGCAAAGAAGAAAGAAACAAAAATACATGCATAGTTGAACCTTTTGTATGTATTTGAGAGAATGAAAAGATCCCAGGAACAACGCATTGTTCAACAACAAGTCGATACCATACAGAGCAAATTCATAGAAGTGACTCAGAGGCTCGAACCAGTTCAGGAGACAACTTGCCAACTATTTGAATCGATTGAAGGATGAGGAGAAGAACTAGAACAAATAGTCACTGTAGTTGAGAAACGTTTGGAAGGACCTATGAATGAGGCAGTTCTTCATAAGTTCACTGAGCAAGAGGCCTTGGCGCAACAACAGGTTGAAGTAGCTCGAGCCAAGATCAAGGCTTTTGAGGCAGAGCTACCCAAATTAGAGTGACTCGAGATGATTCATAGGTGAGTGTTGGGGGCCTATTGGCCCTTGACCAAGTTTCAGATATCCTTGGTCAGGTTTGACCTATTTTGGGACTCCAACAGGCTGTCGAAGGCAGAGTGAAAGTCGAAGTGGAGATCGTGATATCTCGGCCCCTTGTTTAGGTATTTTTGGGTTTTGGTTTTATGTAACGGGTATGGGGATGTCGGCCCATGGGTTTACCCATTTCTATGCCCTTTTTGTAATGTATAAATAGATATCCAGGAAAAGTAGGAATAGGCAATTGAGCTAAGTGTGGATAGTATGAATGCTCTGTGCATGATGCATTGAACACTTGCAGAAGCTAAGTGCAAGTGATTATAAGAAGCTTATGTGCAGACTGTAGGAAGGTTTTGTGTTGTAACCTAACCCAGGGAAGGAGGATCTGGCGGAGTGCACACAGATCTCCTGTCCTATGTGGAGTAGGATCTTGTGTCTCTGTGCATGTATATTGACTTAAGACAATAAAGTGAAGAAGAATTGGTGGACGTAGCCCCAGGCTAGGGGTGAATCACGTATATCTTGTGTTGTGGTTGCTTTTTGCATTATGGTTGTTTTATTGTTCATATGATTAATGCTTAGTGCAATGATGTATGCTTAGATAAATATGATATCTTAATGCCTAATGGTGTGAATGAGATGCTAGATATGATCTATTTTGATGTGCTTAGTGTTTGAATGTGTGGATCTTGTCAAATACGACGTTGCTCTCTAATTCGGGTTTTATCTGCGAAGTAAATACTGGTTAATACTAATGAACGATAACTGCTAAGTGCTTTATTAAGGTGTTGTAATCACATATCTGTGTCCCAGCTAGGTTGCATACATCTGAGTCCTGCAACCACTCCTGCCTCTACCTCTAGTGAGACTTCATATGCTTCGCAGGTGTTGCTAAAAGGGCCGGTAGTTAGGGTTTTGTTGGCATGTTGTTGAAGCATTGAACCCTGGGTCTGCCCCTGTGCCAACAACTGGTACCCAATTCCCTGAATTGATGACCTTCTTGACCAACTTAAGGGATCCAAGTTTTTCAGTAAGATTGACCTAAAGTTTGGCTAGCACCAGGTCCCAATCGAACAAACCTATGTATGGAAGTCTTCTTTCAAGTTAAAAGAAGGTCTTTTCGAATGGCTAGTCATGCCCTTTGGTTTGACAAATTCTCCAACAACCGTCAAGAGATTGTTGGATGATATATTTCATCCTTTCACCAATTATTTTGTGGTGGTATGTTTGGATGATATCCTCATCTTCAAAAATAATTAGGAAGAACACCTGCAGCATATTCTATAGGTCCTTCACACTTTGTGACAACACAAGCTATATGCTAACTTGGAAAAATTATCCTTCTCATTAACAAGGTTGAATATCTAGGCTATATTGTTGATGAGAATGGTGTGCATGTGGATCCAACCAAGATCCAAGTCATTTGTGATTTCCCATCCCCAATCACACTAATATATCTTCGAAGCTTCTTAGTACTTGCCAACTTCTATTGCAGGTTCATGTTGGTATTCACCCATATTGCATGGGCCCTAAGCCAAGTGACCAAGGGTGGTGGCATGTCAAATTTCGTGTGGGGGAAGTCACAACAACAAGAATTCGATGATCTAAAAAATCGCTTGTGCTTAGCTTCAATACTCTCCTTACCTGATCTACAATAACCTTTTGATATAGAGATCGATGCCTCAGACTATGCCATGGGAGAAGTTCTCACTCAACACAGTCATCTAGTCGCATATCATAGTGAGACACTATCATATGTTGTCCATAAGTACCCCACTTATGAAAAATAAATGCATTCCATTGTACAAGCCTACCGACAATGGAAGCACTACATTCTCAGGAATGAGACAGTCATCCACATTAATCACAAGTCTCTGCAGTTCATGTAGACAAAAGGAAATTTTCAAAACAATCTCCACCAAAAGTGGTCCACATACTTGTTGCAGTTCCATCTCAACATCAAATATAAGACAAGGACCACCAATCGTGTCATCGACTACCTTAGTTGACCTCTAGTTGCATCCTTAACCATGGTGCTCCACTTCTGTGGCCATGAGGCATCTGAGTGGCCCCAGCTCTACAAGAGTGATCCTGACTTTACTACCACTTACCAAATGTTGGGCACATGCACAAATTTCACTGAATTTCATCTTTAGGATGGACCGTTATTCCATCTAGGCCACCTCTATGTTCCTTTAAGTGAGTGTGCGAAGATGATTTAGGAAGCTCACTATAGTTGGATGGAAGGAAATTTTGGCATGGAAAATACCATGGTATTACTACAAAAAAATTTCAATTGGCTGAAATTGTGCTAGGACGTCAACAAGTATATTAGGTCCTGCACTGCCTATACTATTTCCAAGACAACCACTAATAATAAAGGCCTCTACACCCCTCTACCTACTCCATATAGGCCATGAGGATCCATCTCAATGGACTACATGTCAGGCCTTCCTTCAACAAAGTAGGGAAGTGATTATGTTTTTTTGGTGGTTGATCAGTTTTCTAAGATGGACATCCTAACAACCTATAGGAAAAATATCATAGTGGAGGCCACTTCCAATATCTTCTTTGAATGGGTGTGTGTACACTTCAAGATACCATAGACCATCATACCATATCGAGACAACATGTTCCTAAGAACATTTTGGTCCATCCTCTAGTCAATGTTGAACACCAAGCTCACCAAATCCACCGCCTTCCACTCCCAAAATTATGGCCAAACAAAGGTCATCAACATAATGATCGTGCATATCTTATGCATGTACAACTCCAAACATGCACATGGGATGACATTCTCCTCTATGTTCAACAAAACTACAACAAAGACCTTCATAGCTCGACCAACCAAAGTCCCTTTTAGGTGTGGTTTGGATTTCAACCATTGGGACCCATTGATGTCACACTACCCTTGCATCCACACAGGAAAAATCATCCCATGCTCAATCTAAGGCTGACAAAGCCACCAAGTTTATTGAATGGATTTAGCACATCTGAAAACATGCCCATGATATTTTACAAAAATCCAATGCTAAGTACAGATAATGCCATTATCAACACTGGGTGTCACACAAGTTTCAGGAGGGAAACAAGGTCTGGTTCCATTTGCAGAAGAGAGCCTTATAGGACCCCATCAGAATATTTATTCACTTTTCTATGGAACTTAGACCATGACCAAGGCTATGGGTGAAAATTCGTTTGAGCTAAATATTCCCTCCTTGTTGAAATTACTAAGACAACTGAGAGGGGGGGGAGGGGAGTGAATCAGTTGTTACTGTGCTTAAACAATTTATGACTATTCAAACAATTTTTAATCTCTTCCAAGTTACCATCAATATTATACAATATATGAACAGCATAAATAATGAACATCAGTCACACATAAGATATACATAGAGACAAATTTTCATGAGGAAACTCATAAAGGGAGAAAACCTCTTCTTCTTCGAATGATAGGAAGTCTTTTAAGTTTTTTACACCATCTATCTTTGAGAACCAACTCAATGTGAGGCTACTACCTCTATTTTACAAGCTTCAACTTGCTGAGAGCACCAATCCTCTAATTTCTCTAGCACCCACTACAAGGAAGCACCAACTCCTTGATTTCTCTAGCACCCACTAGAAGGAAGCACCAACTCCCTAAGTGTTCCAGTTCCAACTGGATGGAAGTACCTACTTCCACTTATACAAGCACCAACTTGCGTACAAAAAACTTTGTGTTTTCCTAAGCACCACCCTGCCACCCTATTTTCTAGCCACAACTAGATGAAATCTTCAACTTCCAGTATTCAAGAACCAACTTGAATAACAGGGGACTACAGTCCTCCCTAACACCTCCCTACCTCCCTGATTATAAATAAATGATTGAATAATCAATAATACACAATATTTCGCCTATTATTTCAACAATTCTTTGCTCAATCTTGCTTAACCTTTTCCATGAGAAACCCATCATTATATAGAAGAATTTGAAGTGGTTACAAGGATGAGTATGATCCCACCAAATCAGATAAGTCAGTAAGATCACAACCATACGGACTCCACCTCACATTCTAGAAGATTCTCCTTCTAGAAACTTCATAAAAACTCTTCCTTTTCTTAACTTCAAATGCTGCCACACCCTGCCTATATAACAACATGTGGAAATCCCGTGAGCCAAGCATAGAGAAGCCTATGGAAATCAAGGATTTCCGCACTGTGTACCACTGTCAGCCTGCAACGTCATTCTAAAAATATGCCTTGTAGGGAAAGAACTTAGTCATTTTCCTCATTTAAAAGATTGTTTTGAGAGCCTGAACACATGCCTATAGGGTCATCATCAGAGTGACCAAAATAATGCGTAACAAAATTCCCCCCAAAGTATGAGGCTGAAACTTGTGACAACCAAAATACTTTGTAAAATGTGTGTGTGTGTGTATGTGTGTCGGGAACAAGGAGTGCATTAATCGAGGACCTGCAAACAATCAATCATCTGCATAAAATCATACCATTTTTGAGGTAGGAATTCCCATGCTTAGACTACAAGTGATCGAAATCATAAATGTAAGTCATGGACAACAATTATACACCGTGGATCCATGTCATCTAGATTCTAGATAGCCACTAGGAATACACTGTGGATCTATGTATTATAAAGCTTAAATTCAGACACAACCACGAGACATACAAAGTGGATCTGTGTGTCAAATACAAATCATAAATACTCCATCGCAACCTAGACCAAAATTATGAGATCCAGGGTCTTCAATCCCATCGTCCATAAGTATGAATATAACCATGTGATTATAGGTGTTGAATTCAAACATGGTAGAAACCACTTGGTTACCTGTCATTGATGAAAACCATTAACAAGTGTGAGGGAAATCACCATTGATGTCAATGATTCCCAAGGTACCTTAGTACAATCCAACAAATGTGAATAAATGAGATGAAGTCGAACACTCGATGAAATCTCTCGATCAGGGACCAATGATGTGAATCCACTATCAAAAGTGAAAAAACCTGCCATTGAGGCATGCAGGCTCTAAGGTACTAAATGATTTCTAAGTCTTGTTCCCGGATGATGAGTTGAAGTTGAAAGGAAAAGACTCGTCACAGGAGGGTCTTGATGTATCCCCCATCAATGACACGAAATAAGTAACAAATTTAGGGTAGATCAAAGTATGAAAATTATTTGAAACTGACAGAGGGAAGGCCAACATGGTAGGAATTAACAATTGCAGATGGTCGGCTCGATAGAGGGCTTGTTTGGACTTCTCTTGAACATATGAACGACACGACAATGGTCTTGGAAGAATTGACTCAAAAAAGACCCAAGATATGGACTTACAACGGGCCAGACGAGAGACAAATGGATTTCCCAACCCGGATTCAAATGATGAAGGGGGTGTCATGTTCAAGGGCAACTAGTACTTCCACTAACACGGGTATAGAGACACATTTCTTTCCCAAATTTTCCCCCACCATTCCTGGTGAATACCTCTTTATTTTTACACAAGCTTGAGGAGGATAACATATTCTTATTGGTGTAATCTCATTCTTTGGACGAGTCCCTCGGATTATGTTTAAGGAAACCTAAGAAGGAGTGGTTTGGTCCCATGTGGGTGTTTTGATGTTTGTTTAATGAGTCCAAAGATAGAAAACTCGGGGGTTTTTCATGTTTATAGAGTCTGAAAAACACATTAAAGAGAACTCTCTCAGTTCCTTTTTTGTAAAGTAATCCGATGAGACCAAAAAAATGATAAACTATCACCCATGAAACGTTTTCTTCAAATACTTTTATGAGCATGAAAAGAACAAGGTCGCTCGACAATATTTTCATTTTTATGGAGTGTGAAAAGAGCTTAAAGGATACTCCATGGGTTTCTCTTTTCATATTTCCATGACGAGTACGAAAAAATGACAAAAGTATACTCGGTTGCGTTCTCATTGATTTTCGAGCACGAGAATGAACAAAGACTAGGCTCGAGGTTTTTCTGAAAAACCCTAAAAAGTACTGATATATGTAATAAACAAAAAGCGAATAAAAAAAAACATCCATACTGCATTGTTCAGGACTTTGGTCTTCCCACCTGCGAAAAATAAACTACTCACGAGACCATTAGACTTTTAGGTTATGATAAAATGCATTAAAATAATATAAACTATCATTAGAAAGAGAAAAAAGTGAAATAAATAGGGGTAAAACCCTTTATTTCTATTTCATTTGCATTTCATTCAAAACTTGTCTAGAAACCCTGTTTTTACCTCATATTTCGGCTGTCGATTGTGAGAAGCACAGGCTACCATTCAGAAAATGGTCTTCGTCAACATAGTAAGCTCGTCATCCTCTCCTTTTTCAATGGATTGAAGTTCATTTATTTTGGTTAAAAGGTAGTTTTTGGATGGGTTTTTGGGCTAGTAAGCACGCGCTGGGGTCGTCGCAAGTGACTAGTATCGGGACCTGCGGAAATCAATGATTTTCATAGGTGCCCTATGGATCACCTGTAGAAACCCCGCACTGTACTAAAATTTCTTCTGCAGCGACCGAAAACCAAAAAATTTACACATGCGTTTGCCCAAAAAAGAATTTCAAAATCAATGACTGAAGATGCTAATCCCCTTTTCTCGTCTCCATGTAGTTATTTGATTGCCAAAATGTTGGAGTGGAGAGAATGGGAACACGAGGATGATGACTTCATGGCCTTGAATGATCCAAGCACCATCAATGCCCTTAGACAGTGCAAATTGTTAAAAAAAATTAAAATCCAAGGAATGAGAGCCCAACTGAGGTTACTAGAATACCTGGTCCATATGTGGGATGTGAACCAGCAGGTGTTTCATGTGGGTGTCCATGATCTTTCCTTGGATATCAAATACATTTACTTCTTGACGGGGTTATTCCGTCGTGGGGCACATGTGACCTCAACAGGAGGTCGAGGTAGTGGTCTGTCGATGAGAAAATACATCCGTCGGCACTGTGAACCTAATGTTGAGAGGCGCAAAGGTAAGGTAGCCATTAGAGGTGTTCGAGATTTAACTCTTCAGACCATTATTTTTACCATTGCATGGATGGTGGGAAGTGCATCTCCACACATGGTCCTCCAAAGTTATTTTCAGTATGCCGTGGAATGCACGGAACCTCGCGTGTTCAATTAGTGTGATGGTCTTCTTCGTAGTATGAAGACACAGTTAACCAAAAGAAAGAATGGGGACCTGAAGCAATTCAGGTATGGATCAATTTTGGTGTCTTTCTTTTTATAAAGAGTCCCTCATTTACACCTACAGGTAGAGTGGGGTATACCAACACCACGAGATCCGAGAATGAAAAGGTGGTGTGATCTCATGGTTCAGCATGTAGCAGGCCCCATTATCAAATACAATGATGCATTATTTGATAGGTTGAGGCCTTAAATCTTGATGATAGATGATTATGCCTATGCCGATTTGGATTTTCGAGGTGAGCCCGATTTGGTTCTACCTGAGGGTTTTCAATGGGGGAACCTAGGTAAGATTTTTTTTTTGTTTTTATCGTGTTTTGTGAATTTTTAGAATAGAAGATGTTTTTTATCCTCTCTATCCAATGATTAATCAAAAATGTTGACCATGCATATGTAGGGCCACACCGGCCTCTAGGTACATCCCCCATTCAGAGACAAGGGGAAGCAGTTGTAGTAGCAGGATGGTTTGTTGACGATTATGAGGCAGTCAAGAAAAATCTAGAGGGTTTGACAACAAACATCCTAGACATCCTGATCAACGAGATTCTGAGGCGTTATTAGCGCCACACTGTAGGCGTGTCTGGTTTACTCAGTCGATTACTTCACAGGGTAGCACGGGCATTAGTATGCTACCGTGAGCAGCATTCATGATGCTAATTTGTAGAAGCCATGGGCTTCATATTTTGATATTTTGGTCTTTGGATGAAAAATAACTTTTTGTAAAACATTTTTATCATTATATATATACATGAGGCTTCTACCGACTTACTTTTCTTTATATACAACATGTGATGTGCGATTGGATTTATAAATGTCTCAAACGTCTGTTTAACACATAATTAGCTAATTCATCAGTTAACATATTTAGACATCTAGGAATGTGTTGATACTCAATATAATCAAAATAGCGTTCCAAGAGGCGAATTCGTAAATATACCCATAACAAAGTAGAGATTCAGATAGTATAGATGTTACTTAACTATAGCACTACTAGCTACGAATCATGTTGTACAATGAGTTGTCAAATCCCAAGTGAAATAGTGTCGATCAACAATTCGATGACTGCACTATATTCTACGATATTATTGGTTGCATGACCAAGTAAAACACCTCGTAGATTGATAAGTTTGTTCGTGGGTATGTATATTTCCCACATAGAAGAAGCTAGGTTCTAAGTACTATGACTAGCACCATCGGCGAAGCTAATATAGGGTAGTGAAGACGCCGACATCTGGAAACCAAGCACAATGCAAGGTAAGTAGTTGGGGGTCGAAACCAAATAACGAAAAGCACACAAAAGTATGATACAGTAAAGATACAAGCACTCATGCAAATATAGTCTAAGCATAGTACTTCTTCAAGTAAAGCCCATTTTTGGGTTCACTCAAAGGAATGCCATCATAATATACTAACTCGTAAGATCCCTTCTCCAACACTCGTTTGACGATATAAAGGCCACACCACATAGCCTCAAATTTTCCAGCCCCTAGTAAATCAAGATCTTGTTCATAGAGAAGAATTAGATCACCTTCGGAGAAAACACACAGCTTGACATGCTTGTTGTATTGGGATTTTATGCATTTCTTCTGGGTTTCGATAAGCAGGGTGGCATCATGACAGGTTTCGTCTAATCACATCAGATACAATAGACGCTCTTCTTTGGTAGAGGTGTTGGGGAGAAGTTCAACGACTAGTTTCAATGATGATATCTCACATTTAATCGACAAAACAACTTCGATACCATACACCAATTGAAAAGGCATAAATCCCGTGGTTGACTTCACAGATGTCCAATAGGCCCATAATGTTGAAAATAGCATCGTGTGCCAACTTGTCTTGTGAATTCCTATTATCCATTGAAGCATGGTGATAAGAACTGTGTTTATTACTTCAACTTGGCCATTGGCTTGTGGATAGTAGGGGGTTGAGTTTTCATGTCGAAGACCCAACTTTTCGGTAAGCTCGGACATCATGAAATTTCAAAAATGGCTACCATGATCAGTGATGATATCTTGTGGGATTCTGAATCATGTGATGATATGATTGAATATGAATAGGGCTACAGTTTTTCCAGTATTATCGAATGTAGGCATCGCCTCGACCCATTTTGTGAAATAATCCATAACTACGATGATGTATCCATGCCCCTCGACTGAGTGAGGGTGACATGTCATGAAATCAATGCCCCATTTTGTGAAAGGTCCAATGGAAACTACAGGCTGTAAAGGAGAAGGATGCGATCTTATTTTGTTGTTGTACATTTGGAAAGCATGACATTTTTAGACGGAAATAATATAGTCTTTGAATAAAGAAGGCAAAAAATACCATGCTCGTAAGATATTTTGGGCAGTAGAATACCCAGATATGTGACCACCACATGCTCCAAAATGGTATTCATTCAATGCTTTCTCAGCCTCATCATAGGTGAGACATCGTTGAAAAACATAGTCAACCCCACAGCGATAAAGAGTGTCACCGAGGATAATATACTAATGGTCCTAGTAATGTATACGATGACGGTCAGTGCTAGACAGACTGGGATGGAAAGTATGATTCTAGAGATAAATAATGGTATCTCCATACCAAAGGTCATCGAAACTGATAAAAAAAAAGGGATTCGTCAGGTAAAGAATCCTCTGCTACATTTTCTATCTCAGTGCAGGGAAGGTCACATATCAATTCAAAAAACACCAAGGATTTCTTAGACTTAGCACATTCGAAATCTAAGTCAAAATCCTGTAGAATCACTATCCATTTGGAGTATTTTCCCCCTATCAATTGGCGTGTAAGAATGTGTTGCATAGGGTTGCAATAAAAAATTAGTGTGGTCTTGCATAATAGGATATAGTGACAAAAATGTTGAACAACTTGAACAACTGCCAAGGCCAGTTTTTCAACATGTAAGTAGTTGGCTTCGGTAGTCATGAGACTCCGACTCAAATAATAAATGACATGTTCATCGTGTAAATCATCTTCTTGTACTAGAACCATGGAAATGGTAGATTTTGAAGCAGCGAGATAAAGGAAATAGTCTCGACTATAATCGGGTGGGAAAAGTAGTGGGGTATGGGTTAAAGTCATTTTCAAATCTTTGAAATCTTTCTTGGCAATGGTATCCCATACGAACTCAAAACCTTTCTTTAGCCATTGAGTAAATCTGAGCATTAACTCAACATAGTTTGGGATGAAACGATGTAAAACATTTGCCTTCCCTTGCAAACTTTGAAGCTGGTGGAGTGAGTAAGGAGGAGGGATATTGGGGATCGCCTCGACCTTCAAAGGATATACCCTGATCCCCTAGCATGATACAATAAATCCCAGAAGTCGGTTGGACTCCACACATAAGACACATTTGTGTGGGTTTAAGCGTATACGATAAAATCATGGAAGGTGCTTGCGCCAGATCTTCTACAATACTGTAGTTCTGAGAAGAACGTGCATGAGGATTGAAGGCAAAATTTCAAACAACACCCTTTGGGGGAGGGTGAAGAACTGTATAGAGACTCGGTCGTTCGATATGAAGAGGATTGTTGGGAGGTGAAGTTGAGGGAGACTGTTGAACCAACTGAGGTGGTATATCGTCAAATTTATCCTTTGAAGAAGAGTGTCTTTTGCCCAAGTGGTAAGTGTAATGTCATTCTTTTTTAAATCACCAGTGCACATAAGTACATAAGAATTAGTGGAGGGAGAGGGTTGGTCGTGAATGAACAATTGGTCCTATTGTTGGGAAGGGAAAGGTTGGTACAAAATGACAGGTGTGGGAGGTTTCACGATTCCTTGAAGGAACTTAGTAACCTCATCCTGTCTTAGACAATATTTCTTGTAGTGATCATCACCACAGATAAGGCAAGGGTATCAGGGTTTGCGTTTATCCTTGTCATCAACAGGTTGGGTTTTGGATTTCTCAGATTGTAGGTTATTTTTATCCTCTGTATTCTTACCCTTCCCTTTTTTAGATTTATTTTTTTCGGTAGGGGTATATTGAATGGAGTCCACCTCAGAGCTTTTGCCGGTGGAAGGAGTAGGATTTAGAGCATTTTGAACATTAGAAGCAGTAGACTTGGGATTGGTGGGAGAGGCTTGTGCAGATTGAGGTTGAGCATGGAAAGTACCAATCACACCATCAACCGCATGAAAATAAGCAGGGGTAGTTTAGGTAGTGGTGGTAGAAGTACGAGGTGCATCAGGAAGATAATAATAAAGAGTACCTATTTGTGAATAAACGATATTGAGGTACTGAGCATGACTGATCGCCTATTCTTTTGTGACAACTCTGCCCATGGAAATGTCACGAGATATTTTATTCATGAAGGATTTCGTGAACCATTCTACCAAGAACTAATCGGGAAGATCGAGTTTGATCAAACGTCGTCTTCATCTCCACTCATGAATGTGATCAAAGATGTGAATGGCCTTATTTTTCTTTAAGGAACTTAAAATCTCGATTCCCATTTAATAACAGATTGACAACTGATAGTGTGTGAGGAAATCCATGGATAGGGTATTAAATTCAGTGAAGAATCCTTGTGGTAATTTTATATACCACTTTGTAGCCAAACCCGTAAGAGTTCGTTGGAAGAGTCGTAACCAAATGGAATCGTCCATCAAAGAGTTGGATGAACACCAAAGGTGAAAAGTCATGACATGGTTGTTTGGATCTTCTCCCGGTTTACCATCAAATTTTGGAATGTCGGATGGTAGCTTGGCCAGTATAACGGGCCAATGGGGAGAATGTAGGATGGGTTCATTTAAGATCTAAACAAGTCAAAAATATTCAAAGTGACTAAAAAGGGTAACTGTCTATTCACATGAGGATACTAGTGACTTTGGGGAGGGAGTCCCATCGGTATACCAGTGGGACCGTAAGTAGTCTGCATGTGAGGTGAAGGTCCTGATAGATTTGGATGTGAATGTGGAGGCATGTATCCCACAGGGTTGTACTGATTAGGGATGTTCCCATGGAAAGGGAAACTATATTGAACGATCGAACCCTAAATGGGATTGGAAGAACCAAGATACGACTAGCCCGAAATAGGGGGTATGAAAGAGATAACTTGAGGTTGTTTCCCTCTAGATGATTGTGGATTTCCCTAGATGAGAAGGTTCCAATACTGAGCTAATGATCCTGGAATGTTCTATCCATAAGGTGTGGTAGAACCTCCAAGTGGGGGTTGTCCTCCAAGCGAGGGTTGTCCTCCAAGCAGGGGTTGTGTTCCAATTTGGTTGTGACCTAAAAATTGAGTTTGCCCCCTAGTGTTATATTTCCCCCCAACAAGAATCTAAAAACCAGAAGTGAATGATAGAGTACATCCTCCAATAGGATTGGAGCCACTTGGGCCAAATCCTCCCATAAAAGGTGAATAAGACCCTCCGGAGGGGACCTGGGAAGGTGTCGGAATGAAACCAACAACAACATTGTATCTAGGAGGGGTAAAAATTCTAGAAGATCTGGATAGAACTTGGGTAGGAATGAGGATATAAGTATTTAAAGCATGGTACCCATGAGGAAGAGATGGGATAGGTCTAGATGAAAGTGGTGTACCGATGGGAGCTTGGGTAACCACCGTATTCCCAATGGGAATAGTCATAGCGTGTGGGACCATTGTGGAATGGGCCATCTGAAGAGGAATGGTTGAGCTAGGACCAATGGAATGTGTGTCTGAACCCACAAAAAGATAATAAGTCGTGCTATTAAAGTGATCTAGAGGTATCATATAAGTAGCATACATCTCGGGTAGTTCAGAGATGACAGGTATATCAACACCTGCACCCGAGCCGTAAAGGTCTAGCACTGTAGTCGAGGTTTGAAATATGTCAGTGGTCCAAAAATATCCTCACTTTTAGGGCCAGTAAGAGGTCCAGTTGGTATTCCAGAAGTGTCAACAACAAGTTCTATGGAGGAATTCAGTCGGAGAATATGTCTCTCGTATCCAAGAGGTATTTGAAAAGCGTCTAGAGAATAAAAAACAATTTGAACATTGTCTAGAGAGTCAGTTCTTTCTACTTGAGATGGTATATTGTCCTGGACCTCACTCTGTTGAGGAGAGCCCTCCAGTGGGTTAGGAAGAAAATGTTCAAAAACTTCCGGATCTTCTGGAGGTAGTCCTTGCATCCTACGTGAACGACATGGAGGGTCAATGTTGGCTAAACCAAAAATTTTACGAAAAAAATCTATGGCCAACTATGAAAACAAACAACACTCGCTAATAAAATATAGGAATCAGACCAAGCAAACAAAACCCTCTTATTCCAAATTCACTAGTTGGTGATGAAATCCAACATCGCGAAGTCAAGACAAGAAGGGGCTATGACAAAGAGGGTGGAAAATTTACGTTGACAACCTGCTTAACGGACTTACGCCTTGGTGCAAGATCCCATGCATAATCATGGGTATACCCTCCAAGGAGCCCGAGTGAGTTTTTCCAACGTCAATTCTAGGTATCGTGAAGACTTTCCCCTCCACAGTCACCTCGTGCAAGGCCTTAAGAACATAGGAAACTAAGGCTACCAAGAACAACAATGATGCCTGGGGAAATAGTCAACAGTCTGATCCACGCACAAAGGCACGGTATCTAGCCCGAAATCAACTTGAGAGGCTTCCACTCATCATTGTCGGTATACCTTCAAGCAATCCCCATAATACACGCAATCTCTACACTGAGATCAACAAAGCAGGGTGAGTAACTCTTCCAATCTCAATGTGACCTCAGGTTTGACCCTTGTGTGAGAAGGGCTTCCCAGGAAAAAATGTTGCAAATGGAATTAAACACTCCCTATCACAGGATGCTATTGTGTGTTTTGTGCTTTGGAGAGTGCATCTCACAACCTATTCCAAATCTATAGCCTAGCTAATGTTGGTGTAAAAGAGCCCTAGAAGATAAAAGTTACTAATTTATTTTTAGATTTCACAATGTTTTTTAAAGGCTTTTGTTACTCAAGAGGGAGATGGGAATGAAACCAATGTTGTGTAAGACCTTGACCCAATAATATGCAAATAGAAATGAATGATGCAAATTTTCGTTCAATGAACTCTATCTACAACACGGAGAAGATATTTCTGGAATGATGTAAGCTACAAAATATACTTTCTTTTTCTTGAATGAACACAATCGCAAACAACCATAAACGATGAAGTTCTTCATTTTTTTCTTCTTTTGGACGCAATAAAATTTCCTTATATATGATTACTTAAGAGAATAAGTGACTTTAAATTCTTCCTTTCTAAAACCAGATCAGGGGTATGACAAAGAAAGGACAAGTAATCCAAGAAAAATTATACACTCAACAAGCACCCAAATCAAACTTTCAATGAAGATAAAAGTAAAAAATGACAAGAAAGTGTTTCTTCAAATGCAAATGAAAAAATGACTTACCAAACATCAAGCAATCCAGAACATGTAATCAACCCAAAACTTCAAATCCAATCAAATACTTTTGATCGAACAAGCACTCAGATACAATCTCAGAGATTATACCCTTGTTGATAAAAATAAAAAACAAAAACTAGAAAAAGATTAAAAGAGAGGTGTTCAATCTCTGAAACCAATCAGCAACAAGTTAAACAGTCAGAAAAAATTCAAGGACTGGCATTAAAAGTCCCTCCTAGCCGATTAAAGCAAAATTGGGCATCAAAAAAGGTCAAGACCCAACTCAAAAAAAAATTCATAGGTGTCGCTGCAGCCTAATAGCATATCACAGTGCGGAAATCAAGAGTTTATGCAGGCCAGAAGCAGATAGGTTGCGGAAAGTTCACATTGAAGCAAACAACCAGGTCATGAAAATTGAAGTTTTTTGCAGGCTATGTATAGGGTATAGTGCAGAAGTGTCTGTAAGTCAAGAAATTTTGAGAAAAGGGTAAAGGATCTAAGTGAACTTTCAAATCCAAAGAGTCTGAATGGATCTCCCACAGACTCGGAGACTGATTTCAAGTAAAAATAATAGGTGAAAAGAAAATGGCCAACAAAAAACTACAATCAAGTCGTATCCCCATTAGAGTCGCCAATTTTGTGATTGGATAAATCGGTGAATGCAGACATAAAATAATCTCCCCAGATCCACCTAGATCTAGAAAAAAACAAGACAGGACATGACACTTTCCCTAAGTTTCTACCATTGAATTTACTACCAAAGAAGGAATATATGACATACCTTTAGATATCACTTCCTTATATATTTGTTGTCCCTTCTTCACTCTGGTTCTCTTGTGAGATCAGATATGCAATGACACAAACCAACCAAAGTGAAAGAAACAATTGTATATTCAATGGAAACCTAAACATGTGATCAAGGAGTCATGTAATAAAACGCTAATGATTTTATGGGAAAGAAACATGTCACCGTATCATATTAAGTAAAAGTGGAAGAAACAACCAAATTGCCTTGATGTCACAAGTTCCCTTTCGGTGGTCCTTTGTTCTAACACACACATACACTTGCTTCGAATTTGTATGAATATGGTCCACAAAATATTAATGGACAACTAGAGGCCACAAGCATCAGTTGTAACAGGATCCTTCACACAATATTCAGCCTATTCTTTCAACAATTCTTTGTTGAATATTGCTTAACCTTTTCCATGAGAAACCCATAATTATATAGGAGAAGGTGAAGTGGTTACAAGGATGAGGATGATCCCACCAATTCAGATAAGTTAGTAAGATCACAACCATATGGATGCCACCTCACATTCTAGAATATTCTCCTTCTAGAAACTTCATAAAACTTATTCCTTTTCTTAGCTTCAAACGTCGTTGCACCTTGCCTATATAGAAACATGACAAAATCCTATGAGCCAGGCATAGAGAAGCCTGTGGAAATCAAGGATTTGCATACTATGTACCACTATCAACCTGCAATGTCATTCTAAAAATATGCCTTGTAAGGGAAGAACTTAGTCATTTTCCTCATGTAAAAGATTGTTTTGAGAGCCTGAACACATGCATGTGGGGTCATCATCAGAGTGACCAAAATAATGTGTAACAGTAAGCCAATAAAATATGAAAATTCTCCTATCATGGACATCTCAAACTCTATTTGCATAGAATTAGCAAACCAATGGACAGAGGAATCATTAGTATAGCCAAAAATAATGTCATCTACATAAACCAAAACAACTAGTAAATCATCACCTTCAGACTTAATGTGGAGATTGTTGTTAACAATACCTTTCTTGAACCTTTTGTTTTGTAAAAAAATTTCCAGTCTATAATACCAAGCTCGTGGTGCTTGTTTCAGTCCATATAAATCCTTCTTCAATTTGCAGACATAGTCAGGATTATCTATCAATGAGAATCCTTCAGGTTGCTCCATATATACTTCTTCCTCTAGATCTCCATTAATAAATGCTGACTTAACATCCATTTGATACACTTTAAATTTCTTATGACATGAATATCCAAGAAAAATTCTTATGGCTTCCAATCTTGCCATTGGTGCAAAGGTTTCATCAAAATCCTATCCTTCAACTTGTGCATACCCTTTATAGACCAATTTGGCTTAATTCCTAACAACTTGTCATTTTTCATTCATTTTATTCTTGAACACCCATTTGGAGCCTATTGCATTCTTATCTTCAGGTCTAGGAACAAGCTCCCAAGTATTGTTCTTCTCAATTTGATCAAGCTCTTCATTCATAGCTCTAAACCAATCATCATGCTTGCTGGCTTCATCAAAATTTTTAGGTTGAATCGTAGATAGAAAAGCAACCTGAGATTGTTCTGAGTCTTTAATCAATTTCCTTCTTGTCTGAACTCCTTTATTTATATCTCCAATTATCTGATTTTTAGGATGATTCTTTCTAACTATTTTGAGAGGTGTTTTTGTTTCTTTCTACTGATCTGGGTCAGCCTGAGTATTTATGTCTTCATCTGATTCAAATTCTTCTCTTTTTGATCCTTGGCCCTATTCATCTTCATCTTAAACTATATCTTTTGTGCTTGGTTCAACACTGCTTACATTACATACTAGGATTTCTTCATCAACTTTTATGTCGATACAATCAACCAATTTATGCAGCCTCTTATTATAACATCTGTATCCTTTACTGTTTGTAGCATAACCTAAGAAAATACCTTCATCAACCCTGTCATCATATTTGCCAATATTTTCATCATTATTCTTGATGTAACATTTACTCCCAAAGACTTTAAAATGCTTGATTGAAGCAGGTCTTCCAAACCATATTTCATAAGGAGTCTTGTCACTGTGCGTCCTGAGATGAGATTTGTTAAGGATATGAACAACTTTATGGATTGATTCCACCTAATATGTCTAACCAATATTCCTTCCATTCATCATTGATATTGCCATCTGCTGAATTGATCTATTCTGCCTCTCAACTACTCCATTTTGTTGTGGATTCCTTGGAATAGTGTATTCTCGTTTGATTCCATGTTTATCACAAACTCTTTGAAGTTCCATGAACTAAACTCTCCTGCTCTATCAGACCTTACTGCCTTCAATATTTTTCTTGTTTGATTCTCAGTCAGAGCCTTAAACACTTTGAATTTTTCAAATGCTTCATATTTTTCCTTCAAAAAGGCAACCCATGTTAGTTTAGAATAATCATCAATAATCAACATAAAATAGTTTTCTTTTCCTATACCTTGTTTTCTTGACGGTCCACATAAATCCATATGTACTAACTAGAGAAGTTTTTCTGTTGAAGGAAAGTTTTTAGATTTGAACTATGTCTGAGTAAGCTTTCTTATCTGGCAAGGTTTACAAACAAAGTCACATGGATTTGATATCTTTGGAAGATCTTTTACCGCCCCATTGTTTCTAATATTGATTATATGATCAAAATTTAGGTGTCCAAGTATCCTATGCCATAGACAACTTTCATCATACTTTCTTAATTGGTATTCTTCTTTTTCTTCTTTTAACACATAGACATTGTTTTTTGTTCTTCTCCCTTTTGCAACCAACTATCCCGAATTCACAGACTTTATTTTACAATATTTAGAAGTAAAAACAACTTCACATCCTTTGTCACAAACTTGACTAACACTTAATAGGTTATGTTTCAGACCATCTACAAACAACACATCTTGAGCTTTTCCTTTTCCATTACTCAGACTTACTATTCCTTTACCTTTTATTTTTCCTGGTGCATCATTTCCAAAAGTCATATTCCCTGATTTGCTTTCACTTAGAGTTAGAAAAATACTTTTGTCTCCAGTCATATGTTTGGAACATCCACTATCAATATACCAGGGATTCTTTTGTCTTTGAGATGATAACACTAGTATACACTTGTCATCTTCTTTCTTCTTCCAAACCTTGAAATTTTCAGCAGTGGGATTCAAATCTGGCTTATAATTCCTTAAGCGACAATATGCAGCTTTGTGTCCATAGTTATGGCAGATGTAACATTATGGTTCATTGAATAACATATCATAATGATTGTTATGCTCATAGTTGTTGCTATGTGTTGGTGACGGAAGTCACTCCTGGATTGCTAACAGGAGCAAAGCCCAATGCCCATCGGTTTTATGTCATGATAGTTCATAGATGGGATGACCAAATGGAAGCCGACTCAAAACAATATTGTTCCAACTCCGAAACTAGGCTAGGCATGCATGGGTGAGTGAGGTCTTATATAAAATTCAGATAGTGAGTTGTAGTATATGGTGAAATAGGTGGAAGACTTATATAAGAGAAAGGCAGAGGTATGGTACTAACATCAAGTTGCTAACAGACTGTAGAAGAAGTTGTTCGAAGGCAATATCATCTTACATTCAAATGTAAAACCAGAGAATGTAATCATAAAACAATGAACCTTTCATCATGACACAACTGCAATGGTTCGTGAGAATCAGTCAATCACGAACTCTCTGGTATGAGAAGAAAACATAGATGAGATAGGAAAATTGTTTGTCATAAAACAAGATATCTCAAATACAAATGCATACCCAAAAAACTAGAATATCTGTTAAAACTTTACAATAGGGAGCTCTGCTCTACCATCGATGGATACAAAAATGGAGAAAATGCCTACATATACTCAAAACAACAACAACAACAAAATCGAGACGTTGCATTAAACACATTTCATCTGCATGGCTTCTGACAATCTGCACCTGCAATCTCTGAATGGTCGTGCACCTACGGCGGATGCAATCGAGCTCCTGACAGCTCCGCGGGCGAATCGATGTGCCTTTAATTCGTTGCTGGACTTTCCCATTATGGCGGAGGCGATGTCTAACCACCAAAAACTACCTCAATAACTGCTTCATTGGGGTTGGGGAAGGCCTGACCAACTCGACACCTTTGGGATGTGGAAAGCCCTTCGCGCTGCCACCTGAATTAGCTGAGCGATCCGATGCATAGGCGTGAAGGCCAACATGAAGAATGGTGCGCATAACGGGGGATGGTGGCACTGAGACTATGAGGGTGAGACGAGAGGTGATGAGGTGTGAGAGGGGTTACAGGGGGAGACACATGGCGGAAGGAAATAAGCGGAGGGGACAAGAGATGACACATAATGGGCACACTCTTAGTGAGAGGATGTCGTGGAAGGGAGCGGAACACATGGCAGGTGGTGAGTGGACGATGAGATGAGGGAAGGGGCCACATGGACCAGAAAATGGGAAGTAGACGGGTGTCAGAGGATGAGGAAGGGCTAGAGGGAGAGAGCCTCATCGCATGGCCAAGAGGAGGATGGATGGAAAGAGGGAGGATAGTCCACAAACTGACATGACGGGAAAGGGCCCACGCTGATTAAACACAGAGAGGAGGGAGAGGTATGGATCACCTGCGTGTCGTTGATCCGGGCGCTTCAATCGCAGCCATCGAAAATATGCACCCCGTATTCCGGACCCCCCCCCCCCCTTAAAGGGAGAAAGGTGGGGGGGGGGGGGGTCCGGAATCGCCTTGCGCCCCGTTGATCCGGGCGGTATGATCGTAGTCGTTGGAGAGATGTGCCTCAGATTCCAGACCCCCCCCCTCCGCTTAAAGGTAGAAAGGCGGGGGGGCTTCGGAATCCCGTGTACACCGTTGATCTGGGCGCATCGATGCCTTCCGTCCAGATCCGTTTGCTGCTTACCACGGGCACATTTACATCCCGAACTTAGGACAAGTGGGTTTTTTACCCATTCCTTCGCATTTTACCCCCATTACTAGAAATATCGCTAACATTTGGCTCCATGGGGGATAGATTCGTCCCTGTGATGCTCTAAGAACTCATTCCGCAGCTTCAGTGCCTTGTTTTTGGGCTATGGAGTCATGCTCAAAACATCCTACTGCTGAAGATACAAGATGAAAAAATAAAAGAAACAAAATAAAAATACATGCTCAAAGGAGCTTATTTATATACAATCCTAAACTAATAAAACAATTTAGGTGGGGCTAGTTGAAAGCGGATTTCCACCATAGCCATTCAAGAAGCTTTCTGGATAGAAGCTCCTTCCTTCTATCGATAATCACCAGCAGATAGTGTAACCGTGACAACAAAACGGATACACTCTCCAATTTCTCCTCATAGGCTGGAGTTGAGATGAAATAGGGTGGCTCCAAGGCATAGGGGAAATGCCACTCCATGTATTTGCTGACAGGGTCATTGAATGAGTGGCGAATTTCAGAGAATTGGGGACATACATCCTCTTCTACTCCACAATTGTTCACACGCGGCTGAAATTCTTTGACAAGCACAGGTGAGTGGACAACTGTCGTAGGCTCACTGATCTCGGGTGGTGGCTTCTCGCTGACTGGCTCTGGATAGAAAAAGAAATGCGCACTCAGTCGTTCCTCTGGTTCCTCCTTCTCTTTTCCGTGCACTTCCCCATCATGTGAAATGGGAACGACCTCCCAATCCTTCTCTTCAAACCCAAATGTAAATACATCATGGGAAATATCATGAAGGAAGAAAGAGAAATCCTCTTCCAAAACGACTCCTTCGTTTAAATATGAGACATCAGGCTCATCGGGGGAAGATGTTAATGTGCTTACGAAATATTCAATAATCTCCTCGAAAGAGCCATCTAGAACATCTTCCTTGGAGACTGGAAAATCCTCCCCATTGTCCTCAGATCCCGACCTTCCATGTTGGGCAGTGAGAGATTTTTCCTACTCTATTAGTTCACTCAGAGCATCTTCTTCCCCCAGTATTCTATCCTTACAGCCTTCATCAGACATAATCATATCTAAGAGGATTTCTTCTTCTTGGTTCTCCCATGGGTCAGATTCATAATGACCATAAAGAGGACCTGTGGGAAAGATTTTTTCATAATCACCCTCAATAGAGCTGCTAAGGGCCTCTGCTTCAAAGGATGGGAAAACTTTAGCGTATTGTTCAGCTTCCCACCTGTCAAATCTGGTAGTGATAGATTTTATCAGTTCCATAACTCTGCCCGAAGTGTCTTCTTCCTCCCTAGGATCTTTATAATCATTCATTGTAGAGATACCAAACTCATCTTCTTCAAAGGATGGAAAACCCTCTGCACATCGCTCAACTTCCCACCTGTCAAGTCTGGAAGTGATAGATTTTATCAGTTCCATAACTCCACCCGAAGCGTCTTCTTCCTCCCTGGGATATTTATAATAATTCATTGTAGAGATACCAAACTCATCTTCTTCAAAGGATGGAAAACCCTCTGCACATCACTCAACTTCCCACCTGTCAAGTTTGGCAGTGATAAATTTTATCAGCTCCATAACTTCGCCCGAAGTAGAAGAATGGGGAGGAGAAAGGACTGATTCTTGATCCAGGTCATCAGGATCATCTTCATATCCTACATAAGAGACAACTCTATCTTGTATACATTTGTTGTAGTATCCCTCACAACAACTATGAAAAATCAACTCAGAGGGATAAAGCTCCTGACAATAGGCAGTGAAGGCTGCAT